>JAVLUX010000215.1:21492500-21522500 GCA_032164185.1 Moxostoma hubbsi | reverse complement strand
TTGACTGTGCTGGGGCTTGAACCCCTGACCTTTCAGTCAGTAACCCAGAGCCTTAACCGCTGATGCTGGGAGATGCTCTGGGTAACACTCTGCTGGGAAACACTGGGTCCGGCCATTCATGTGGACATAAATGTGAGACGTGTCACCTACCTAAACATCGTTGCTGACCAGGTACAACGCTAGGATAATTCAGCAAGATAATGCGCCCTGCCACACTGCACACATTGTTCGGGAATGGTTTGAGGAACATGATGAAGAGTTCAAGGTGTTGCCCTGGCCTCCAAATTCCTCAGATCTCAATCTGATTGAGCATATATGGGATGTGCTGGACCAACAAGTCCGATCCACCGTGGCTCCACCTCGCAACTTACAGGACTTGAAGGATCTGCTGCTAATGTCTTGGTGCCAGATACCACAGGACACTTTCAGGGGTCTTACAGTGTCCATGCCTCGATGGGTCGGAGCTGTTTTGGGGACACGTGGAGGTCAAACAGCATATTAGGCAGGTGGCCACAATGTTTTAACTCATCTGTGTGTATACTATATACATATATAGTGTTGAGAGTGGTAAGGATCAACACCTGGCAATGATTGTCTCTAACAGCTGTTTGTCATTGCAGTGAGAGTGGAGACGTGTTTTTAAGAGCGAGCCAGATGCCAGTGAGACAGAGAGAGAGAGCTGCATGGAGCAGGTTGTTCCAGATTGCGGACTTGTATTGGGCTCAAAGCATTCATTTGAGTGTGACCATTGAAATGTGACAGACGTGTTGGCACGTTTCTTTGAAGGGCAACAGGCTATTGCTTTTTTATCAAGAGTGCATTTGGTCTGAACCAGGGTCAGAAATGAAGGTGTAGCATAAGTACCACCCCTAGATTGTGCCGCCCAACCAGAATGTCTGATTTCCACAGCCAATCAAGCGAGTCTAGTGTCGCACTTGACTAAAGTGCTTCGGAGAAATGCCTTTTTATTTGAGAAAAACAGCGCACGACATTTAAAAGAAACAATGAAGTAAATGACCTTTTGTAGAAGCAAAGAAAGGAGAACAAGCAGACATGCTGCGACGCTTTCAACGTGCAATGCTCCATTACGAGTAGATGTGAGGTGCTTTAGTTAAAAACTACTGGAGCGTCAATAAAGCAGTGGAGATAAATGTGGTGCATGCATGCGTATGTACTGTAATGGTCGTTAAGTAAGTGTTGTGTGTCCATCAGCTCCACGTGAATGTGCGAGACAAGACTGCTTTAGTTAATATAGTAACTGTCATAGACCCAAGAGTGATAAATGGCTTTACTTTGACTGACAGCTCAGAGAGTGTGTTGTGTGCGCTTAAGATAAGAGCGCTGATGTCCTAAAATATCCTCCATTAACCGGATAATAAAGCTCATTATATGTAGACCTGACACTAGATTTTATCCCTCTCATTAAATCAAACACAATCGCACATCCCACTGTGATTCGTTGCTTTTAAGTAGAAAAAAGGACCACATTTGTCTGAAGATCCAGAATTTAAATTAGCATTAGATATTAGAGCGTCTACGGAGCAAAACCCTGCCGCTCCAGTGAACAATTCCCAGATCTGCATAACAATGAGATGCTGCTAATGTTTTCACCATCATCATCATCATCATCATCAGGGGTTTTTTTCCCTAGAAACTACTGGAATTTTCCCTCAAGGGAATTCCAGCTATAGAAGGAATTCGTTATCCCTGTCGGAATGCCTTCAGTCACCTGGAAGGGGACAAATTTCATTTTGCCATCTAAATTGGATCTGGATGTGCTCTTTGGAGTAGATGTGATTGGCGATGTTTGAGGAAAAGCCTCTGGCACTACAGAATCATCTTTTTTGTTTACAGAATTTCAAACGTCTAGACACAAAAATGTATTTAATGTAAGAATTGAATTGAAATCCCGGTGGTCTGTTCTTCACAAAGGCTTCAAAAGGAGATTCTTACACTATTGTTGAGACAAAACTCTAACTACAGAGGCAAGCAGGAAGCTTAGCAAAATGCAAAATGCAAAGACACAGTTCCACACATGGTGGCAACAGCTGGTGTTAGCACCGATGTGGGGTTCAGGGTCATGTGCATGCATCTTCACGGTTTGACGTCAAAAGCAGAGAATGATGCAATTATTTCAAATGTATTTCTTACTTTGTCTGATTTATTAAGCTGATTTTTGGGAGCAATCGGCATATTGGTGCGCATGTTAACAGCCTCATTGGCTAGTTTACATGCACTTAAGAAAATAGTTTATTCCAACGTTTTTCATGCAAACGAGAACCCGTTTTTTTTACGGTATTTAAGGGATTTAAGCGCTTCAACACACCTAGGTTTCTCCTGAAAAACACAGCTTAAATGGTCATGTAAAAGCACTAGCACCATTCTGAAAGATTTATGAAGCACGCCAAGGTGGATGGAACAGACCGGATAACAAATGTCATAGGATGGAGCCCAACAACAAGTCAACACAGCGGAAAGAATTCAGGTACCCGCTTGTGCCACCAAAACAGCCCTGACTCGGCGAGGTATAGACTCCACAAGACCTCTCAAGGTGTCCTAAGATGCACCAAGACATTAGCAGCAGATCCTTCAAGTCCTGTAAGTTGCGCGGTGGAGCCTCCATTGATCGGACTTGTTGGTCCAGCACATCCCATAGATGCTCAATCAGATTGAGATCTGGGGAATTTGGAGGCCAAGTCAACACCTTGAACTCTTTGTTGTGTTCCTCAAACCATTCCTGAACAATGTGTGCAGTGTGATAGGGCACGTTATCCTGCTGAAGAGGCCACTGCCATCAGGGAATACCATTGCCATGAAGGGGTGTACGTGGTCTGCAACAATCTTTAGGTAGGTGGTACGTGTTAAAGTAACATCCACATGAATGCCAGGACCCATGTTGTCCCAGAGCCTCACACTGCCTCTTCAGGCCTGCCATCTTCCCATAATGCATCCTGCTGCCATCACTTCCCCAGGTAAACGAAACACATGCTCTCGGTCGTCCACATGATCTAAAAGAATACGTGATTCATCAGAACAGGCCACCATCTTCCATTACTCCATGGTCCAGTTCTGACGCTCACATGCCCATTATAGGTGCTTTCGGTGGTGGACGGAGGTCAGCATGGGCACTCTGACCGGTCTGCAGCTACTCATCCCCATACACAGCAAGCTGTGATGCACTGTGTGTCCTGACATCTTTCTGTCATGGCCAGCATTACGTTTTCCAGCAATTTGTGCAACAGTAGCTCTTCTGTGGGATCGCACCAAACGTGATAGCCTTCGCTCCCTACGCACATCAATGAGCCGTGGGCGCCCATGACCCTGTCGCCGGTTCACCGGTTGTCCTTCCTTGGACACTTTTGGTTGGTACTAATACGTACATTGGAACTAATCGCACCTCTTTGATATTGTTCTGGTTTTCAGAAGTCAGTGCTGCTGGACATCTGCTCAGTTCTTGTGTGTATTTTGGAGCTGAGAGTTTATGGTCTTCCTGTTCCAATGCCTGGCTTCCTCTGACCTCCATCCACACAATGAGGGATGCCATCAACTACACTTTCCAGCACTGCTCCATTATAAATGGTGAAATTCTGTATGCGACACTTCTGAATGTTAAAGTAGCATTTCATGGCTCTAATATTCCACTGTAATGCAAGAAACCTTGTAATCAAGGTTTGCAGCAAAGCAGAGTGGTGGTGGTGGTGTAGTGGCTAAAGCACTAAACTGTTAAGCAGAAGGTTGCTGGTCCGGGGGGATTGTCCCTGTAATAAGTGCACTGTAAGTCGCTTTGGATAAAAGCATCTGCCAAATGCATAAATGTAAATCTAAAGCAAGTTTAAGTTAGCTTTCCATGCCCATTTCTACCCTCTTTCCATCCTTACCTTTAAAAAGGCAAGTTTCGTCACTGTACCTTTAACAATTATATATGTTAATGACCCTTTGTTACAATTAGATAATTGCAACAACACCCCTGTCAAGTCGATGAGTAAATGTAGCCGGTTATATGTTCACAAGCTCATGATTGTGACATCATAACCAAGCTGTTTTGCAGTTCTGGGTGGACTGCTAGTGTCTACACACAGTCTAATCCACCAATCGGAAGCGGGTTGTGAGGAACCAAACTCATTAATTTCATGGAGAAAACAGAGTCTGTTGAAGGTTTATTTTAGGACTTACAATCAATAAATCGATCTGAAAACTGCTACAAATTAGTGTTGCACCGATATGGATTGTTGAAAACTGATATCTACAGTGAATAGTGGGCAAATTCACTGGCAAATAGAAAGTCTCGATGGCTTCATATGGAAAGTGCAAAACATAAACTTTTATTTTCTCTTTCTCTCTCTTCCTCTTGTTTTCTTTCTCTTATTCTTTCGCTTTCCTTCTTTTTCTTTATTTTTCTCATTCTTTCTCTTTTTCCTCTTCCTTTCTTTTTCTCTTCCTTTCTTTTTCTCTTTCTTTCTCTTTTTATTCTTTTTCTCTTTTCCTTATTTTTCTCTTTCTTTCTCTTATTGTCTCTCTTTCATTCTTTTCCTCTTTTTCTTTATTTTTCTCTTTTGCTACTTCTTTTTCGTTCTCTCTCTTTCTCTTTTGCTTTCTCTCTTTTATTTTTTCGTTCTCTTTATTTCTTTATTTTTCTGCTTCTGTTTTCTTTCTTTCTCACTCTAATTTTCTTTCTCTTTCCTTTCCCTCTTTTTCCTTCTTTTTCTCTTGCTTTTGCTAATTTTTCATTCGCTCTCTTTTTTCTTTTGCTTTCTTTTACTCTTTCTTTCACTTTTTTCTCTAATTTATTTATTTTGCTTAAATATTCATTCCTTTTTTCTTTTGTCTTTTCTTTCTCTCTATATTTTGCTTTCACTTTGATCTCTTTCTTTCTATCTAATCATCAATATAAATGTTTATCTGAGCATGTGACTGTCTGTCTGGCTCACTTTCTGTCTTACTGTAATTTATAACAATCAAACGTCAAACTTTTACAGCTATGTTGAATGTCCAGACAACGCTTTGTCAAACTTGACATATTTAGTTAAAATGATCATTTCTTGTTTCTTTTGATTTTGGGGTGAAATACAAGCCAAACATGTTCTTCATATTCAGATTCACATATTAAACGGAGTATTTTGAAGTCTGCATGATATCTGTCTGTCTGTATCGATGTGTGAACAAATCCAGACCTGCGCTCACACACACACCAGTGATACGATTATATCTCATATCTCAAGATGAATGATAAAGTCTCAGTTTATTCTGCGATGAGATTAAACTGTTGCTACACTAACAACGTCACACTCTTAATAAGCATAAAAACACACTGAAATATAATATTTGACGTAGAATGAACTGTTTAATCAATCATTTCTCCTGCAGCGTTTCAAAGGCTTCAGTGGCGAGAAGAAACTCCCTGAAATGTTTAAGCAGATTAAAACTAAGAGCTTGGTAGAGCTCACTACACAACACAAATGAAACCTTGACCTAATATTGAAGCAGCACTGGGATAATGTGAAGCTCACCCCCCTAAACTCATCTAGAAGTCATAAAGGGAGATCCTTAAGTGCCGTTTTCACCCCTCATGTGATTTGGCTGGGATTAGGAGGGAGAAAAACCTGACGATGATGGATTGATGTACGAGTGTGTGTGTGTGTGTGTGTGTGTGAATGTATGTATGTGTGTGTGTGTGTGTGTGTGTATGTATATGTGCGCGTGTCTGTGTGTATGTGTGTGTGTGTGTGTGTGTGTGTCTGTATGTGTATGTGTGTGTGTGTGAGTGTGTGTGTGTGTGTGTATGTGTGTGTGTATGTCTGTGTGTCTGTGCGTATATATGTGTGTATATGTATCTGTGTGTGTTTATGTGTGTGTATGTATGTGTGTGTGTGTGTGTGTGTATGTGTGTATGTGTATGTGTGTATATGTATATATATGTGTGTGTGTGTGTGTGTGTGTATATGTGTATGTGTGTGTGTGTATGCATGTATGTGTGTGTGTATATGTGTATGTGTGTATATGTGTATGTGTGTATATGTATATATGTGTGTGTGTGTGTGTGTGTGTATGCATGTATGTGTGTGTGTGTGTGTGTGTATATATGTGTATGTGTGTATATGTGTATGTGTGTATGTGTATGTGTGTATATGTGTATGTGTGTATATGTGTATATATGTATATGCATGTGTGTGTGTATATGTGTGTATATGTGTATGTGTGTATATGTATATATATGTGTGTGTGTGTGTGTGTGTGTGTGTGTGTTGGGGGTTTCAGGAAGAACTATGCAGACATCAGCAATACTAAAAACAAAAACATCCCATCCCGTGTTTCTCCAACCCATTTCATCCATTTTTTATGCCACTCTCTCTCTCTCTCTCTCTCTCTCTCTCTCTCTTTGTCTGTAATGTTTTCTTCCATCCCTAACGTTTACCAAAGAGCCCTCTATTTTTTTCCTCAGGCAGTCATGATGGTTTACAGTGAAGAGGATAAAGTAGACAAGGCTCCAGATGCACACTAGCACCTTTGACACACACACACAGAGAACGGCTGTATTTTCACTGTATAGCTGGAGATGTTGATAATAAACCAAAGAAATGCTCTGTTTCAGGTCAAACTCATCTCTGCCCTTCAATCCGAAACACAATGCATGTTAGCATTCATCTTGAGCTCCAGATGTGCAATTCTTAGAGCCCCATAAAATCAAAAATGGACTTGGTAATGAAATGTTGGTATCTTAAACTGACGAGCTCTTTCACGTGTCACCACTCTGCTCAACTGTGTCGCAACAGCAACGGTCAATGTCACTCGTGTTGCTGGAAACCGGCAATTATCATTGAAAATAAGTATCTTCTAGTCACTATATGTGTGAACGCCCCTTTAGAGAGCATTTAACAACAGGGCAATAGAAAACAGAACAGAAAGAATAAAAGAATGAAGTCAAAAACAAGCAAATGGATGGACAAACCAAAGGAAGACCATTAAAACCGTCGCTCACATGTCTTGGCTGAATTAGCAAACAATCACATTCGGAGGGGACATGACTTACAGCACATCACAGATAATCTGCCGTCTGAGACTGAAGATCTCCAGGGTGCTTACAAAGTGTTTTGGTTATCGACTACCTGCACCAAACTGAGGAACGGTGCTAGCGTCACTGCTGTAATAAATCCTTACTAAGCCAAGAAACAAATCGAATGGTGAACGACACTTCAGAAGAGCCGGAAACACAAACACAGATCTTCACCTGGCTTTGAGGTTAAGTTTGAGGTTGGATTTTGCCATCTAGTACTATTATTGGGAGGTTGACCGGAGAATCGGGGCAGCGGGGGCGGTATTGCACTCGCTCTATCACACCGTTGTCACGAAAAGAGAGCTGAGGCAGAAGGCAAAGCTCTCGATCTACCGGTCAATTTTCGTTCCTACCCTCACCTATGGGCATGAAGGCCGGGTCATGACCGAAAGAACTAGGTCACGAGTACAAGCGGCCGAAATGGGCTTCCTCAGAAGGGTGGCGGGCTTCTCCCTTAGAGATAGGGTGAGGAGCTCAGTCATCCGTGAGGAGCTCGGAGTAGAGCCGCTGCTCCTTTGCGTCGAAAAGAGTCAGTTGGGGTGGTTTGGGCATCTGGTAAGGATGCCCCCTGGGCGCCTCCCTAGGGAGGTGTTTCAGGCATGTTCAGCTGGGAGGAGGCCTCGGGGAAGACCCAGGACTAGGTGGAGAGATTACATCTCCACACTGGCCTGGGAACGCCTCGGGGTCCCCCAGTCAGAGCTGGTTAATGTGGCTCGGGATAGGGAAGTTTGGGGCCCCCTGCTGGAGCTGCTGCCCCCGCGACCCGACTTCGGATAAGCGGTTGAAGATGGATGGATGGATACAGTATGGATGGATGGATGGATGGATGGATGGATGGATACAGTATGGATGGATGGATGGATGGATACAGTATGGATGGATGGATGGATGGATGGATGGATACAGTATGGATGGATGGATGGTTGGATGGATGGATGGATGGATACAGTATGGATGGATGGATGGATGGATACAGTATGGATGAATGGATGGATGGATGGATGGATGGATACAGTATGGATGGATGGATGGATGGATGGATACAGTATGGATGAATGGATGGATGGATGGATGGATACAGTATGGATGGATGGATGGATGGATGGATGGATGGATACAGTATGGATGAATGGATGATGGATGGATGGATGGATACAGTATGGATGAATGGATGGATGGATACAGTATGGATGAATGGATGATGGATGGATGGATGGATACAGTATGGATGGATGGATGGATACAGTATGGATGAATGGATGATGGATGGATGGATACAGTATGGATGGATGGATGGATACAGTATGGATGAATGGATGATGGATGGATGGATGGATACAGTATGGATGGATGGAGTATTATTATTGCGACTTGTCACGTAGACACCAGGTTCACTCTTTTTTAACTATTGGGGACATTTAAACGAATAGCTCCCCCAAAACACTCGACTAAACAATAACTACAGTGGCAAGAAAAAGTATGTGAACCCTTTGGAAGTACCTGCATTTATGTACACATTTGTCTTAAAATCTGATTATTATAGAATAATAAAACAATTTTTAACAATATACACACAAATATTCGTATTGTTCTTGTGCATATTGAATACATCATTCAAACATTCCCAGTGAAGGTTGGAAAAACTATGTGAACCCCTAGGCTTATGACGTCAACAAATGCTAATTTGAGTCAGGAGTTGGCAAACCTGGCATCCAATTTATGAAATGAGATTTGAGGTGTGGGTTAGAGCTACTTTGACTTATAAAAAGCACCCAAACATATCAAGACATACCAAAAAACTGCTTTGCATAGAGCTGGAAAGGGTTACACAGTTATCTCAAAGAGTTTAGATATTCATCTGTCCACAGTTAGACAAATGGGGCGTTTCCACTACATGGTACAGCTCGACTCTGCTCACTTTTTGGGGGTTTTCCCACTGTTGATAGTTCCTGGTACCTGATACCTTTTTTAGTACCATCTCGGCTCTTGGCCGCACACGGCTACCAGCGGACCAGTGTAGGGAAAAGTAAAAAAAACTTAAGTGACTACAGAACCATCAAGGCAAAGTGGAAGTGCTTCGACCAAATGGACGCCATCTAAACCGGCGAGCAATGGGAGGGAGAGCACCCTGGGACTTGGCCACGGCTGGAGTCCACGATGGAGAGTGGTACGTTTTGTAATAAAATGCAAATGACTAACTCACTAACAGAACACCTTCTGGCTCTTGTGTTCAAAGAAATCAAACACACGGTCATCAGATTATCACTTGTATCTCACAGCAGGTTGGTAATTGCAGTTAGTTTCTTGTTTAAAGTGGGGCATATATTTACATTCTTGTGCACACTAATGCTCAATCCATCTAATCCCACCACCCCCAAACGCACCTCAGACTCCGACCGCTTCAAATGCATATAAGCCCTTAATCTCATCATGCGTTTCATGAAGCACTACAAACGCCACGGCTAACACTGCCACACATTGAGAAGCTAATATTGTTTTCACAGCAGGATATACTGATGAAGCGGCCAAAAAGATTCGGAAGGATTGTGGAGACGCTGACAAACAAAGAAATTGACTACATGTGGAAAAAAAAAAGTGTCAATTATGTTTTACCACTTTGAGTGAAAAAAGACATGAATGACTCTTTTAGACTTTCATCTAAAAAACAAAAGCAATAAAACAATGTGACGCTGAAATTTTTGACCAGATCTATTTAGCTATTCAAAAGCTATTCACACGTGCGCACGCACGCACGTACACACACTCACGCGCACACAAGCACACACACGCACATACACACACATGCACGCAAGCGCGCACACACACACACACGCACACGCACACGCAGGCACACACACAACCAAAAAATACACGCACATACACACACACGCACGCAAGCGCACACACACTCACACACTCACACACACTCACGCACACAAGCACACACAGGCACACACACGCACACACAACCAAAAAACACATGCACATACACACACATGCACGCAAGCGCACACACACACACACTCACTCTCTCACACACACACACACACACGCACGCACGCACGCACGCACACACACACAGGCAAACACTCACGCGCACGCAAGCACACACACGCACGCACTCATACACGCAAGCACACACACACACTTAAATACAATTCTACTAAGATAAAAGTAATTTTGATATTTAAATAAGACAAAAAAGCCATCTAATGTAACAGTCCTTAAACATTAAAAATAAAAAATAATAAACACAAAAATAATAAAAGCTAAAATTCTTATAATAAATGTTAGCATTAATAGTGCAGAATAATATTTTATTCTTATTTCTAATTAAAGTCAAGAGGTGTAACCAACAAGGAGCTCGCCATTTTGTAAAAAAGTTATATTAATAATAATAATATAAATAATTTATACACACACTCACAGGCCACTGTATAAGGAACACCTGTACATCTACTTATTCATGCGATTACTTAATCAGCCAATGGAGTGGCAGCAGTGTAATGTATGAAATCATGCAGATACGGGTCAGGAGCTTCAGTTAATGTTCACATCAACCATCAGAATGAGGAAAAAATGTGATCTCAGTGATTTGGACCGTGGCATTATTGTTGATATCAGACGGGCTGGTTTGAGTATTTCTGTAACTGTTATAATTTTATATGCTGCCACACGATTGGCTGATTAAATAATTGCATGAATAAGTAGATGTCCAGGTGTGCCTAATAAAGTGACCGTGAATGTATGTGAAGTTTTTTTTATAAAATCAGATATTTAAAAACAAAACAAAAAAAAATGGTGGCTCAGCGGTTGAGGCTCTGGGTTACTGACCAGAAGGTGGGGGGTTCAAGCCCCAGCGATGCCAATGTTGGGCCCTTGACCCTATCTGCTCCAGGGGCGCCGTATCATGGCTGACCCTTCACTCTGACCCCAGCTTAGCTGGTGTTTGTCCACTTAGAAGTCCCATTTACGACCGAGCTTTAACTTACTGGCTGACATCTTGAGATGTTGCATCAATATATCCTCATAATTTTCCTTCCTGATGATGTCATCTATTTTGTGAAGTGCACCAGTCCCTTCTGTAGCAAAGCACCCCCACAACATGATGCTGCACCCCCATGCTTCACATTTGGGATGCTGTTCTTCGGTTTGCAAGCCTCACCCTTTTTCCTCCAAACATAAAGATGGTTATTGTGGCCAAACTGTTAAATTATTGTTTCATCAGAGCAGAGGACATTTCTCCAAAAAGTAAGATATTTGTCCCATGTGCACTTGCAAACTGTAGTCTGGCTTTTTTATGGTGTTTTGGAGCAGTGGCTTCTTTATTGCTCAGCAGCCTTTCAGGTTATGTCGATATAGGGCTTGTTTTGCTGTAGATATAGATACTCGTCTCCCTGTTTCCTCCAGCATCTTCACAAGGCCCTTTGTTGTTGTTCTGGGATTGATTTGCACTTTCGCACCAAACTACATTCATCTCTAGGAGACAGAATGCGTCTCCTTCCTGAGCGGTATGATGGCTGTGTGGTCACATGATGTTTATTCTTGCGTACTATTGTTTGTACTTATGAACGTGGCACCTTCAGGTGTTTGGAAATGGCTCCCAAGAATGAACCAGACATGTGGAGGTCCACAATTATTTTTCCGTGGTCCTGTCTGATCTTTTTATTTTCCTATGATGTCAAGCAAAGAGGCACCGAGTTTGAATGTAGGCCTTAAAATACATCCACAGGTACACCTCCAATTCAGTACTCCTCCTATCTGAAGCTAATTGGCTAATTGTTTAAAGGTTTGACATCATTTTCTGGAATTTTCCAAGCTGCTATAAGGAACAGTTAACTTAGTGTATGTAAAATTCTGACCTACTGGAATTGTGATGTAGTCAATTAAAAGTGACACAATCGGTCTGTAAGCAATTGTTGAAAAAATTACTCATTCATGCACAAAGTAGATGTTTTGCCAAAACTATAGTTTGCTAATATTAAATCTGTGGAGTAGTTAAAAAATGTGTTTTATTGACTTCAACCTAAAGTCATCCGGAAAATATTCACAGCGCTTCACTTTTTCCACATTTTTATGTTATGTTACAGCCTTATTCCAAAATGGATTAAATTCATTATTTTCATCAAAATTCTCAAACAATACCCCACAATGACAATGTGAAAGATGTTTGAAATCTTTGTTGAAGCACCTTTGGCAGCAATTACAGCCTCAAGTCTTTTGGTGTATGATGCTACAAGCTTGGCACACCTATTTTTGGGCAGTTTCTCCCATTCTTTTTTGCAGGACCTCTCAAGCTCCATCAGGTTGGATGGGGAGCGTCGGTGCACAGCCATTTTCAGATCTCTCCAGAGATGTTCAATCGGGTTCAAGTCTGGGCTCTGGATGGGCCACTCAAGGACATTCACAGAGTTGTCCCGTAGCCACTCCTTTGTTATCTTGGCTGTGTGCTGAGGGTCGTTGTCCTGTTGGAAGATGAACCTTCGCCCCAGTCTGAGGTCCAGAGCGCTCAGGAGCAGGTTTTCATCAAGGATGTCTCTGTACATTGCTGCATTCATCTTTCCCTCGATCCTGACTAGTCTCCCAGTTCCTGCCGCCGAAAAACATCCCCACAGCATGATTCTGCCACCACCATGCTTCACTATAGGGATGGTATTGGCCAGGTGATGAGCAGTGCCTGGTTTCCTTTAGAAATGACACTTGCCATTCAGGCCAAAGAGTTCAATCTTTGTTTCATCAGACCAGAGAATTTTGTTTCTCATGGTGTGAGAGTCCTTCAGGTGCCTTTTGGCAAACTCCAGGCGGGCCTCATGTGCCTTTTACTGAGGAGTGGCTTCCGTCTGGCCACTCTACCATACAGGCCTGATTGGTGGAGTGCTGTATAGATGGTTGTTCTTCTGGAAGGTTCTCCTCTCTCTACAGAGAAACACTGGAGCTCTGCCAGAGTGACCATCGGGTTCTTGGTCACCTCCCTGACTAAGGCTCTTCTCCCCCGATCGCTCAGTTTGGCCAGGTGGCCAGCTCTTGGAAGAGTCCTGGTGGTTCCAAACTTCTTCCATTTATGGATGATGGAGGCCACTGTGCTCATTGGGACCTTCAATGCTCAGAAGGTTTTCTGTACCCTTCCCCAGATCTGTGCCTCGATACAATCCTGTCTCGGAGGTCTACAGACAATTCCTTGGGACTTCATGGCTTGGTTTGTGCTCTGACATGCACTGTTAACTATGGGACCTTATATAGACAGGTGTGTGCCTTTACAAATCATGTCCAATCAACAGAATTTACCACAGGTGGTCTCCTGTCATGGCAAAGGGTGTGAATACTTATGCATATGTGATTTTTTTTTTTTCCCGTTTTTTATTTATTAATAAGTTTGCAAAGATTTCAAACAAACTAATTTCAGGTTGTCATTATAGGGTATTGTTTGTAGAATTTTGATGAAAATAATGAATTTAATGCATTTTGGAATAAGGATGTAACATAACAAAATGTGGAAAAAGTGAAGCGCTGTGAATTCTTTCCGGATGCACTGTATATACACACAATGTGTATATATATATATATATATATATATATATATATATATATATATATATATATATATATATTGTGTGTGTTTGTTTGCTTTTGTTGTGTGTATAAACTCATGTGTGACCACAGGGATGTTTGTTGGGGTCAGGGCAGCATTGGGGATTGGGAGGGGTGGTTGTGGGGTTTAAATGTTGATTCTATGTATATATGTTTTTGCTTTTCTTTGTTTATTATAAATTTGGCTGGTAAGAAATCTGACTGGCTAGTCATTTTTTTTTTCATCACCAGGCTTAAAAAGTACATTTCAGACCCTGTTACTGGGTCATTTTATTGTAGGAATTCGCTCTGACAGATGGGACCTCAATATGTTGAGACACATTCAGTGTATTCCTTTTATTAAGACAACCCCAAATGAACCGTTATAACATACACAGCACAAATGGCTCCATTAACACAGTGGGGTGTCATTTTCCAATACGCATCAGCTCTCAGCTGACCTCGTCTAGCAAACACTCATGGACCTGTCAAAACACACGCACACTTCATCACGGTCAACAAAACGGCCTCCAGCTATTCGACTGCCATTCTTCATACTGTGTTAGCCGCAGCACTAATGCATTTACATTTAATAATGTGAAGAGGTTTTCTGATCAATTTCTCTGAAACTGTTTGAGAGATTAAAAGACTAGACTGTGACTTAATTATTTCACTAATGCATTTTAGAAAAGAATTGATGCAAGACCTCACATAGACCATTAATATATGAACAGAAAACAGTTGCCAGAAACAAGTGCCGGAAAAACGAAAATACAGGCAACATGAACATTGACAAAAAGCCTGACTTGAGCTAATGAGCTTAAATGTACAATATAACACACGTTTGCAAGATCAAGTAGCAAGTAAACTAGATATTTAAAAGCAGAACTGCATATTTCACGCTACCTGGTCCTCAGAAACATGTAACTATTCCTATGTTTTTGCTCAATTACAGTGTCAAGAAAAAGTATGTGAACCCCTTTGGAATTAGTTGGTTTTCTGCATTAATTGCTCATAAAATGTGATCTCATAGACAAATGTGCTTAAGCTAACAACACACAAACACTTATAATATTTCTTGTCTTTATTGAACACATCCTGTTAAACATTAGCAGTGCTGCGGAAAAAGTAAGTGGACCCTTGGATTTAATAACTGGTCGATATTGCTTTGGCAGCAATAACCTGAAGCAACATGCACAACGCTCATAAGAAATGGTACTTACCATTGAGATGATGTTTGTGGTGCCCTCTTTATGTCATACATAGTGCTATATGTTTTTTCTTCACAATTCAGCCTTAGTTTTCCAGTAGCGCTGTGGAGTGTCAAGGTGGTCTTTGACAAACTTCAGGCACACAGCAAGGTTTTTGTTAGAAAGCATCAGCTTCATTCGTGGTGTCCTGCCATGAACACCATACCTGTTTAATGTTTTCTGTACAGTAGACTCATGAACAGAGATGTTAACCGGTTTCAGTGATTCCTTCAAGTCTTTATCTGTCACTCTAGGGATCTTTATTACCTCATTGAGCATTCTGCGGTGTGTCCTTTGAGTCATCTTGACTGGACGGCCACTTCTAGTGAGAGTACCTATAGTACTAAATCATCTCCATTTATAGACAGTTTGTCTCACTGTGGACAGATGAATATCTAATGGCCACTTCTAGTGAGAGTACATATAGTACTAAATCATCTCCATTTATAGACAGTTTGTCTAACTGTGGACAGATGAATATCTAACGGCCACTTCTAGTGAGAGTACATATAGTACTAAATCATCTCCATTTATAGACAGTTTGTCTAACTGTGGACAGATGAATATCTAACGGCCACTTCTAGTGAGAGTACCTATAGTACTAAATCATCTCCATTTATAGACAGTTTGTCTAACTGTGAACAGATGAATATCTAACGGCCACTTCTAGTGAGAGTACCTATAGTACTAAATCATCTCCATTTATAGACAGTTTGTCTAACTGTGCACAGATGAATATTTAACGGCCACTTCTAGTGAGAGTACCTATAGTACTAAATCATCTCCATTTATAGACAGTTTGTCTAACTGTGAACAGATGA
This sequence comes from Moxostoma hubbsi, assembly GCA_032164185.1. Lineage (NCBI taxonomy): Eukaryota > Metazoa > Chordata > Actinopteri > Cypriniformes > Catostomidae > Moxostoma > Moxostoma hubbsi. Next base: position 21,506,811 of record JAVLUX010000215.1, on the reverse strand, counting down.
ATATCTAATGGCCACTTCTAGTGAGAGTACCTATAGTACTAAATCATCTCCATTTATAGACAGTTTGTCTCACTGTGGACAGATGAATATCTAACGGCCACTTCTAGTGAGAGTACCTATAGTACTAAATCATCTCCATTTATAGACAGTTTGTCTCACTGTGGACGGATGAATATCTAACGGCCACTTCTAGTGAGAGTACCTATAGTACTAAATCATCTCCATTTATAGACAGTTTGTCTCACTGTGGACAGATGAATATCTAACGGCCACTTCTAGTGAGAGTACCTATAGTACTAAATCATCTCCATTTATAGACAGTTTGTCTAACTGTGGACAGATGAATATCTAACGGCCACTTCTAGTGAGAGTACCTATAGTACTAAATCATCTCCATTTATAGACAGTTTGTCTAACTGTGGACAGATGAATATCTAACGGCCACTTCTAGTGAGAGTACCTATAATACTAAATCATCTCCATTTATAGACAGTTTGTCTAACTGTGGACAGATGAATATCTAACGGCCACTTCTAGTGAGAGTACCTATAGTACTAAATCATCTCCATTTATAGACAGTTTGTCTCACTGTGGACAGATGAATATCTAACGGCCACTTCTAGTGAGAGTACCTATAGTACTAAATCATCTCCATTTATAGACAGTTTGTCTAACTGTGAACAGATGAATATCTAATGGCCACTTCTAGTGAGAGTACCTATAGTACTAAATCATCTCCATTTATAGACAGTTTGTCTCACTGTGGACAGATGAATATCTAACGGCCACTTCTAGTGAGAGTACCTATAGTACTAAATCATCTCCATTTATAGACAGTTTGTCTCACTGTGGACAGATGAATATCTAACGGCCACTTCTAGTGAGAGTACCTATAGTACTAAATCATCTCCATTTATAGACAGTTTGTCTCACTGTGGACAGATGAATATCTAACGGCCACTTCTAGTGAGAGTACCTATAGTACTAAATCATCTCCATTTATAGACAGTTTGTCTAACTGCGGACAGATGAATATCTAACGGCCACTTCTAGTGAGAGTACCTATAGTACTAAATCATCTCCATTTACAGACAGTTTGTCTAACTGTGGACAGATGAATATCTAACGGCCACTTCTAGAGAGAGTACCTATAGTACTAAATCATCTCCATTTATAGACAGTCTGTCTAACTGTGGACAGATGAATATCTAACGGTCACTTCTAGTGAGAGTACCTATAGTACTAAATCATCTCCATTTATAGACAGTTTGTCTAACTGTGCACAGATGAATATCTAACGGCCACTTCTAGAGAGAGTACCTATAGTACTAAATCATCTCCATTTATAGACAGTCTGTCTAACTGTGGACAGATGAATATCTAACGGCCACTTCTAGAGAGAGTACCTATAGTACTAAATCATCTCCATTTATAGACAGTTTGTCTAACTGTGGACAGATGAATATCTAACGGCCACTATTCTTGATTGTAAGACTTGAGATCTCTTCTGTGCTAGGCATAGTCCACGTTAGCAGACGCTTCTTGTGAAGAGCAAACTCAAAATGTTTGACTCGCTGGTTCTCTTACTTTTTCCACAGTACAGTGAATGTTTATTAGGGTGTTCATTAAACACATGAAAGATTATAACTGTTTGTGTGTTGTTCGAGTAAGCACATTGTGTTTGTGTATACTTGTGACTTTGATGAAGATGAGATTACATTTTAACGCAGAAAACCAGCTAATTCCAAATGGGTTCACATACTTTTTCTTGCTACTGTATTTTTGCATGGCTTGTTGTATGTACCGTGGCTGATGTGCTACAACAACAACTTTGATTCACTTTCACACAAATCATGAGTAAACCGGCAGATTATCAGTTCATAAACACGTACTTTTCGCCCTGTTCCTTACACAATGCTATTTTACAACATCAAAACACTTTTACTATATTAATACTTGTAAAGCTATACATTTTAATGTTTGCATTACATAACCAACTACATTTACAGGTTTGTTCAAGTGCAATAAAACTGCACGGTAGCTCAACTGACAGAACTGATATCTGCTCCAGCACAGACTGTGTGTAGATCACTCAGGGGAGGAGCTATGATAATAGGGTGGCGTGGGCGTGGCCAACTCTAACATGACATCATCAACATATCACATCACTTTAGAGCAGAAACGAAAACTGTTCATTTTGACAAACTGTTTTTGATGAATAGAAATATAAGAAAGAGGACTGGGTGGATTTTTATCATTATAGGGTGGTTGTGTACACACACACACACACACACACACACACACACACACACACACACACACTGTCGACTCACATTTATGCACAAACACCATGTAACAGTGAATTTTGCATAATAGGTCCCCTTTAACAGTGGTAAAAGATAACTCGATGAACAATGGTGATGCTGTTATTTTCAGCATAAAGGAATTTTCTCCATTATTACTAGAGCAGTGTGACTGAGATCGGCCTAATAATTCCTCCACCAGATTCGCTTACACACTCAGGGGACGTTCATTTCCAATTCCCTAAAGAGTGGCATGAGTTCTTCAACAGCAGAAGATCAAAGACGCAAAATTATCTCAACTTAAATGAATTTCATGGTGCAAAAACAACGTCTCTTTCATCATGTCTGTAATGAATCAGTGCATTTCTAACACAGTGGAGAATACACATTGTACTTCATCAAACGAATCAGACAAATGCTGTCTGAACCCCTTTTCTAGGGTCCATCCATCTGAACTATCACATGACACTCATATACAAACAATCAATGTAGTAATATTAACAGAGATTTATTGATGATCAGTTTTACCGATGTTCTTAATCGAAATTAACCCTTTTCTACTTAGTTATAACTTTTACAGTTTTTACTTTTTAATCGATTGACAGCCCTAATATATATATATATATATATATATATATATATATATATGGCATAACTTGTATTATTGTTATAAACATATTCATAGGCTTATAATGTTATATTTTTCTTTTTATAGCTTAATTTTTTTAATATTGTGCAAAAATGCAAAAATAAAGCTTCTGCAAATCGGTTGTAAAGAAATACTGGTTGATCTCTAAATATTAATATTATAATCCAAATTATAATAAGTAAGGAAAAATATAGTGATATAATAGATGATTGCTAATGCGGTCAGTCTATATTTTTAATTAATCGCGATTAATCGCATTTAATCGCATATACAAATATTTGCTGAGAAAGCCCCTCATATAACAATAATTCAATATATAATTTTGAAATAATTATACATAGTTATCTTTAAATATTTAACAATTATATATATATATATATATATATATATATATATATATATATATATATATACACACACACATTCATTTTTAGGTAATTTAGGTCAAGTTAAATATAGTTTAATACTCAATCTTTAAACACATCTTGAGATCTCTTAGTTCAGATTTGCGCTCCAAGTGTTTTGAACACAAGAATGTAACGCATGTTTGTGTTGTTCTGCTGAAGTGTTTCTTCACTGTATAAACTGTGTGTTGCTCACACAGCTGAAGTTTCACTTACTGCCCCCTGGAGTAAACAGGTGGTACTACAAGCATTTCTCAGGAATCTTCCTTAAACGGGGGCATTGCAATTAATGGCGTGAATGTTTTTAACTCGTTATTTTTTATAAAATTAATCGCACTGAATTAACGCATTAAATTGAGAGCCCTAGTAACAACCTATTAATTTATTAACATTTTCCAAACAAAGGCTTCTGCAGTATAAAGATAGAAATGCACTAAAATATCGATTAAATTCAAGAAATATTAAATGCTTCCTAAAGTCTAAGAGGGAGTTTGACTAATTGAAAGGACTAGTCTCCACATAGGTAGTATATTTACTGCAATGGGCATTAAATCCTCCACAATACGAATCTGCCGATAGACTGTGGCTATCCGCTTTGTTACAGCAATCATGAAGCTGCATTCATGATTTGCGTCAGGGCGGCAATACCAGCGTCGTGCGATGCTTTGAACTTACCATTGCGCTTGCAAACAAAAATTCTCATTCTGCATTTTTGGTGATAGTTGTATCACCAAAACGCAGTGATAGTAGACTTGGTGTGCTTCTGTGGTAATTAAAATGTCCCTTACATATGCTGAACAATACTTGACTTCCATCACAAGTCCAATCTGGGCTTGTTTTGTACATCATATAGTGTTAAGAGCTCCTTACTCTCTTGTATTATCACTGACAGGGAAGTGCTGTCAGAGATCTTTTTATTTTCTAAGATAACAACCTCCGCGGCTCTATCATAGAATGTCAATGGGACCGCTACGTTATGCTATTTTATGCTAAGCTTGTACACTCTCTTTGGTAGAAGGGCTCTGGCACTGTGGCGTACTCGTCAGTGTAATGAAACCGGGCGGACACATTACAATGGTTCCACCCTTCACACGATTGTTTATGCTGCATATCGATTATCCGACATATAAACATAAAAATAATTGTATCGGTAGCAACATTTGCAATTAGGCCAACGTCAAAACAAAATTGGGTTCGGTGAACAGCTTATAACATATCCTCTTCACTGTATTATAGCTGAAAACAACTCACTTTACAACTCGCTTTTGGTGCCCCTCCATAGACATTTCACCCAGAAATTGGAGCTCGCACGTACCCGTGCGCACAACGACACTCACCGCTTTGGCCACTAGGAGGCAGTGTTTCGCATTTCGGTTAGCACAGACCGAAACGGTGTCCGAAACCGCATACTGCCACTGTATGTGCTGTATTTGATGAAGGACGCACTTATTTGCCAAACTGTATGTTCTTAAGGTATGCATGCGAGTATCATGAATAGATTTCGGACATACTATATCCAGGGATGTTGGCATCATCTTGTGACCCGAAAATACGATGCAAGAACCACAACCGCGAAAACTATCTGCTCTGGTTCTGTTAAACAAGCACCATTTAAGCACACAAACAGTTATCTTGGTATATAGAGCTTACAGTTGAGAAGAGGTGTCTGACTCACAGGACTGGGCCAATGGGGGCAGTGCCCAGGGGCCCTTAACTGCCCGGTGGGGCCCTGGGTTTTAAGTTTGCGTGATCGAAAACCCACTCACAATGAAAACGACCCACCCGCGGCACACCAATCAACAGCCCCCAAAAGGTCAACAACTTTTGGAGGGGGAGGGGCCCTTAGAGATAATTGGCCCTGGGGCCTTTGCGGACCATACTCTGTCCTTGCTGACTCACGATTCACAGCCGTTCCTTTAAATCCAGCGTTTTGATTACGGGATCTTGCCGGAAATAGTAGGTCATCCAGGTACTTCTCACTTATTGCTTCATGAATACTGTGGAGTTGGACATACTACTATATTGGTAGACACAGGTAGATTTTTGCCCATTTCGCCAATATTGTGTGGCATGTAAGCACCTTACCCGGCGTTCGCAACAGCTTATCCAATGGGCACGGCTTCACGGCTTGACGTCAAAAGCAAAGAATAACACAATTATTTAAAATCCCATTTAAACGCATATTTCTTGCTCTTTTCTGTTGCAGTTTTTATCATTTTGCGCATTATCATCTAGTAAAATATGCTATTTCCGTTGACTAAAACGACTAAAATTAATCAATATGCCATGACAAAATATTGACTATATTGAAAGGGCATTTTTCCATACAAATTAACAAAGCCCGTGAGTTTGAGGTGAGAGAATACATCAGGACATTTCTGCATCGGTGTCCGGTTATTACCAATCACGTGTTAACACTGCAGTCAATACAGACTAGATTAATGTCAGGTCTTATTCAATAACACCCTGTTACACACCAATGACCTTTTATTAGCCATGGGAGAGCAGGCTAATCTGTCTGCTGATGTTACATTAAGAACCAAACGTGTCTCGTATGTTGAGGGCGTACAAATCCAGATACAGGACATTATATTGTGACTATGCACGCCCGGCCCACTATTGGGCTAATCAGCCGAGGAGAGGGATAAGTGCATCGGAATGCGCCAGTTCGGGAGAAAGAGAGCCACATGCAGCTTCCGTGTGTGTTTATGTTTGTGTCTTTTTGTTTAAATTAAATATTACTTTGACTGGGCAGCCGGTTCCCGCCTCCTCCTTGCCCACATTACCCTGTTACATTGGTGCCGAATCCCAGGAAGGAGGAGGGATGCGCTGTAGTGGAGTCCTCGTCACTGCCATCCACCCAAAGGAGCAGCCGTGGCCGTCCACGGGGGATGGAGGAGTTGCTGCCGACCGCTTGGATACGGAGGAACGGCCGCCATCCGTGATGGGAGGAGGGGCTCGCTGCTGGCCGCCTGGAGGGGTGGAGCCGCTGCCAGGGGCGGAGGAGTTCCCTACTGGCAGCCAAAACGCGAAGGGCCGTTCCATCCACCAGGGGTCGGAGGACTAGTACGCCCGAGGAGCAGCAGCTGTCATCCGTCAGATGGTGGAAGAGTGATCGAGGACCAGGTGACGGTGTGTCTTTTAACTGGCAAGTCTCTCTCTCTCTCGGAGAGGGAGGAGGCCGGAGGGCGGGGCCGGACCGTGACTACGCACACCCTGCACCCAATCTGGCTAATCAGCCGAGGAGAGGGATAAGTGCAGCGGAATGTGGCAGTTCGGGAGAAAATACTTAGTACAAGCAAAATATTCCGAATTGGCAAATTGAAAACGCTTCTACCGTATATATGCCTCATCTATGTGTTGACATCAGTTACATATAAACTATGTTTATAAATCACTTTGGACTGTAAATGGAAGGTAAAGTTTAGTCCATTGCATTGTGGCACAGTGTGCTCTGTTGTATACTGCACATATGAGCAAATGTAGCGTGTAATCCAGGTATATACATCCAAGGTAATACATACTGAGGAAATAGTAGAATGCTATTCCAGATATCCTCAAGGACTTCTCAGCTGCTGGGAGACCTTGACGCTAAAACCAGGAATAAACGTCCAAGGACGTTAAGAGACAGTGCGCATTATTCAGAGGTCACGGCATGTCACTGGCTTCCCATATTTTCCCCATCCCAATCTCTGCCTTCTGAAGATGCTCCATTTGTGTATATTAGTGTGTGTGTGTGTGTGTGTGTGTGTATTAGTGTGCGTGTGTTCACCAAGGTCTTCTTGCTCTGAAAGGATATTAGTTGTGTCTGTTGGGGTCAGAGATCAGGAATAAAGCGAATGAGAGAGACAGAACCAAGAGGTCAGCTGATCCATCATAAGACACGCCCCTACATATCCCTACCACGATAAGAATTAAAAGAATACTTCAAAACAATGTCAAGCTCTATTAACAGTATGTGTGATGATTAATGCTTGTTTTTCCAATCTAAGGGGCTAGTCAGAAATATTCACAGATGTCCGTTTTAAAGGTGAAATGTGAAAAAACTAGCATTCCTAGACAGAACTGCCGGGTTCAGTGCAAGTGAAGCTCAATCAACAGAATTTTAATGGCAAAATGTTGAAGACCACAAAACAATTATAATCGAGTCGTCCGTCCTTTTCTTTTAAAATAGCAAAAATGTCTTTTTAACCTGTTGATACGCAATCGCCCGCACGCGGTGGTGACGTCACTCTGCTGACATTTAATATATAATTTACGGTCTATAAATGTAATTCCTGTTAACAAATGATACATCTTCTCAAAGGGTTCAACATTAATATCCGATCCCTGTTTCACGATAGCAATCCTCCAGAAACAGCAATTGAGTTATTTGTGCAGGAGTACAAATGAAAACAGGAAATATCAAAACGAGAGTTTTATTATGAAAACATGCAATATCAAAACGGGACTTTTATTATGAAAACAGGCAATATCAAAACGGGACTTTTATTATGAACACACGCAATATCAAAACGGGACGTTTATTATGAACACACGCAATATCAAAACGAGACTTTTATTATGAAAACAGGCAATATCAAAACGGGACTTTTATTATGAAAACAGGCAATATCAAAACGGGACGTTTATTATGAAAACAGGCAATATCAAAACAGGACGTTTATTATGAAAACACGCGATATCAAAACGGGACGTTTATTATGAAAACACGCGATATCAAAACGGGACGTTTATTATGAAAACACGCGATATCAAAACGGGACTTTTATTATGAAAACACGCAATATCAAACCGGGACTTTTATTATGAAAACACGCAATATCAAACCGGGACTTTTATTATGAAAACACGCAATATCAAACCGGGACTTTTATTATGAAAACACGCAATATCAAACCGGGACTTTTATTATGAAAACACGCAATATCAAACCGGGACTTTTATTATGAAAACACGAGGCCAGATGAATCCAGTTCAACACACTTGAGTCAATCGTCCATGACAAGCGTTCATTGATAAACATCCAATCGCACTTTTTGTCCATAAAAGTGATAAATGTGAGAAATATTGATATATTCTCCATTGTTTACACGAGATCTCGCCTTCATCATCGTTCTTCATCAAACTGCAATCTGAGCAGCATTCATGTTGTAAAACTGTATATGATCTTATATATTAGAGTCTCATAAACAAAACCAGCCGTCTCCAAAGTCTGTTTATAAAAATGTGGCGTAGTTTTATTCATAATAGTCGAGCAGTGCGGTCAGATTTAGTGTCGTCTTGAGAGGCGGAGCCTTAATTTTACTCTGAACACTTCCAGAGATTTTACAGAGATTTAAAGCTGCAGGAACCTCATTTATTATTCATCATCTTCAGATGTGAAACGTCACTTCTTTACACTCGTGACTTTGAGAACATTGTATTTCTGGGTTGTCTTGACACTTTTATTATTGTTTATTTAGATTATAAAAACATGTTCAGCACAAAATATGTCCATTACTATAAACTTCAGCTTCTATAACTTTTAAAAATAACAACATTTATTAATTATGAAAATTGTGAAATAAAGCCCAAAGTGAGCTTCACTTTAACGGCTGAACCCGGATTATTTCTTTAAAACTCAAAGTCCTCACTACAGCCTACAAAAGCAGAATTACTGACATCTGCCGGCTGATTCGACCTGAAATGTGTTCTGAACATCAGGAAAAGAAATAAAAGCATGGACAGACACATGTATGGTTTCTGTTTGTGACATCACACGCTTTTGTGGTGAAAATCAAACAGGGCTCCGGTATCATTTCACAAAGTCATGAATGCCCAACGACCCATTCAAATCACAAACAATGACGCTCACACACCCTTTAAGTACATTTACAGAGTCTGCTGGCCTGAATAGCAGGAGAGACTCTAAAAGACAACAGCGTTTGAGAACCGAAATCAAAAGCTGCTCTGAAATGTGGGCTTGTGCATGTGTTTAAAATCAAAATGAACCCTGTTGGGTTTCTTAAAGGGGCAGTACAGCCGAAAATGAAAATATCATAATTCTTTACTCACCCTCATGTTGTTCCAAACCCGTATGACTTTAATTCTTCTGTGGAATGCAACAGTGGATGTGAGGCAAAATGTTAAGTCACAGTCACCACGGGGGGGGGGTCTGGGTACTGACGCTGACTATCACCCCTGGAGTCGTGAGTTTGAATCCAGGGCGTGCTGAGTGACTCCAGTCAGGTCTCCTAAGCAACCAAATTGTCCCGGTTGCTAGGGAGGGTAGAGTCACATGGGGTAACCAAATTGTCCCGGTTGCTAGGGAGGGTAGAGTCACATGCGGTAACCAGATTGTCCCGGTTGCTAGGGAGGGTAGAGTCACATGGGGTAACCAAATTGGCCTGGTTGCTAGGGAGGGTAGAGTCACATGGGGTAACCAAATTGGCCTGGTTGCTAGGGAGGGTAGAGTCACATGGGGTAACCAAATTGTCCCGGTTGCTAGGGAGGGTAGAGTCACATGGGGTAACCAAATTGGCCTGGTTGCTAGGGAGGGTAGAGTCACATGGGGTAACCAAATTGGCCTGGTTGCTAGGGAGGGTAGAGTCACATGGGGTAACCAAATTGGCCTGGTTGCTAGGGAGGGTAGAGTCACATGGGGTAACCAAATTGTCCCGGTTGCTAGGGAGGGTAGAGTCACATGGGGTAACCAAATTGGCCCGGTTGCTAGGGAGGGTAGAGTCACATGGGGTAACCAAATTGGCCCGGTTGCTAGGGAGGGTAGAGTCACATGGGGTAACCAAATTGGCCTGGTTGCTAGGGAGGGTAGAGTCACATGGGGTAACCAAATTGGCCCGGTTGCTAGGGAGGGTAGAGTCACATGGGGTAACCAAATTGTCGGGGTTGCTAGGGAGGGTAGAGTCACATGGGGTAACCAAATTGTCCCGGTTGCTAGGGAGGGTAGAGTCACATGGGGTAACCAAATTGTCCCGGTTGCTAGGGAGGGTAGAGTCACATGGGGTAACCTCCTCGTGGTGGTGATTAGTGGTTCTCTCAATGGGGCGTGTGGTGAGTTGTGTGTGGATCGTGGAGAGTAGCATGAGCCTCCACATGCTGTGAGTCTCCGCGGTGTCATGCACAACGAGTCACGTGATAAGATGCGCGGATTGAGGCGAGTAACCACGCCACCACGAGGACCTACTAAGTAGTGGGAATTGGGCATTCCAAATTGGGAAGACAACTAAAAAGTCAGTCACCATTCACTTTTGTTGTATGGAAAAAGATGCAATGAAAGTGAATAGTGACTGAGGCTGTCGTTGTGTCATTTGTTCCACACATTGCGTGATGTATCATTCCGGTGCACAATTTCATTTCCTTGTGCTGTTCAAAGCATTTTCGGCCCATCAAGCATGACACTTTTGCTAAACAAAAATTATTTAGCCGTCTGGAATCTCTGCACTGAAGACAAATGATAAAAAAGTGTTTGTGCTTCTTGAGGATGCATACAGATACAGCACAGAAGGGCGTCATTAATATTCATTTGTCTGCATTCTGATGTGGTGTGTAAATAAATAAATAAATAATGCTGTGAGCTCTTTGATCCGTTCTGAAAAGTATGAGCTGTGTGAATTCTCCATAAATGAGAAGAGCTTTAATGCTGTATAATGAGTGTGTGTGTTTGGATTAGGGCAGCTCCCCCATTGGCAGGCTATCAACAACCACCTAGCAAGAAGCATTGCAAATAATTTCACGATAAAGACTGCAACTCATTCAACTCAAACAGCCATTCTAAGAGCACTTCTTTCTTAGATTCACATGACTTGTGCATGTCAACACCTACTGGGCAGGGAGGAGAATTTAGAGTAAAAAAGGACTTAAATATTGCACGTCTTATCTGTTTCTCACCCACACACATCATATATCTTCTGAAGACGTGCAGGAGTACAAATGAAAACAGGTAATATCAAAACGGGACTTTTATTATGAAAACATGCAATATCAAAACGGGACTTTTATTATGAAAACAGGCAATATCAAAACGGGCTTTTATTATGAAAACAGGAAATATCAAAACAGGACTTTTATTATGAAAAGACGCAATATCAAAACGGGACTTTTATTATGAAAACCCGCAATATCAAAACGGAACTTTTATTATGAAAACCTGCAATATCAAAACGGGACTTTTATTATGAAAACCCGCAATATCAAAACGGAACTTTTATTATGAAAACCCGCAATATCAAAACGGGACTTTTATTATGAAAACACGCAATATCAAAACGGGACTTTTATCATGAAAACACGCAATATCAAACCGTGACTTTTATTATGAAAACACGCAATATCAAAATGGGACTTTTATTATGAAAACACGCAATATCAAAATGGGACTTTTATTATGAAAACACGCAATATCAAAATGGGGCTTTTATTATGAAAACACGCAATATCAAAATGGGACTTTTATTATGAAAACACGCAATATCAAACCGTGACTTTTATTATAAAAACACGCGATATCAAACCGTGACTTTTATTATAAAACACGCAATATCAAAACGGGACTTTTATTATGAAAACACGCAATATCAAAACGGGACTTTTATTATGAAAACACGCAATATCAAAACGGGACTTTTATTATGAAAACACGCAATATCAAAACGGGACTTTTATTATGAAAACACGCAATATCAAACCGGGACTTTTATTATAAAAACACGCAATATCAAACCGTGACTTTTATTATGAAAATACGCAATATCAAACCGTGACTTTTATTATGAAAACACGCAATATCAAACCGTGACTTTTATTATGAAAACACGCAATATCAAACCGTGACTTTTATTATGAAAACACGCAATATCAAACCGTGACTTTTATTATGAAAACACGCAATATCAAACCGGGACTTTTATTATGAAAACACGCGATATCAAAACGGGACTTTTATTATGAAAACACGCAATATCAAAACGGGACTTTTATTATGAAAACACGATCGCCAGATGAATCCAGTTCATTCAACACACTTGAGTCAATCGTCCATGACAAGCGTTCATTGATAAACATCCAATCGCACTTTTTGTCCATAAAAGTGATAAATGTGAGAAATATTGATATATTCTCCATTGTTTACACGAGATCTCGCCTTCATCATCGTTCTTCATCAAACTGCAATCTGAGCAGCATTCATGTTGTAAAACTGTATATGATCTTATATATTAGAGTCTCATAAACAAAACCAGCCGTCTCCAAAGTCTGTTTATAAAAATGTGGCGTAGTTTTATTCATAATAGTCGAGCAGTGCCGTCAGATTTAGTGTCGTCTTGAGAGGCGGAGTCTTAATTTTACTCTGAACACTTCCAGAGATTTTACAGAGATTGAAGAGTTTTATGGATTACTTTTATGCTACCTTTATATGCTTTTTTGTGCTTCAAAGTTTTGGACCCTGTTGACTTACATTGTATGGACCAACAGAGCTGAAATATTCTTCTAAAAATCTTTGTTTGTGTCCTGCAGAAGAAAGTAAGTAAAACACATCCGGGATGTCATGAGGGTAGTAGAGGGTAGAGTAGATGATGAGAGGATTTACATTTTTGGGTGAATTATCCCTTGAATGATTTTTTAATCTCATTTATGAAAAAAAAAAAGAAAAATTTCGGCAAAAAATGTAGTTCTGATGTTTGGCAAAATGTTGTTGAGCTTCACAAAATGGGAAGTGGCTAAAAGAAAATGGCCAAAGTACTGAAAATACCCATTTCCACCATCAGGACAATAATTAAGAAGTTCAAATCAACTGGAGATGTTAATCAACCCGGAAGAGGACGTGTGTCTATATTGTCTCCACTCACGGTGAAGAGGATCGTTCGAGTGGCCAAAAAGTCTCCAAGGATCACAGCTGGAGAATGGCAGGAATTAATTGGCTCTTGGGGTCAGAAAGTCAGAAAGTCTCCAAAACTACAATCAGACGTCACCTACATCACCACAAGTTGTTTGGGAGGGTTTTAAGAAAACAGCCTCTGCTCTCATCCAACAACAAACTCAAACGTCTTCAGTTTGCCAGACGCTACTGGAACGTCAAATGCGACCGGGATGAAACAAAAAAAAGAGCTATTTGGCAGCAAACACAGAGATGTAGAAGTGCCCGATGCCCACGGTTAAATATGGTGCTGCATCTTTAATGATGTGGGGCTGTTTTTATGCCAGAGCTCCTGGACATCTTGTTCGGATACATGGCATCATGGACTCTATCATATACCAACAGATACTAAATGAAAACATGGCTGACTCAAAGCCACAAAGCTTAAAATGGGCCGTGTTTGGATCTTCCAGCAGGACAATGATCCAACACAAAAATAGTTCACTGACCAGAGACTCAAGCTTCTGTCATGGCCGTCCCAGTCCCCTGACCTGAACCCCATAAACACCTGTGTGGCGACCTGAAGAGGAGAGTCCATCAACATGGACCTCTGCATTATAAGAGAAGACTCAGAGCTGTTATCTTTGGTCGCAAAAAGTCTTGATTGCAAGAGTGCAATCGGAAGAGAGCGTCCTGCTGCTGCTTATAAAGATATCTGGAAAGAGATGTTTGGATTCCATTTCAAACTGATGGAAACTTTTCCTTTAACTGTCATCAGGCACATTCCCAAACAGGACACAGATGCAGTTGACTAGTGTGGAATCAAAATTCAGCACATCAGAGCATCGGGGGTGTGCGGTCAAGGCGCGCTAAGATCTTTGCTGACAGTTCAGCTGTCAAAGTCCCAAAAGCCCCTCTGAGGGATATCTGGAGCAGGGATGGAGGGGTACAGCGGTCCATCGTGTGTGGTGGAGAGAGAGAGAGAGAGAGAGAGAGAGAGAGAGAGAGAGAGGTGGAGCACGTTGAGCTTTGATTGACACGTTTCACTGCAAGACCGCAAAAGCGTGGCAGCACAGAGTTTTGATTGACAGGACAGCAGAAG
>JAVLUX010000215.1:21442500-21485000 GCA_032164185.1 Moxostoma hubbsi | reverse complement strand
GCAGTAAAGTGCCACTTCAACAGAGAAAACATTCACAAATTACTCGCAAAAAATAATGGGTGTAGAGCCAAGTTGGCATGTCCTTACCTGTGAGACAGGATGATAATTTGGATGCCCTCTACAAGAGCATTTAAATATCAGACAGTGTCTGAACTCTGGCTGCCCCCCGCAGGGCTGGAGAGGGCGTCTTTTGATTTTTGAAAGAAGTCACGAGTCGGTCAGGAGCAAGAGGACGGGCGATAAAAAAGCAGCACAACCCTCCCATGAATTCAATCAAGCATGAATGAAATTCTACATTTCTTTTCATCCTTCCATTAATTTCTCCATCCTCCCGGCATCCCACGGGAGCACTTCTAACACAGTTCACCCTCCTCCCTCTTGCCATCTCAATTCTTCTGCATCCAAATCATTCTTGTTTTAGCAACCTGGTCTCATAGAATCATGTTGCTATGGCAATTACTTTGCAAAATGATATTTACACTGGCAGCCAAAAGTGTGGAATCATGTTCAGATTTGTATCTTATGGATAGAAATTGGTACTTTTATTCATCAAAGTGCCGTTCAACTGATCACAAACTATAGTCAGGACATTAATAACGTGAAAAATCACTATTACAATATGAAAAACATGTACTTAAACTACTTCAAATCCTCCACATGCAGCTATGACAGCTTTGCAGATCCTTGTTAATCCAGCAGTCAGTTTGTCCAGATACTCAGGTGACCTTTCACCCCACACTTCCTGTAGCACTTGACCTTTGACCCCACACTTCCTGTAGCACTTGCCATAGATGTGACTGTCTTGTCGGGCTCTTCTCACACACCTTACAGTCTATCTGATCCCACAAAAGCTCAATGGGGTTTAGATGTGGAGGTGGTGGTGGCGTAGTGGCTAGAGCACAGGGCTGCTAATCAGAAGGTCGCTGGTTCGAACCCCACGGCCACCACCATTGTGCCCTTGAGCAAGGCACTTAACTCCAGGTTGCTCCGGGGGGATTGTCCCTGTAATAAGGGCTCTGTAAGTCACTTTGGATAAAAGCGTCTGCCAAATGTGTAAATGTAGATCCGTAACACTCTTTTCCAATTATCTGTTGTTCAATGTCTGTTTCTTTGCCCACTCAAACCTTTTCCTTTTGTTTTTCTGTTTCAAAAGTGACTTTTTCTTTGCAATTCTTCCCATAAGTCCTCCTGAGTCTTCTCTTTACTGTTGTACATGAAACTGGTGTTGAGCGGGTAGAATTCAATGAAGCCGTCAGCGGAGGACATGTGAGGCGTCTATTTCTCAAACTAGAGACTCTGATGTACTTCTCTTGTTTAGTTGCACATCTAGTTGTGCTTTGTCTTTAAAAACTGTAGTTACACATTGTGTGAAATCTGTATCGCCTTCATTCCTGAAAACAATGATTAACTGAGAAAGCGGTTTCTTTTTTGCCATATTTTCCTAATATTGACCTGAAGACATGCCAGTCTATTGCATACTGTGCAGCTCAAAACGTTACGCTTCATTTAAAAAAAACAAATATCTGTCAACTGTGTTTGATATAACGTGCAAGTGATTTTCCATAATCCGTAGTCTGTCCTGTGATTATGGCATTGCAAATTCCAATGGAAGAACTATATGAAACATAATGGCAAGTACAATTTAGAATAAATGTCTGGGCCTTTATAACTTATGAACAAATTAGTGCAACTTTGTAATACATTTCACCATTCTGATGATGCTTGAAATTAGGAAACAAACTGGCTTCACTGGAACATGAGCATCTACCTTTGTTGATTAATGTTGAAGTAACGTTAAGTCTTTCAGGATTTGTCTTAACATGATGGCGCCAGTTATCAGGGGAGCCGATATTACAAAAACGATATAAAAGAAAAATAATTGAATATTGTAAAAAACCATCGGAAAATCTGATCATTGGTCGATCTCAAGAACTAACGGCACCAAGCATGGAACAAATACATCTATTAATATCTAAGTACTGTAAATGTCTTTGGTGTTGCTTACATGCCGTGTTTTCACTTATAACTTTATGAAAAACAAACCGAACATAAAATAGCACCTAGCATTATTTAGAGAAGGTGATTATCATTAAAACGAGTCCACACACAAGATAATCAGATGTATAGATCATTAGATAATCCACATGAAGCACAATGTTGCATATGACCACCAGGAGATGGCGCCAAATACATGACACAGACTCAATGATGACTCAAATGGCACAGAATGAAACTGAATGAGATGATTATCTTTCAAACGAGTCCACACACAAGATAATCAGATGTATAGATCATTAGATAATCCACATGAAGCACAATGTTACATATGACCACCAGGAGATGGCGCCACATACATGACACAGACTCAATGATGACTCAAATGACACAGAATGAAACTCATTCTGTGAAATCTCATGACTAAAATCATGTCTGCATGCTATGCAAACCTTTAGTCATTGTTGTGTTTGCATGTGTAATTAGTTCTTATGTACAATTATTATGTTTTCAGAGGCTTTTGGACACTATAAAAAATATTTTTATATTGCTATAACTTTTGATTGCTTTGTCGTATCAACACAAAATGTTTCTCAAATTCAGTTGACATAGGAACAAAATAAAAGCCACTTTATTTTACATCCAAAGATATATAATGTCAAATAAGATTTTTTTTTGTTTGTTTTTTCAGCACTTTCTCGTAATCTATACATTATTTTTTTTATAAGAAGTGTTTCTTCCAGTTTTCTAATGTCATTCAATGTAATTATTTGTCGTTATAAGCCTTTCATTTTGGGTACGCCACTGAAACAGCAAATCTTTAAAAACTCCTTCAAGGCTTAAAGGGATGATTGAAAACATACTGATATAGATGGCAATATTTGACTAAATATTTAGCTACAAACAAAAGACCTAAAATGCCACACAGCACGGCACACACTCAATTAAATGAGTGCCTCTTTCCTGTCTAAACAAACCGATTCACTAAAATGAACCAGACGTCCCAACACTAACTTAGAGAGAGCAGGCATTTAAGTATAATACATAGTAAATGTACAAATGAAATGTATACGCTCTCTGGGGGTAGGAAGACATGCGCATAAGCTATGATGGAAACACATTTACAGAATATTTTCCTATTGAAACATATAGAAATCCAGTATAGATGTGCATCAAAAAAGTCAACAAGCCATGTGAATACATAATTAGCTCAGAAAATATCATTGCATAGTATCTGAAATGTTGCTCTGGTTATTCTGAAACGTCGGTCACAGCCTGTCATCAAAAGGATTGGCTATTATTACCTCTCAGAACTGTGCGACACACTTTCGCTCCAAGACATAAGGCATCTGCTGCTTTTGTGCCAATTTTCCCCAGAGGTGACGAGTTTGTTCTCTTAAACACATGGTAATGTGGTTTGTCACACTTCACCGCTACATGTGGAAAAAGAGTGGCTTGTTACTGTAAAAGCAACTTTTTTAAAGCAACAAAGCTACTATCATGCTACTGAAATGTGTAGCTATTAGCATCTCTGCTTTTAATGAGTTCTGTCCCATTACGGTGTTCTTAAAAAGAGCAACTGTGTCAAGGTCAAGGGGAACAGAGGTGAGACTGTTAACCAACCGTCCGTCACTCAAGCCCCGCCTCCACACCTTAATGATGCTCACTGAGGTCAGTAACACCAACAAGACAATCTGCAACTGCTATTGATTTTCAATGAGGCAGTAATAAGTGAATCCTGCGCTGTCCCACATTGAGTCTGCAGTAGCAGTAGAGAATATAGGCTGAGGTCATTTACTATGTCTGAATTTAGAAATCGACCCACACTATACTACACCAGTCACTTCAGTAATCATACATTTAACATTTTACTCTTCTGTTACAGTAGTATGTTACACAACTAGAGGGTGAAATACTATAGGGCTTTTTACACTATGCTTAATCCTGGATTAACGCATTTTTAAATATTGCTCCACAGCACTTCGTGTTTATCAGCGCACCAAAGCATGAAAAATTTATGAAATATTCAAAGCAGCATTTCAAACGAAACTAGAGACTCTATACAAGCAAACAGGTTTCATACCAGAGGAACTTTTGTTGGCACTGCGTCCGTAGAAGCAGATCACGGAAATCGACGCCATGGTGTTTAGTCACGTGACTCCGTGACTCAGAAGTTTAACCCTTAAATGGCTCAGAGTGTCCTGAACTATGCGATGGGTTTATATGAATTTATATTATGCATTGTGTAGAGCGAATCCAAAATAGCGAGTCTTTGCATGAGGCTGCGGGGTATTATTGTTTTTGTGTCATGTAAATACTGTATGCCTTCTGTTCTAATTTAAAAAAAGCCTAAATAAAACCTAAAACACAATTAGAAAACTTGGCAATAAACTGCAGAAATTAACTAAATATTTCACTTAAAATACATTTTTTAAAAAGTGGCAAAAGGGACATCTGTGTAGGGAAGTGAATCAAGTGAATCTGGGAATCACTTATTTGAACTAGTTCATTTAGATGAGACGACAGAGCGAAATGATTTGCTAAAATCAATTGGACTTCCCACGAACCGATTCGCTAAAATCAATTGGACTTCCCACAAACCGATTCGCTAAAATCAATTGGACTTCCCGCAAACCGATTCGCTAAAATCAATTGGACTTCCCACGAACCGATTCGCTAAAATCAATTGGACTTCCCGCGACCCGATTCGCTAAAATCAATTGGAATTCCAAGCGTACGGAATCGCTAAAATCAATTGGACTTCCCATGAACCGATTCGCTAAAATCAATTGGACTATCCGCGACCCGATTCGCTAAAATCAATTGGACTTCCCACAAACCGATTCGCTAAAATCAATTGGACTTCCCGCAAACCGATTCGCTAAAATCAATTGGACTTCCCACGAACCGATTCGCTAAAATCAATTGGACTTCCCGCGACCCGATTCGCTAAAATCAATTGGAATTCCAAGCGTACGGAATCGCTAAAATCAATTGGACTTCCCATGAACCGATTCGCTAAAATCAATTGGACTATCCGCGACCCGATTCGCTAAAATCAATTGGACTTCCCGCGAACCGATTCGCTAAAATCAATTGGACTTCCCGCGAACCGATTCGCTAAAATCAATTGGACTTCCCGCGAACCGATTCGCTAAAATCAATTGGACTTCCCACGAACCGATTCGCTAAAATCAATTGGACTTCCCGCGAACCGATTCGCTAAAATCAATTGGACTTCCCGCGAACCGATTCGCTAAAATCAATTGGAATTCCAAGCGTACGGAATCGCTAAAATCAATTGGACTTCCCATGAACCGATTCGCTAAAATCAATTGGACTATCCGCGACCCGATTCGCTAAAATCAATTGGACTTCCCGCGAACCGATTCGCTAAAATCAATTGGACTTCCCGCGAACCGATTCGCTAAAATCAATTGGACTTCCCGCGAACCGATTCGCTAAAATCAATTGGACTTCCCACGAACCGATTCGCTAAAATCAATTGGACTTCCCGCGAACCGATTCGCTAAAATCAATTGGACTTCCCGCGAACCGATTCGCTAAAATCAATTGGACTTCCCGCGAACCGATTCGCTAAAATCAATTGGACTTCCCGCGAACCGATTCGCTAAAATCAATTGGACTTCCCGCGAACCGATTCGCTAAAATCAATTGGACTTCCCGCGAACCGATTCGCTAAAATCAATTGGACTTCCCGCGAACCGATTCGCTAAAATCAATTGGACTTCCCACGAACCGATTCACTAAAATCAACTGGACTTCACATGAACCGATTCACTAAAATCAATTGGACTTCACATGAACCGATTCACTAGTCGGTGTGGATGTGGCCTTAGTCTCAGTCATCATTTACTTTGATCTTTTATTCCATACAATGAAACCCTATGGTGACTGACACTAACGTTCTGCCAGACATCTTTTTTGGTGTTTGGAATAGCATGAGATTTTCATTTTGGGTGAACTACGTCTTTAAACTGTTCTGAGCAAAACCATCACCAGAGAGGAGGACTGCACTGTGACAGTCCCTAAGAGCAGGAATATCCCGCCATGATCCCCTTATGTTTTGACAAACTGTTGAATCGTACCTTTCCAAATCCTCCGGCTTCGCATCCATTCATCCCCTCGTACAGAGAGTGATGCCGTTTTCCCAGCACCATCACACTGCCATTTCCATTAGTCATGGAGGATCCCAGGTCTGTCCCGCTCACAGCCTGCCGTCTCTCCTGTGGATTCTCTGTATCCGGACGCCCGGGACCAGCTGGAGATTCGGGTTCACCGCCACTCCTCTCCGGTGTGGGTGAACCATGCCGGGGGGGCTCGGGGGGGTCTGGCCTAGCGCACAGGTCATGCATAAGTCACGTTTTACAGGGGCAGGTTCAAGGGTGCCTCATCAAGGGTATTTTGCCCGAAGGAAGAATTAGACGCTTATCAGTAACACAAAATACGATTCATCGATTAGAGGGAAAAAAGCAAAGTGGCAATACAGCAGCACAGTAGTTGCTAATTCTTAAAGAGACAGTACGGAGGTACTTGAATAAGCAAAAGCAGTCCATATTACCTCATTCCAGCTCTCTCAATAAAATAACCTCAGTAGGGGTCATCCACTAAAAGTGAGACACATCCTTGTTAATGTCATGTCAGAAAAAGCACATCTCCAGGTTGAAATCCAGACTCAATCTATACCATTCTATGGACTGTAGCAACATCTACGTGTGTTTCCATTATTCCTCCATGAGTCCTCAAGCTTCTGCTGTCGTTACAAAAGACGCTACAGTCCGAAAGCGTCTCACAGCCATGCATGGAAAGAGATTGAGAGTTTGAAGCCAGGATAGAGGTTGACGTCTTCTTTCCTAACAGGTCTCTTAATTTCCTCTTGTTCCGTGGACTGGATTTGCACTCGGCTCATTGCGTTGTCCTCTCATCCTTATCTTCTCCTCTGCTCGCTCCTGACAGTTCATGAACGGGACGGCAGGGAATGATCCTCGTTTTCAGTGCAGCTTCAACGATCACGGCTGTTCTCGATTCTCTGCCTAAATGTGTGTTTGGTGAGATAACAGCATTAAGACGAGGAGGAGGAGAGTGTGGCCGAGCGAGTGCGAGACACACAGAGAGAGAGCGAGAGAGAGCGAGAGAGAGAGAGAGAGAGAGAGAGAGAGAGAGTGAGAGTGTGTGTTTTGGATGAGAGGAGGGGTGGGTTCTCCTATCACGTTTAGGCAGGCTCTGGGAACGTGCCAATCCCGGCTGTGGAGCAGGATGGTTTCCATGGTGATGACGCTGGAATGATGTTGCTCTATTGATCAAAGAGGCAGCGCTGTGCAATGGAGAGAGACCAAAGGAGGGCCACACGCACATTCTATGGTATTTGCATGGAGAGACAATGATGGGAATGACGGATTTTGTCTGGAATGTCGGATTAAAATAGAAAAGTGTCAAAATACGGAATCACACAGTGCATTATTGCTAAAGAGCAACGTTGTTAAATGGATAGTTTACCAAAAATGTCATTACCTTCATGTCATTCCAAACCTATATGGCTTGCTTTCATCAGTACACATTTTGGGAACCCTACAGGGCTCAAAGTATATTTCTACTGGTCCGGTCGGGACAGTGCTTCAATGGCCCCAACACAAACATTTGAAATAGCTGTTTTTACCATCATGGCTTCAAAAATGTGCCCAAAGATAATTATTTTTGACATATATTATCTTTTTAAGACAATGCCCCCCCCCCCCAAACAGAATCACGTTTCTAATTTGCAAGACATGATGTAATCTCACATATGTGCTTTACAGATATAAAGTCACACATGCATCATATTAACCTCAGCCGTCCTGCCATTTACACGTGTGTTTTTAAGCCAACAGTTCTGTTGTGCAGATGATGTGTTTTCAGTCACCCGTTTAGTCATGCAACTTTTGCCCATGTGTTGTTGTTACATCCCTATGCATGTACGTGTATGCATGCTTGTTCTCTTGTGTTCCCCTCTCTTTTACACACTCTGATTAAGTTGCTGTTACTGGTTGTCTGGGCTGCCAATCTTAATTACCCTGATGACATCATCTCCACTCTCCACCGATGGATGGCCCCTCCTACCCTTTAAAAGCCGATGAATCCATGCGTTTGTGGCTTTTTCGTTTGATGACAGCTTTGCTTGTTAGCTTCTGTTTTTGTGTACTGTCACTGGTTCTTTGTGACCCTGTACATTCATTTTATATACTGACAAAGTCACTTGTTACCCATTCGTTGTTCCATGTGTGTCCATGTGTAATCATGGAGTTAAAGGTGTGATTATTGGCTGAATGTCATAAACACATGAATCCTTGAGAAGAGACTTCCAAATCGGTTGTGACGTGTAATATACATTAGGGGGATATCAGGCCCAATCTGTGAATTAAGTGTGTATATAACATGAGACAAGCTAAAGAGCAACACAGCCTGATGCACCTGTCCAGAAACGAGATGATGATATGAAGTAAACATACAAATGGCAAACTAATAGTTCACTCACAGTCCTCTACGTTACGAGTAACTGCGCTATGTCAGTCAATACACATTATGCATGTAAAGTTTGCTTTGATTTGCTCCGTGTAATGTGTGTCCAAAGATGAGACCCATTTTTATTTTCCTAATTTCTGTTGTTTATAGTCAGGTGTTGGTCAAAAACTGAAACGTAACATTAATTCTAATCACACTTTGTACGGATGAGGTATAAACAACCGTGCAACTTCTCTCTCGTTAATCTGCGCCCAACCACAAACTGCCTGTACTCTTAAAGAGACAGTACCATTTTAGCGCTTGTCATACAAATGAATGTAAACTCAATGTAAATCTTTAAAAATTATACTAATTATGCATATAAACAAAAATGGAACAAAATGCAGTACTGTAGTAAGTGTAATAAATGTGTAAATATATACATATTTAATGGGGCAATCATATAGTAATTATTTTAACTTCAACACACTGTAAATATTGAAGAATTTAACTAATATAGTCTTGCAGAACATATGCAGATGCACTAATGCATTAAACATAAGTTCCAGAGATTTGCTGAATCATGAAAATCGAAATTCAGGTCAAACTTCAGGCTTTTCAAAATAAAACCTTGAGTAGTATCGCAGACTTCTAAAAAGAGCAGGAAAACATGTTGCACAAGTTTTCTTTCCATAGAGGTCCAGAGAGGGTCGACTCAGCATTAAACTGAGATAGGATCAGTTCAGGATCAAAATTACAAACTTCACTTTATGTCTATATTCCCATGTACACGCAAGCAGATATGTTTGACTTCTCAGAGATACATGCAATATATTGTCAGTGTCTGTGCTTAAGCAGGGAGGAAAACAAGATGAGCTGCGAGCGGACTCATGAACCTGACATCTGAGAGTCCTTTGTGTTTCTGATGTTACAGTGAATACAGACACTGAGGAGGAGTGAAAGATATTTGAATAGAGAGAAAAACTAAATGGAAAGATGAGAAGGAAAAAAAATGGAAAGGAAAATAGAAAAGAAAAGGGAAAGGAAAGAAAAGGAAAAAGAAAAAGAAAGAAAAGGAAAAAGAAAAGGAAAAGAAAAAGAAAAAGAAAAGAAAGAAGGAAAGGAAAAAGAAAAGAAAAGAAAAGGAGAGGAAAAGAAAAGAAAGAAGGAAAAGGAAAAAGAAAGGAGAGGAAAAGAAAAGAAAGAAAAGGAGAGGAAAAGAAAGAAGGAAAAGAAAGAAAAGAAAAGAAAAGGAGAGGAAAAGAAAAGAAAGAAGGAAAAGGAAAAAGAAAGGAGAGGAAAAGAAAAGAAAGAAAAGGAGAGGAAAAGAAAGAAGGAAAAGAAAGAAAAGAAAAAGAAAAGGAAAAAGAAAAGAAAAGAAAAGGAGAGGAAAAGAAAAGAAAAGAAAAAAGGAAAGGAAAAAGAAAGGAGAGGAAAAGAAAAGAAAGAAAAGGAGAGGAAAAGAAAGAAGGAAAAGAAAGAAAAGAAAAGAAAAGGAGAGGAAAAGAAAAGAGAAGGAAAAAGAAAGGAGAGGAAAAGAAAAGAAAGAAGGAAAAGGAAAAAGAAAGGAGAGGAAAAGAAAAGAAAGAAAAGGAGAGGAAAAGAAAGAAGGAAAAGAAAGAAAAGAAAAAGAAAAGAAAAAGAAAAGAAAGAAGGAAAGGAAAAAGAAAAGAAAAGAAAAGAAAAGGAGAGGAAAAGAAAAGAAAAGAAAAAAGGAAAGGAAAAAGAAAGGAGAGGAAAAGAAAAGAAAGAAAAGGAGAGGAAAAGAAAGAAGGAAAAGAAAGAAAAGAAAAGGAGAGGAAAAGAAAAGAAAAGAAAAAAGGAAAGGAAAAAGAAAGGAGAGGAAAAAGAAAGAAGGAAAAGAAAGAAAAGAAAAGGAGAGGAAAAGAAAAGAAAAGAAAAGAAAAAAGGAAAGGAAAAAGAAAGGAGAGGAAAAGAAAAGAAAGGAAAGGAAAAGAAAGAAAAGGAAAACGAAAGGAAATGAAAAGGAAAAAGAAAAGAAAGAAAGAAAAGGAAAAATAAAAGAAAGGAAAAGAAAAAGAAAGAAAAGGAAAAAGAAATGAAAAAGAAAAGAAGGAAAAGAAAGAAAAGGAAAAGAAAGAAGGAAAGGAAAAATAAAACAAAAATGGAAAGGAAAGAGGAAATGACAACAGAAATGGGAAGAAAAACAAAGGAAAAAAAGAGAAAAAAGCAAAGGGGAAAGAAAGGAAAAGAAAGAAAGGAAAGAAAGGAAAAGAAAGAAAGGAAAGGGGAAAGAGAAATAGAAAGGCAACACACACACACTCATTTCACAATATTTATTAGTGGTTTTCTCTTGTATAATGACGCCTCCAACAGCCCCATTAACCCCTCACTGACATGATTACATGCAATACTGAAAAACCACTTCAAAGATATTTATAGATGCTATTGAACTCCCCACACATGCTGAACCTCTCACAAATCCCAAACAATACAACAATCCCAAAGTTGAGGAGCCTAAAACATCACACATGAACGATCCATCTGCCTTTTGTCACGTTACGGACATGTCTGGCATGTACAAGTGCTGTTTGGGTTCATTTCAATCTAATATCAATAATTCAGAATTCCTCCATGTAACCTCGCACCAGTTTTTGGGAGGGGGGTTGACCCAGTTATGCCACACAAACCCCAGTCGAATCTATTAGCCCAAAATAACCCCTCAAACACACTCAAAACAACAACAAAACAGCCTAAATCTTCCTCTCTACTCGGAGCAATTTGAAGCTTCTCACAGGATAAATCACTTTTGCTATTTGTTAGTCATCGAGTACATTATTGTACACATTGTTTGTTTCTGACGGGGATAAAAACGACACACTCTCACGGCGAAATCTCCAGGATTCGAACGACTTTTCTAAATTTGGCTAATTCGTCCGATATCGTGCGACTGTTCTCGTTTGAATGCACAATTGACAATGACTTGCTTCTGTCACACGCAACAGCTTCCTGTCATGTTTGCGCACTCTACTGATGGGTTAAGTTTAGATAAGGGGTTTGGGTAAGGGCCTAATATTAATAAGTGTGTCCTTTACGTCACGTGCACGAAACTCGTGCTTCCGCATTAGATGAGTCCAGTTTATGCGAACAAAATCGTGCGCGATCGTACGAAATAGCCAACTCGTAAATTACGTGCGACTTTCCGTGAGATCAGGGTTGGATAAAAACGATGATGTGAGGGATAGACATACGGTCTCTTCAATGGCTTGTACGGTTGTTTAAAAGGTATATGATTGCAAAAAATATATATACCAGAGTCCATTCACACTCACATTCACAACCAATGACGGCAGAGCTGCCATGCTAGGTGCTATCCTGCCATTGGGAGCAACTTGGGGTTCAGTGTCTTACCCAAGGACACTTCGGCATGTGGAGTCATGTGGGACGGGAATCGGCTTTATACTGCGTATGCCATTGAAGAGACTGTGCTCCATTCCTCACAGCCTCTTCTTTTACATTACTATAAAAATCCAACATGGCGCTACTTTGATTAAGGTCTATGCATGACATTTACACAATTTTACAGCAATCTCCATCCAATGTGGATTCCTCAAAAATGTCTGCTTGTCCTGAACTCACACCACATGGAAATGAGCTTCTGATATCACACCAGCAACAGATGCACAACATGCACAAAATACACAATAGTATATTTAAAGTCCATCTTTAATAGATACGATTATATCATAATGCATTGCTGTTATTCGTGCTGCTGCATGACCAAACAAACCAAGGTCGTAACCATGTCTTGAAGATTGGTGGGGATCAAACCAATTTGGGGTGGGGGGTCACGAGTGTTGAGGTCACAGATAAAATGGTCCTCTTTGGCATTTAATATGATAAAAGAGCTGAATGAAGGCTTGAAATGCGATAAAGGCCCAAAACTGCATCATGTTTGCTTTTAAAAGACACATGTATTTTTAAAGTTCACACAGTACAAGACAAACGCTGTATCTGCATTGCAAGCAATTTTCCGGTTGCAGTCATCTTTTCTTTCGTTTTTGTGCCGTCTCAAAGAAAAGATGAATATAACAATAACTTCTTTTCATCTTATCTGTAAAATGGCATGACTGTGTCAGCTGGCTAGCAAAAAGAAAATATGTAAAATTATTTTCTGCCCTCAAGTTGACCCCCCATTGTGTCTTTTCCTCCCAGTGGAATCTTAGCACATGATATTTTCTCCAAGAATCCAAACGCTGCTCTTTTCCATACAAAAACACTTCATATTCACCACTTCTGTCAAGGTCCAAAGAGCAACATTATAAAAATACCATAAAAGCAATCCATACAATACAAAGCTGTTGTATGGCCCCAGAAAGCTTGGAATATAGTGCATGAGTCATATGAACTACTGATGTGATGTCTTTATACTGAACCATTAATAATGTCTTTTTTGTTCAGTTTATAATTAAAATATTATTTATATGGTCAAGCCGGTTCTCGGCTCCTCCTTTCCTTTTTACCTTTGCACTGGTGCCGAAACCCGGGAAGTTTGAGGGATGCGTCGTAGTGGAGTCCTCGCCACTACAATCCACCTCAACGGAGCAGCTGCGGACATCTGCCGGGGGACGGAGGAGCCCAAATGCCTGAGAGCGGATGAACGACCGCCGACCGTGAAGGGAGAAGGGGCTCCTAGCCGACCGTCTGGAGTGGTCAGGGCCACTGCCAGGGGCAGGGGGAGACCCCTACCAAGGGGTCGTGACGACTGCCGACCGCTAGTGGGGAGGGGCTCCCAGCCGACCGCCTGGAGCAGGAGAACCACTGCCAGGGGTGGGGGAGACCCAGTCTGTTTCTCGAGAACGCGACGGGGCGTTCCATCCGCCAGGGGCTGAAAGACTGCCTCCGGTCCACCCGAGGAGGCGCGGCTGTCGTCCATTAGAGGGTGGAGGAGTGGCCGAGGACCAAGCTATGGCGTATCGGAGAACCGGCGAGTAAGTGTTTTTTCTCTCTCTCTTCTCTCTCTCTCCCACTGCCGCTCCGTGTTGGCCTTTCCCTCTCTTTTTTTAAATGTTTTGTTAATTTGGCACGATTTGGACTCCAGCAGAACAGCAACAAGCCGGGGAGCCACCAGTCCCCTGAAGGAGAGATGCTGCCCTTCCGGTCGTTCTGTCAGCTGGCCTCCTGTGAACCGGGATGAGACGTGGGGAGGCGTGGAGAGAGGGAAAGGGCGAGCAGAGACACAGAGATAGAGTGAGAGGAGAGAGAGAAAAGAACTTGCTCGCCGGCTCCCGGACGCACTATCGCTTGGTCAATGGCAATGGTAAGCAATGGTAAAATGTGATAAACGATAATATGATAATAAGTCACCATTTATTGCCAGCCTGTAATATAAAGCAGCATAATGTAGTATTTATGTATCGCTAAAATAGCTGAAATTGGCTTATACCGGAAGTGGCCCACATTCACTGTTCTAACAATAAATAATTTCCATTAAACATTGGATCTTTTGAACACATGACAGGCCATCATTTTAAAGAGCTCCATAATCAAAGATACATACGAGATAAAATGATTTAAAAACAAAAAGATACATAACAAGACTAAATATGATAACATGATGATTGATATGAAAAACGGTTATTTTCTACTTCTAAAACATTTATGTACTTCTGATTTTGCGGTTTAAAAGAAGCCTTTTAAGGTTTAGTTATCGCACAAAGTCATCTTGTGATTTCAATCTTATTTCAATCAATCATGTTGCATTATTGGATATCATCCCCAAAATCTCAAAGTCTCAAAACCTTTTTGGATGGTTTCCCTCATCATGTAGCCTATAGATAAGTCACACCTGTCAACATTTGGGTAGCAAAATCCGGGACACCTCTGAGCCGGGGGTGGGGGGTTGGCGGGGGGTGTTGCTGGTTGCTGGAAAAATCACCATTATGGTAAATGGTCTGCACTTATATAGTGTCTTTTTTAACCTTAGAGGTTACCAAAGCGCTTTACACTGTGTCCCATTCACATACACAACCAATGACGGCAGAGCTGCCATGCAAGGGGCTAGCCTGCCATTGGGAGCAACTTGGTGTTCAGTGTCTTGCCCAAGGACAATTCGGCATGTGGAGTCATGTGGGCCGGGAATCAAACCACCAACCCTGTGATTAGCGGCCGACCCGCTCTACCACCTGAGCCACAGCAGTTATGTAGTGTATGAATGAGGCAAACAACTGCCATTAAACAGAACTAGATCTGAGAAGAACTGGTGCTATAACAGATCTGAGACCAGCTCTCACATGGCTTAGACATCATAAGAGACCTTGAAAACATATATGGGCAACATTCAAAAGGTTATCTTCAAGCCACAAATCGTGTCTCTCTCCACTTCTGGGGCACTAAAAGTGTTTTGAGGACAATCTAATGACTAGAAATGAACTGAAGACATACAGTTCAATCCGCTGTAATTCTCCGGGTTCATTCTGTAGCACTTCTGAATTATTCATACTGTTCCACCAGCAGACCAACTGTCAGCACAAAGACAAGGGGGTCACTGTTTTTCATTATCAATCTCTCTTTGCGTTCAGCATTACAAAAAACGAAATGTTTAAATTTGTGGCCTTGCCCATGTAAGCCTCACCACAATGATGCCAGAGTATTTGATTGTTAGGGCGTTGCTCTACAGTTGTAAGTTGCTTTGTTGCTCTTAGGGCGATCTGGGTGGTGGCTAGCTGTTTGCTTACTAGCTCAAGTGAAAAGAGTCCACCCTCAAGTCTCTATGATATTCTGGTCTCTAAATATTGACTCCCTCCTTTACTGTAAGTCAATAGGATTTTTTTCAGCCACAGGGACCAAATCATTTGTAAAAGTAACAACATTTGAGGTATCATTTCAGTCCATAGCACAACACTGCAAGATAGGGCTGCAACTAATGATTATTTTGTGAATCAACTAATATAACAATTATTAGAGTGATTATTTGACTATTCTGTGATTATTGTTATCCGATTGTTCTGATAAAAGTTGTATTAAACAAGCTTACTAACAATAAAGAGGACACAATCATCTTTTAAAAACATAAAACAAATTGTTTTAAGGATTTTTAGATATTTTTTAAATATTTCAATATTAAATATCATATATTATTGCATATTATTGCATTGTAAATATTGCATTCTCCGATAACAATTTTTTCTTCTGCAGTATAGCTCCTAAAGTAAATGTACGTTGTTTTAAAGTTAGAGTTTTAAATATTATTTTGGGAAACAAGCCATAAAACTCAGTGTATAATGGGGCTATGGCTACACTATCTCACCTTTTTGTTCACTTCGATCCATTTTTAACTCTAAAATGATCTTTTAAAAATTGTTTCGCAAAAAAAACTATTATGCAAATCTCATCATGCATGCAGAAGATATGAGACATTTCCTTATTCCAATTTTGTTTGTTATTTTATCGCGTCGCCATGGCAACACCGTTCGATATATCAAAAATCCCTTCGCAATTTTGCATCGTCAAAGTCTTGGCATGACGTCGCCCACATTTGGTACCTGTAACATGCAATCCTTGGGAGGAGTATTTCAAATTCCAGAGCATGCATTTTTTAAACAATCCAAAATGGCAAACTTCCTTTTGGGCAGAGCTTACAATTGTTAGAGCGAAAGTTGTCCGGCTTGATGAGATCTATACGTGTACAAAGTTTGGTGACTGTAGCTCAAAAGGGATGTGCAACAGAGCTCCCCGAACATGCCCATGTCCTAGCCTGTGCTACTTAGCCTGTGTATTCCAACTGTAGTGGAATACAGTTACTTATATTTTGTATTTTAAATACGTAATCCTGTTACATGTATTCTGTTACTCCCCAACCCTGTATACAGTATATTATGATTCAATATGTCGCAAGCCATCATGTTATAATCTACCGAGTGTCCTGCACCACAGTGTGCACCAGCCGGGTGCAGATTCAATCTCCCTGTTAGACTGGACTCATAGAAGGGGTGCTGAACGCACAGAGAAATGACAGTTTCGGAGTTTGCTTATTTACATGACCCGCTTCCTTATTATTTGAATTTTAATAAAGGATGCATTAAAGATATAACGCTGGGTTTTTTTTGGTCTGAGTCTGGCATGCAAGTTTTGCTTAAAAGGCACCTATTATGCAAAATTCACTTTTACATGGTGTTTGAACATAAATGTGTGTTGGCAGTGTGTGTACACGACCACCCTATAATGATAAAAAAAACCTTCCAATCCTTTTTTTAATCCCCATTAATCATAAACACCGTTTCAGAAAATTCTGTTTGCAGATTCTGTACAATGTGACGTCACATTGTACAGGCCCCGCCCACGACTGTTGACGGACACTGCCGTTTTTTGTGCAAACCTGCTGAAACTCTACAACAAATAAATAAATTGATTAAATTACCATTCGGTAATTTTCTTATGATGTCTAGTTATCCGAAGCAGAGATGTCAAAACTCCGCCCTATTCTGGATAAGCACCAGCTCATTTGCATTTAAAGACACACACACACAAAAACAGCTCATTTTTTTCCCACCCAAAAATGGGCATTTTCAACATATAATAATAACATATAATAAATGATCTGTTGGGTATTTTGAGCTGAAACTTCAGACACATTCTGGGGACACCAAAGCTTTCAATTACATCTTGTGAAAAGGGGCATAATAGGTGCCCTTTAAGCAGAATACCAAATCCAGATCTCATGTTATGTTAAATGTGATGCGACTATACGACTAACGGAAATTATGGCCACAGTTTTTTATTGTCGATAATGTCAACTAATAATTTCAGCCTTACATATTAAAGTTTAATACTTAGTTTTTAGGGTTTGGTCAAAAAAGCTAAATGTGTGCAATATTAATAGTGTTGCTTGCCTTGGCAAACACCAATTAAAAAAAATTACCTCATGGCAGTGTATTCCTCTACTACAAAATTAGGCTAATAATTCCAGACTGAGCACCTGCTAGTATGCTTAATTTCTCAATGCATTCATCCATTCAAAGAGACCAAGCATAAAGTTAAAGACTGTAAGTGTAAGAGTCTGGGCATGGCAGCAATGCAGCATAGGGAACAGTTTCCTGCCTGGTTGCATTCACTGACACAATCGATTACATCTAAAGAAGGTCAAAGACTCTGAAGCACAGAAATGTGCCAAGCGATTCTTTTTAAAGCTCGGAGTCTACAGAGAGGCCTGTGTGTCAATGGTGCATTTCTACATTGATCAAATGCCAACTATGCCAAGCAAGATCCAAGCTTTTCCTAAGGACCCTTTTCACATTTTTCACAAACTTCTATAGCGGTGAATGGGAGACCACAGGATATATCATTTTTGCGGTCCCATTTAAATTAGGCAGAAACGTGTCATCACAGCCTGTGAAAAGGGTGCATGTAAGCTTATTCTGTTTACAGGACGTGTGTGATTAAGAAAATCTGTGTAAAATAGAAGGAGAACAACATACAAACTCTTGTAAACCAACACAAATGCACACACACACACAATTCCATACTGGTATGACTTGTCATTCAGTAAAAAGCCTTCCAAAAGAGCACATAAATATGCACATAAACATCCCAAACAACTAAGAAATACTTGGTCTTGTTCTTAGTTATTCAGAGAAGTTTCAGGATAAATCTGGCATATCTACTAGAATAATTAGTCTGTCAGCAAGCATGTTTGTGAAGTCTGATGTTTGAGATGTTTCGCTTACATAGCTGAATAAATTGTCCTAAGAAGACGACATTGCACGCTAATGTGCACTATAGTGCCCCTTGAGGTAACGTTGAGAATTTAGCCAGTTTGTGCTGCATTATGAATTGCATTCTGACATATTTCGGATGCAACTTTACTGGTGCATTGGTGTAGGCCGAAGCTTTTGTGTCCTTGTGCTTGCATAGAGTAATTTTGTAACACCCTGTTTAAAACCGGACGTTAGCGGCTTGATGGTTATTTCAGAAAAGAGAAGCAGTTTCTGCACAGGTCTGGCATACGTACAGTTATAAATCTGAAAACTTTTGTGCACACACAAAATCTGACTTCCGTGCATTCACACACTTTTAGAATTAAATCAACGCCAATTCTTATACATGAGGCCCCATATCTGACCTCCTGGACGTGCTTCGTGCTACAGCTCACAGCTGATTATCAGGAGTGGTGGTGGCGTAGTGGGCTAAAGCACATAACTGTTAATCAGAAGGTTGCTGGTTCGATCCCCACAGCCACCACCATTGTGTCCTTGAGCAAAGCACTTAACTCCAGGTTGCTCCGGGGGGATTGTCCCTGTAATAAGTGCACTGTAAGTCGCTTTGTATAAAAGCATCTGCCAAATGCATAAATGTAAATGTAAATGATTGTCTGTGCACATAATTTCTTCTATGCATTCAGTATAGACAGATTACTATGCTGCTGCAGCGCATAGCAATGCAACATCGATCACATCAGGTATAGAAAGGGTGTAAACCACGTTCAAAGAACACCAACCAAGTTATGCTATAAGGATCAAGCTCTTACCGGATCCTCCATCTTGTCCTCTGGACATCTGGATGTTGAGCACTTCTCTGGAGATGTGGTCTCCGACCAGCTAGAACGTTGATGGTCCCACTTTTCAGGTGAGCAAGGTTGAGAAACGTCTCCTGAGAGAACTCCCTTGGATGACTCTTCCTCCTCTGGAGAGGAGCTGAGAGGAGGCGTTTCAAAGTCCTGCTCCTTCTTTTTCTTCTTCATAGGCAGTGGAGAGACACTTTGGGGTGAGCAAGAGCGAAACAGAGCAAGCTTTCCTGTCCTAGAAGAGTCCGGGTGGTCTTGGCCTTGCGAGATGTCACCGCTCAGCAGTTGCACGCAACTCTTTGACCTCGGCCTGGTCCGATTTACAATGCACCCTTTGTGATCCATCTGGGAATGGAAGCTGTGGACTTGCAGCAGGTGACACAGGAAGTAGCTCTTCTCTAGGTCCACCTCCTGTTGGAGGCGTTGAAGCAAAGTGACCTCCTCGCCATTGGCCTGGTCAAGCAGCGACTTTAAGAGTTCCTCGAGTTTACGGTACGTTGCGCCGCTACCTTTACATCCAGGTTCGCTAGTGGACACCCTGCGACTACCCGGTTTGTCTCTGATCCCCGGTTTACGGATCCCAGTAATCTCCTCTGCTAATTGACGATGAAGTTCTTGGGTCCGTTTGAGCTTGGAGCTCTTGACACCTTGCCTCTCCTGACCCTGCCAGTGAAGCAGACGGCGAACCTCTGCCGTGCGCTCTCGGCCCAGCGTCTCCCTTTGCTGCAGCAGCTCCAGCGCCCTCTGCTGCTCGTGTCTGTACGTCAGTGCCCTCAGCGCATGCTCCCGCTCCTCTCGCGCCTCCTCCCGCTGCCTCCGGAGCTCCAGGGAGAAGCGACGGTGAGCCTGCTTGTTACGACTGCGCTCCACCTCTAATGCGGTGCGGAGATGCTCCACGTCGCGCCACAGATTAGCGCTGGTTCTGGACACACAGCAGCTGCGCTTGTGGCAGGTAGGGCCCCTCTTGGAGGAGAGAATT
Source organism: Moxostoma hubbsi (assembly GCA_032164185.1). NCBI lineage: Eukaryota > Metazoa > Chordata > Actinopteri > Cypriniformes > Catostomidae > Moxostoma > Moxostoma hubbsi. The sequence goes on along the minus strand of JAVLUX010000215.1, from coordinate 21,465,006 downwards.
TGAGGGTTATTATCACAGTTTTTGCCCATGGTCGTGTTAATGGAGGATGCATGAAGTCAACTCAGGCCTGACAGAAGCATGCAGCTGAGATGAAAATGATGATGCATGCAGGACACATGTTATACAGCAGACAGCATGCACAGAGAGTAGACAAAAATCCAACATGCCAACTGGAAAGAGTAGAGATTACAAATGATTATTATTAATTTAAGACATAACACTTAAGGCTTATGTCCTATGTTATGAATACATGCACAAACTGGCCAGTCACTACAAAGTCTAGCCCTTTTTTAAACAAATATATACAAAACTAAGTGAACAAATATTCCCTTAAACTCTCTGACTGACATACACAAACAGGAAAAGGATTGGACACACCTACTCATTATTTATTATAATGACTTTCTAAATTTTTGAATAATAGTAAAAGGCATTCAAATTATTAAATAACACAAACCGAAGTATGGGAATTATGTAGAGAAACTAATGTGAAACAAATCAAAACCCTCTTCTATTTAAACTTCTTCAAATTCGCCACCATTTGACTATATCAGTGATTATATAAAACAGGTTTTGCTTCAGGACCCCATTTTATTTTGGACATCAAGTGGCGAGACAACACGGTACAATAATTGTTAATCATACAAAAAGTGAACAAAAATGCCCTTAAATCAAACATCAAATGTTATTAATAATACCATAAACTGTACAGACCCAATGGACAGAATGGACCAGCTATTATTTTAGATAGGGATGCACCAATATGAACATTTTTGGCCAATAGTGATCCCGATTTTAACAAAAAACTCTAGGCCAATACCGATATTTTGCCACTTACATTATTTTGTCATCAGATCACTATTTTGACATTCATACTTCAGATGGTATCGGTTTTGGTAGCCTTTATCTGAGTACGAGTACATGAGTGCCGTATCGGTCCAGATTCCGATACCAGTATCGGGACATCCCTATTGTACATGTATGTCCCGAATATGATAGAACATTACAAATACATAGTACGCAAATGTAGAGTAATTCCACAGAAATGTCAACCACATCAATAATAACCGAAAAATAATAAGTTTTAACCAAAGGAACAAAACCCCCTTTTACATTCTGTATAACAGTGGCATAACGGACCATGGATAATGCCATTCAGTGCACTAGAGGGCGCCGCATGCTCACACAGTGCTGAATGCAGAATCGCAGGCTTTTAAGGTTTAGCAATTGTGCGAGGCCATATTGCTATTTCAATCTTAAATCAATTAATGATGCAGCATTAATGGATATCATACAGACGTCTGTTATCCGAGACCCTATCTGAACAGACCTGAGACTAATTTTTGGGACTCAACCCACCAGTTGGGAACCACTAATGTAGATTACGGGTTTCTCTTCTAACCAGACAAGTAACCTGCTAACCATCATGTGATGTTTTCTAAACATTATTGCTTTTCCTTCATTATCTGGTCCAAACAGGGCTAGACTGTTAATCTGGCGCATTTTCTCGATGGGCCGATGCACTTTGGGGCTGATCAGGGGCGGAATGTCCATCGGGAGAACCGAGTGGGCTGGTGGGTCGGCCAAGAAACGGGCCGAATGGGCCACGATATGCAAAATAAGCCGCCACGTTATGCAAAACGGACCACAAAATGGCGCCGCGATATGCAGAAAAGGACAGCGAACACACACCCCCACCCCCCACCCCCCGCTCAACTTTTGGGCAAGTTTCTATGTAAAATCCTGGGCTGATTTCTCTTCCCAGTCCAGCCCTGGGTCTTAATCATCAATTTTAAAAAAAATACAATAATATATTACAATTGAAGGTACAGAACGTTCTACAAAACTCATTTCAAGCCTTTAGATTAAAAGGTTTTAGGAGCATAAGACAAAATTTATTATGTCAAGTGTGTCCAAACGTTTGACGTGTAGTGTATAAAACTAGCACACATTCGTTTTCACACAGAATAATGGCTTTTGTTTTTCTGAAACATTCTGCAACTCATGAGCGAATGGACAACACAGAGAATTGGGGAAAAGTTTGTATTTGCTCCATAGGCTAAACATGAGAAAAATGGCGCCATCTGGTGGAAATATTAAACGTACATTTTGAAGCCAGGACTCAGAATGAAAGTATAATATCATATAACTCATAATTTTATGCTTTAATGGCACTGGGATCAAATATTGCAGATTTAATGGGTTGCAATGGGGACATTTTTGTCCTGAAGGTCCTGAGTGTGACTATTGTGTGTACACAGTGTGTTATAAAATGTATTATAGGAACTGATGTTGAAATATCAAAATTCCCCCCAAAATACACACCTTTGACAAAATTTATGGCGTTGGCATTAAAACAGCAAAAATTATCGAAAAAGACAAAAATGAAAAAGGTCACACAAGGGTTAAATTGTCTACTAAACGTGTGAATGTGCCATGATCTCACCTATGTCCTCTCAGCAAGCATGACTTAAAATCTGCCTCCGTCCTCCTCGAATCTGTAATGCATGAAAAACCATGTACTGCATAAGATATATCTGGACGTAGTATTGTCATACAGAGGCATATTTCTAATGCAATTGTGAAAGTGCGGCCATAAATCTGTGTGAGGAATGGTTATTTTTACACAAACGTATGAATCTGATCTGTGAGAGAGACACCAAGCCATGATTGACAGCTGTCAGGTCATATTAATTTGTGCTATAAAATAGTTACAGTGATGTAGTATAATATAGATGGGCTAGATGATACATTTGGTATAAAACAGAAACATAGTTTAGTAAAGTAGCATAGATACAGTTACAGATATAGTACAGATACATTTACAAGACATTTCTATACAATGTAGCAGATAAGGAATAGACAGCTTAAGTATGTTGTATAGTGATACAGTGCAGCATAGATTAATACATAGTGTAGTTATATAGTGATATAAATAGCTGATATATATATATATATATATATATATATATATATATATATATATATATATATATATAATTTAGTATAGTACAATATAGTGCCTTTATAGTGTACAGTTGTAAAGACAACTCAGAATAGTTAATACAAATAGACTAATATAGCCATCAAACACTTATAAGCATTAATTAAGACTTTAAAAGGCTTCAAAGCATCGCATAACCTATAACAGACAAAACGTCCAAACAAACCAGACAAAACTACCAACATGCGATACAGTGAGTGAAAGCAACAAGTGCTGATTTAAAGCGCTCATGACACAATGACACACAAACACAATGATACAATGTATCAAATGCTCACAATCAAAACAGTGAAGCGTCACAATGCTGTAAAGCTCTCATAAACGACACTATTCACTCAGTCGCGTTAAAACATTGACATACAGACTTCATTACACAATGAATGCGCTATAAATGCGAGGTACAAACACGCTTACCTTCCTCCGAACGGAAACTTGAAGATTCGCTTCATTTATTCCTTTAGTTGCACCGGTAACGTCTGAAACACGAAAGTGAGCTCGGATTAATCCTCTAGAAAACGAGTCATCGTGATGTTTTCTGTTGTTCAGTCCAATTGTTATAAACGCGTCTTAAATTCGAGTTGCTTCAGTCGTCGACGGTCACATTAGAGGGATTCACCGTGGAGAGATTGACCACTGCTGGACACTCTGTGACGGTGCACGACGGGACATCACTTTCTGCTCAAATGTGAGCGAGGTCATTTTCACACTCGCTCTAATGTAGCCCTTGTGCGTCAAGTTAAAAGTGTCCACTTCAAAAAACTGCCATAAAAATATGATATATTAAGAATATTTTCCACTTTCAATGAGTTACATTTTAACCAACATCCGTCCTGATCATACTTACCAAATATTCATTCATTTTCAGGATTTTAACCCTTTAAATGCCAGTTTGTTTACATAACAACACTGTTGTTTTTATGGAGAGAAAATAATAAAAATAATAAAAAATATATATATTTTTATTTATTTTTTATTTTATTTTTTATGTTGGATTATCACAGTCTGTGATATGTCAGTGATTAGCAACAACATTGATTTTGATGCATTATTATTTTTTGTGCAGTGTCAGATTTAAAAAATATTAAATTAATAAATAAACTCAAACTCGGGACGTTCGAGGACAAAAATGTCAGCGTCAAAAAACTGCCATAACATTTTTATATATTAATATTATTTTCTACTTAGATTGATTTTTTTAACCAAAATCCGTCCTGATCATAACTACCAATTATTCATTCATTTTCAGGATTTTAACCCTTTAAATGACAGTTTGTTTACATAATGCCACTGTTGTTTTTCACACACACGCACGCACGCACGCACGCACACACACACAAAACACACTCTGACATCCATACCAACACACACACGCACACACACACACACACACACACACACTTTTAGCTGCATAATTTATTCAGTACAGAGAATTGGGGAAAAGTTTGTATTTGCTCCACAGGATAAACATGAGAAAAATGGCGCCATCTGGTGGAAAATATAAAACATGTAAATGTTGAAGTCAGGGCACCAGAATGAAAGTATAATATCATATAACTCATGATTTTATGCTTTAATGGCACTGGGATCAAATATTGCAGTTTTAATGGGTTTCAACGGGGACATTTTTGTCCTGAAGGTCCCGAGTGTGTCTATTACACTAGTGTGTGTACACAGTGTATTATAGAAGTATTATATGTTGAAATATCAAAATTCCCCCAAAATACACACCTTTGACAAAATTTATGCCGTTGGCATTAATAATAATAATAATAAAAAAAAAAAAAAAAGAACAGAAAAAGACAAAAATGTCCCGAATGTCACACAATGGTTAAATTGTCCACTAACAATGTCTAACAGTGTATGTACATACATCACAGGAGGTTTATGTCACTTTTGTCATTTAAAATCACCAGTGTCCAGGGGCGTAGATTCCAGGGGGGATGGGGGGAGGTTAACCCCCAATAATCAAAACAAGCAAGTACCCCCAAAAATGGAAACATTGTTCATTGTTCAAGTACAATCAATCCCCTTGACAGTGTTATTTCCAGCACATCTCAAATTCTGTATTATGTTTAATTGAATTCTGGGCTAGAAATGATGTTGATGGAAATCATATTTTTTATTTTTTTTTTAAAAATACAATTAGCCTAATTTTATAGCCAACATTTTATATATATCCTAAATAAACACAATTAAATAATGTGTTCACACTTTTGGGATAATTAGGCAAAATTACAGCTTGATTGGAAATGGTGCTAAATAAAAATATTATATATTTACATAAAATATTATGCTCAAAAGTGATATTTTCCTTAATTTTTCTTAGTTTTCTCATATTTCATCTCAAGCATGCTCTTCACTGACACGTTTGTCCACCTGGTTAACAAGTGCACTCATTTAAAAAAAAAAATTAAAAAAAGTTTATAGGGGCAACATTTTTTGTTTTGGTGGAAATTAAGTCACATCTGTGGGACAGTTGTCATCTTTGATTTTTTTTTAATTTTAATTTTTTTTTTATAATTTTCACACAATAAATATTGAAATGGCTTATTTGTTTCAATATTTGTTTAGATAAACATAGACATAAAAAAAAAATTCTCTATCACATTCCATCACAATACACAGATGTGAACTGTAGGTGGCGCTCTAACGCATTCCATCACAATACACAGATGTGAACTGTAGGTGGCGCTCTAACACATTCCATCACAATACACAGATGTGAACTGTAGGTGGCGCTCTAACACATTCCATCACAATACACAGATGTGAACTGTAGGTGGCGCTCTAACACATTCCATCACAATACACAGATGTGAACTGTAGGTGGCGCTCTAACGCATTCCATCACAATATACAGATGTGAACTGTAGGTGGAGCTCTAACACATTCCATCACAATACACAGATGTGAACTGTAGGTGGCGCTCTAACACATTCCATCACAATACACAGATGTGAACTGTAGGTGGCGCTCTAACACATTCCATCCCAATACACAGATGTGAACTGTAGGTGGCGCTCTAACGCATTCCATCACAATATACAGATGTGAACTGTAGGTGGCGCTCTAACGCATTCCATCACAATATACAGATGTGAACTGTAGGTGGCGCTCTAACGCATTCCATCACAATACACAGATGTGAACTGTAGGTGGCGCTCTAACGCATTCCATCACAATACACAGATGTGAACTGTAGGTGGCGCTCTAACGCATTCCATCACAATACACAGATGTGAACTGTAGGTGGCGCTCTAACGCATTCCATCACAATATACAGATGTGAACTGTAGGTGGCGCTCTAACGCATTCCATCACAATACACAGATGTGAACTGTAGGTGGCGCTCTAACGCATTCCATCACAATACACAGATGTGAACTGTAGGTGGCGCTCTTAACGCATTCCATCACAATACACAGATGTGAACTGTAGGTGGCGCTCTAACGCATTCCATCACAATACACAGATGTGAACTGTAGGTGGAGCTCTAACGCATTCCATCACAATACACAGATGTGAACTGTAGGTGGCGCTCTAACGCATTCCATCACAATACACAGATGTGAACTGTAGGTGGAGCTCTAACGCATTCCATCACAATACACAGATGTGAACTGTAGGTGGCGCTCTAACGCATTCCATCACAATACACAGATGTGAACTGTAGGTGGCGCTCTAACGCATTCCATCACAATACACAGATGTGAACTGTAGGTGGAGCTCTAACGCATTCCATCACAATACACAGATGTGAACTGTAGGTGGCGCTCTAACGCATTCCATCACAATACACAGATGTGAACTGTAGGTGGCGCTCTAACGCATTCCATCACAATACACAGATGTGAACTGTAGGTGGCGCTCTAACGCATTCCATCACAATACACAGATGTGAACTGTAGGTGGAGCTCTAACGCATTCCATCACAATACACAGATGTGAACTGTAGGTGGCGCTCTAACGCATTCCATCACAATACACAGATGTGAACTGTAGGTGGAGCTCTAACGCATTCCATCACAATACACAGATGTGAACTGTAGGTGGAGCTCTAACGCATTCCATCACAATACACAGATGTGAACTGTAGGTGGAGCTCTAACGCATTCCATCACAATACACAGATGTGAACTGTAGGTGGCGCTCTAACGCATTCCATCACAATACACAGATGTGGACTGTAGGTGGCGCTCTAACACATTCCATCACAATACACAGATGTGAACTGTAGGTGGCGCTCTAACGCATTCCATCACAATACACAGATGTGGACTCTAGGTGGCGCTCTAATGCATTTCATCCCTCACAGATGTGCTCGTCCATAGACATTCAGTCTAATGTTCAGTTCAAGCAACACCCTCATTATTTCATTGAATATCTCGGCCTCTGAGTGGACTACAAGCTCAATCTAGGGGTCATTAGAAAGCTGAGATCTTCCCCTTTGCGATGTTAAAAAGTCATCATCACTAGTCAAAAAAACATTTTTCTGATGATTTGTTTTGCGTGCTTTTCCTTCTGAATGGCATATTTTGTTCTGGACATCTAGGATATAACATTGGATTATTCAGCCAAACAAAAGCTCACAGACAAGAAAAAAATGGCTCATTTTATTTTTAGAAAATTACAAATATAACATTTTTGGCTATTTGGGGCTCACTGCAGCAGTTATCGGCACATAAAAGAGACGTTTGTATTTGATGACTTACAGATATCATGTTTCACTTTGCGATTCTTTTGAAAGTCTTTCGGACTGTGATATCAGGACAACAAAATAAATGGTGCAGTTACATTCCTGAGAATGAGAGCTTTCATTAGATATGTGACTTTAGGTGATATATGAAGGACTTTTATTTTTATAGAAATAGTTCTACCCTATAACCTCTAGGGGGCGACGCGAGTGTTTTGAGGCCTTATTTTGTTATTTTATGAACCTAAAATATAACATCTTGTAACATCCCTTAAAAGTTCAGACTCTAAGCTTTCAAATGATACCTCACATGCCTGACTTATTTATACAGAGACTTTAACGTTTTAAGTGTAACCTTTTTTCGAAGATATTGCGCCCCCCTTTGGACCCTCCGGCGGGTTCATAGAGTCTAAGGGTTTTATCACTTTTTATATCATTAATGAATTAATTTCATTCATTCTTGCTTTCCATACACTGAAATAGTCTTTCTGAATTCTCAATCCAGGTGTGGATATTTGTTACATTTGTTTCGTCAGTGCCTGTTAGAAAAAATACATTGAAATGTATCATATATATGTTGTATGCTTGTATCTGTGAAATAAATCCCTCTACAATGCAAAGCCAGAGGCTGTACACACATGCTGACATTATGTATCATTGACGAACTGTACAGCTGATACACCTTCAGTAATTGGTGCAAGGATACAATCATTCAATCCAACAAATTATCATACTTGCTTATATGCAGCTTCAGGCACTTCATGCCAGCGATCTCACATTCTGAGTTCACGAGCTTCTTGATTCCAGGACACTTGAGACTGTGGCTTTATTTGCTGGTGCTGTATTTGCTCATATCTCAGTAACACTGTGGTTTAATATGACAGGTTATATAAAAGGTTATGAATGGATCTGATACATTAGATCTTTGGTGTGGAGTAAATGCAGTAAAACTGAAATACTGTGCATTATATGATGTCATTTTTAATTTGTTCGGAATACCGAAGTACTGCGTACCGCATAGCATGTGCATTATGCAGCCATAGACATTTAAAAACAAATAGGTTATATTGTTGCTATATTACCTTATTGTGTAAACGTTTAACTCAGCGAGCGTTATCATTTCAGAAATAAACACGGTGGCCTAATTTTGCATTTTTAATCCAATTGTGTTTGAACATGTCAACTTTTTGGCAGAGTGATTAATAACGAGTCAAGAAAAAGATTGAGACGCAAGTGAGCACATTGCATGCATGCATTTATTTATTTATTTGCAAATGCACTCAATCGTCTGGGTAGCCATGCATTCAGAAAAGTTGCACACTGTGCACTAAATACATACAGTACCAGTATACATATATACAGCAGATATGGTAAAAGGACACACCAAAAACAGTATCAAAATGCTACATTAAAAAACGGTAAGTAACATTTCCATGTACAGTACAGTAAAACAATATATTTGTGTATTTAACAATACAATACATGCAATTTTATGTTAAAATATTGTAATAAATACATTGTTTTAGAAGTAAACAATACACAAATACATTGTTTTAGGAGTGGTGGTGGCGTAGTGGGCTAAAGCTCATAACTGGTCATCAGAAGGTTGCTGGTTTGATCCCCACAGCCACCACCATTGTGTCCTTGAGTAAGGCACTTAACTCCAGGTTGCTCCGGGGGGATTGTCCCTGTAATAAGGGCACTGTAAGTCACTTTGGATAAAAGCGTCTGCTAAATGCATAAATGTAAAAAGTTACAGTAACTGTGAAAATGTACATTATGTTTAACAAGACAATACATGCACTTTTACGGTAAACTATTGTTAAAATTACTATGAGTTGCCAGAAGTACCTGCATGACATTTTATGACATTTTATTTTTAAAATAATAATGTTTTAGGGTATCAGTTATGGTATAAAAACATCACATCATTTAATAAATTATACAGTAGTGAACTGTAAAATATAACAACACTAAAATGACTTCCAGTAATGCTAAAAACAAGGTCACTGTATTTTTTTCGGTGAATTTCTGGCAACCAAAGCTGCTCGTAAATTTAACAGGATTTTATTATTCATTTATTATTATTTATTTATATATGCTGTGGTGGTAGACATAAGCAAAAATTGCCATAAAGTTGGAGGTGAAACTGAGGAAGTGAAAATGGTGAAAACTGATGTTTTGTTTTCTGATATGTGTCCTATATTTCATGTTATTATGCACTTTGTACAGTGAAATATCATGCATGGGTGGAGGCCAAGTGCGGGGCTCTTCTTTGGTGTAACTGTAATACAGACGTATTGCTTTCATGTCATTTCAACATGGTACCATTGTGCACCAAAACCCCTTCTGCAACCAGGAAACTAAAAGAGAGGAACAACTACAAACAATCAAAAGCTTCTATATTTACAGTAACACACTTGTGATTATTATTCACTACGGTACACTTCACCCAGAGAACAGCATTGAACGTCACTATAAGGCACATTTCAAAATCTTTCTCTTTATATGAGGTGCATTGATTCACTGCTTTACATTCAATTCATGAACTCATTAAGCCATTTGACCTTTTCAACTATGGGTCATTCATATTGGCAATATCACATTCATCACAATATACAGATCTGAAATGTAGGTGGACCTCTAATGCATTTTAGCCCTCATAGATGTGCTCGTACATAGACATTCAGTCTAATGTTCAGTTCATGCATCACCCTTGTTATATCATTGAATATCTCGGAATCTGGGAATCTTTATCAATACCCAGCCCTAATGGGTATTGATTAAGGGATATCAATAGGTCAAACTGATCAATAACAATCATTATAATTAAGGATAATGCCACATTTGATGTAGTCTTTGGTACACATCTTTGGATTTGTGTCAATGAAAGGGATCTTTAGCCTTACAAATTCTGAGATCAGAACAAGACCTTTAAAGCACAGTTGAATTCGATAAAATCAAATAATACAGAATTAGTTTCCTTCTGTGTGACTATCGATTGTAACGTTTCCAAGTCACAATGCTTGTTGTTTTGGACTCTTATGGGCTATGCATAGCAGTACAAACTAATGAAACGTACAGTCTGTTAAAGTATTATTCATCTATGGATTATATGAATAATATGGTGAAAGAGAGCTACACTTTCAGCCTGCAGCGATGACCCCACAACCTGAGTACTTTAATGATGGCAGTGGTGGAGCTAGGCTAGCCTGAACACCCCATTGGCCAACCCGCTCGCAGATGCTGTTTCAGTCATTTTTTTGGTCATTTTTTGGCACAATTTAGTTCTTTAGAGGTGAAATCATCTCTGTACAAACTTACCATGTGTGCACACAAAACACACTCTGACATCCATACCAACACATACACACAATTTCAGCTTCAAGGTCGCCAAACCTCTCCGTCCCGGGCATCATTGTATCCATTTCTGTTTCCTCCTTCCTTTTCTTTGTTTTATCTATTGTCTTTTACTCTCTCCATTTTTTTACATAACCCAGTTCTTCGCTGTCACCTGGTGAAAAACAGGTTGGCAGCCAGTGAGGGTGGAAAGCACCCAACGACGCCAGTCCAGGTGATCCGATGAGAATCAATACGACACTATGCCCAAAATACAACTTGGACAAGAATCAAAGATGGTGTCATTGAGGAAATAAAACAAAGCAGGACTTTTGTTTTGTAGTGGGGTAAAGAATGTGATAAATGTTATTGCTCAGATGTTTAATATGAGGTTTCCTTTTGCTACTGTCAGAGCTTTTGGAGACAAAACAGATTCTTAGTCATGTGTCTTAAGTATCAACTCACAAAAATGGACACAAATAAACTCATTGTTGCAATAAGAGTATAGAACAATGCAATTACTCAATACTTGCTTACAATACAATACTTACAATTAAAGCTGCATGTAGTGATGAACGGTCCCTCGCACCCTTGTGCACGTTGGGGCTGCTGTTCCAGGGGAATGTCACTCCAATTTTATTCGCATTTTTTAGCACTTAAATGTTGTTAAAAGTGTATTCACAATGTAAAACATGTAATTTCCTGTTGCCAGTAGGTGGCGCTATGACTATAACTGAGTATTGGCATATAGATGTGTTCAGGCCGGGACTATAAAACATGTGAAGTTTGGAACAGATTGGCATTTTATGTTTGAGGTATAACAACTTCCTGTTTCATGGTGAAACATCAAAATTTGTCAGGCCGCCACGGACACTGCATTCAAAGAAAACTGAAAAGATTTGCAATTTAGATTTGCATTAAAAATTTGTAGGTGGCTCTATCGAACCATTTTGCCACAATTCATACTAAAACCAGTATCAGATTTCAATTTTCCCCACTTTTGAGATGTGTGCAAAGTTTCATGAGTTTTCGAGCATGTTTACGCCTCAAAAATGTGACTCGTTTCATGTTGAACTTTGTCAGGCCGTCACGAACACGCCCTTCAACGAAAACTCAAAAGCTTCGCATTTTAACATCACCAAGACCTTTAGATTAAGACTGACTAAATATAATGTTGATCTGATTAAATCTCTGGGAGGAGTTTGTTCAAGTACAAGACCTGGAATTGGCTGTTGCCAGTAGATGGCGCTATGACTAAAACTGAATATTAGATGTGTTCAGGTTGGGACTATTATCAAACATGTGATGTTTGGGGCAGATTGGACATTGTATGTATGAGTTATAACAACTTCCTCTTTCATGGCAAAACATTGAAATTTGTCAGACCGTCACGGCTGCGCCATGCAGTGAAAACTCAAAAGCTTCGCAATTTAGCATGGCCAAGGCCTTTAAATTAGAATAAACAAATATGAAGTAGATCTGATGAACTCTTTAGGAGAAGTTCATTAAAGTACGAGGCCTGGAAATGGCAAAAACTGAGCAAAAATGAAGAGAAAAATCAAGATGGCTGACTTTCTGTTGAGTTTAGGGCATGGGTCCAAGAGACTTTTTTTATAGGTATTTGCATGTTACACATGTGTACCGATTTTCGTACGTGTAGGTGAAACGTAGCGTAAAGCAAACACTGTTGAAAGTTTGTAGTTGGCACTATCGAGTCATTTTGCCACACCTAATTCTGAAACCACTATAAATTTCCACCACTTCTGAAGCATGTGCAAAGTAACAACATGTAGTTATAAAATAAATACATACAGCATTTTGCCAGCAGCCATTTTACCTTGTAGGTCAAGACTGGTTGAGTACTGTAGCTAAGCAGGGGCTAAGCCTGGCCAGTACCTGGATGGGTGACCTCCTCGGAAAACTAGCGGCACTTTTCCGCTGCATGTTACAATTCAACTCTGTTCATTTTACTTTTCTGAGTTAGCAATTCTACTGCTGTTTTGTGCCGCCACAATGTGAGTGGGATTATAGGCTGATTGTCATAGTTGCGCCACCTCTACAGCCCTGACATCATCTTAAACGTGACACAAAACAATAAATAATAACACGACCGCTACCTGTTAGTTACTAGCTCATTGTGCTGCATAAAGCAGTTGTTGCATGGTGATTTTACACAAGTGTAACAGTTAAATTGTCCTGGTTGTTTTAGAAGCTTTCCAATAGCTGGTCAACTAAATAAAGTGAAGCTTTCAAGCAGAATATTAACGTAGAGTTAAAGTAGCTTTCTCCATATTGGACTTCCCACGCACTCTCCCTCCCATTGCTCTCCCTCCATTTGGTCGAACCACTTCCACTTTTCCTTGATGGTTTGTAGTCACTTTTAAGTTTTTTTTTTTACTTTTTCCGGTGTTAGCCATGTGCGGCCAACAGCTGAGACCCTGAAAGACCTTTTGATGTCCCATGTTGCAAATCCAGTGACACTGGTAGTGATGATTCTCTCTGACCAATCGGTGATCTACAAGGTATTGACGTCATATCTAGTATCGGCTCAGCTCGCTTGGAATCTCGACCGAGGTGGTACTAAAAATAGTACCAGGTACCATCCACAGTGGAAAACCCCCAAAAAGCGAGCAGATTCGATTCAAGTCGAGTTGTACCATGCAGTGGAAAAGCCCCCATAAGGTTGCTGGAAGAGGTATTAGGGAGGCCAGCAGGGGGTGCTCACCCTGCAGACTGTGTGGGTCCTAATGCCCCAGAATAGTGATGGGGACACTATACTTTAAAAAGGCACCATCCTTTAGATGAGACGTTAAGCCAAGGTCCTGACTCTCTGTGGTCATTAAAAATCCCAGAACACATCTTAAAAAGAGTAGAGGTGTATCCCTGGTGTCCTGGCCAAATTCCCCCCATTGGCCCTTATCAATCATGGCTTCCTAATAATCCCCATCCATTAATTGGCTCTATCACTCTACTCTCTCCTCTCCACCAATAGCTGGTGTGTGGTGAGCATACTGGTTCACTATGGCTGCCGTCGCATCATCCAGGTGGATGCTGCACACTGGTGGTGGTTGAGGAGAGTCCCCTATTCACTGTGTAAAGCGCTTTGAGTGTTTAATGTCTAAGAAAGCCCAGAGTGTTTTAAAAACTTTGGACAGTTTGATAGGTTACGTGTTGCCACAGATGAGTGAAACAATTCATCTGTCTTCTTAACATTAATGCAGAGTGGCATTTCACTATGAATACTACTGAACATGTGGATTTATAGCATTTGAATGCATTGGGTGGCCGTGGCTCAGGTGGTTGAGTGGATTGTCCACTAATCGCAGGGTTGACAGTTCGATTCCAGTCCTGTCTCCACATGCCGAAGTGTCCTTGGCAAGACACTGAACCCCAAGTTGCTCCCAATGGCAGGCTAGTGCCTTGCATGGCTGCTCTGCTGTCATTGGTGTGTGAATGTGTGTGTGAATGGGTGAATGAGATGCAGTGTAAAGTGCTTTGAATACCGCTAAGGTTAAAAAGGTGCTATATAAGTGCAGACCATTTAAAAATGAAAACGGCATATATGGAAGGCACCAGACTCGCTGTTAACATTTATGTGGAACAGTAATGAAAAGTGCATTCACATTCAAACATAATAGTGTCTTAAAGGAGGCTCTTTTGTGAATCAAACAGTCCAAGAGGTCAATTAAAATGGTTTTTAATTCAGGTCACACCAGCAGGAGGATGTCAATCCCCATTAACCTTCTCTGGTTCTGTACTTTCTCTGAAACACTGTGAACATATAAAGATTTGAAAGCTATGACAGTGTCCAGGCTTCATCTATTTCTTTTACATTGTGTTGTGTACGCACTTGACCAAGATGTGTTTATTTATAGGTTTAACAGCATTAGCATTGACCATACATTACCAACTGAATGCGATTTATCGATGCCTGTGCTGATTTATGAAACCTAAATTATAGAGCTCATATCAAATGAAGACACTGTCCAACCAGTCAGGTTAGTGGGCATAACGTTTTTCAAGAACATCAAACACAAACTGAGTCTTCCTACGATCTTTTCGCCCCATGCTAAGAACTTCTGCTGGAAAAAAACTATGTAAAACGTATGAAGCAGAGTACAGGCTACTTTGAAGAAATAAATGCAAGCATCAAATAAACATTTACAAATAAGTATGTATATATACACACGTTCAAAAAGAAACCCATCTATCCGGTGGACTTTGGGGCCGATCAGGGGCAGACTGGCTATCGGGAGAATCGAGCAGGCCGATGGGTCAGCCGTGATAAGCTAGAATGAGCCATTATGCAGAAAAGGCCAGCGAACCCAAAACCCCCTCCCCCAAATTTTGGCTCAACCTCCCACCCCCTCAAGAACTTTTGGGCCATTTGCTATGTAAAATCCCAGACCGATTTCTCTTCCCAGTCCAGCCCTGCACAGTGAGTTACATCGTTGTACGGGAAACGCACCCCCAGGACAGCTTTCTGAAACTATTTCCACAAAAATTTGTTCTGTTTGTGTTTCATGAATGAGGCCCGTTGAGTTCTCAGGAAAAACAAAGCTTGACTGTGCATCATTTAATGTCGAATATCTGTAATTGAGGAACTCATTTAGTGTGCCAATACATAAATCCAACTAATTGTGTTTCTCAATTATGGATTATGGCATTAAGATATAGTCAGGCTTTGCTTTATCTGATCTTGGCAGACCTGTAAAAAAAAGGACAAAAATCATGTTTATTGTCAGAACGTCCCACCTGTCACAACACCAAATTTGTGGAGAAGAAGATTCTTTCTATGAAAGCTTGTTCATGACTCATGGCAAGTGAGGTGAGTGTACAGCCTCTAAGGAGAACAGTGCTTCATAAGATATCATCTAGTGCAGCCATTACAGGGCTGGACAAGAAATTCAATATTGCAAATTCTTTTCTTTGTTATTCTAATTCATCGGGGACTGTCCACAAAACCTACAGTAGCTTATCTTCACCAACACAGAATATTTCATCTTAGCCCTAACCCTAACATTGTACATGTTGTGGAGAGCAACTTAAAAGTAGCCAGTGTCAAGAAAGATTTTAACCAAACCCCGAATCGCATTGTGAAGCATTTACCCATGCTTCCATTGATCATGGCATGGGATAATGAATCCACCCAGAATCTATGCCCCTGGTATTATTCACTAACTATTAAGTAGGTACGATCAGCGATGAAATTGTGCTGTGTGTTGAGTATTTAAATTATGCCATTGTCATTCCTTTCTGCCCAAACTTGCCCCTTTCTCTGTAAATTAGGCTCATTATAGATTGCACTGCATTTACTAAAATTGCCTGGTGCATTGTACGTCACGCTATTACCGCCAGATGAAAGCAGGTGGTAAAATGTCATTTAATGTAATGTGTAAATCTTCTATTGATCATATCAGCAATAATTAATCAAATAATGAACAATTGATGGCAGGGCTGCACTGGTAATCTAGCATTTTCTCGGTGGGCCGACGCACTTTGGGGAAGATCAGGGGCGGACTGGCCATCGGGAACACCGAGCGGGCCAGTTTGTCGGCCGTGAAACATGCCGAATGGCACAACTTTTGGGCCAGTTGCTATGTAAAATCCCGGGACGATTTCTCTTCCCAGTCCAGCCCTGATTGATGGACAAGAGCGTTAAACCCTGGCATATACCCAGATGTGCAGTGTAGTCAAATGCACTTTTGGCATGTTAAAGAGATTATTCAGGTGTGTGGATCACAGTAGTGGAGTGATGTTGTACAGTCCAGGTCGTGGTTGATCATCATAAACCCAAGTAGATTGTAGAATCTATCTTAAGATTCATCTTAGTTTTGCATCCCGTTTACCAAAGCAATCATAACTTAAGTAGTACTTGAAAATGCTCGTAGATTGATGAGTGGTATGGCGTAATCGTACAGTGCTAAGAGCATCGTAAGCACATAGACTTATGCAGACACCTGCAGGACATATATATAATAATAAGAATGATAAAAGCAATAAATGGTTAGTCAATATTGGATCAACAGATACAATAATTTGATTTAAGTTATCTGTGGACTAATTGGTAACAACAAAAGTGGTAGCATGATTGTTGCAGAAAACCATTAATACCCTTACACTGGTGCCGAAATCCAGGAAGGAGGAGGGTGTGCCATAGTAGAGTCCTCGTCACTACCATTCATCCCAACGGAGCAGCCACAGCCATCTGCCAGGGGGACGAAGGAGGCCTGCTGCCTGGAAGCAAAGGAACGGCTGCTGACCGCGAGGGGAGAAGGGACTCCTAGCCGACAACCAGGGGTGGGGACCCCTACCAGCCGCTAAACATGGCAGGGTCAAGAGAGGACCACCAAGAGTGGGAGAACCGCTGCCAGGGGTGGGGGAGACCCCATCTGTTCCCTGAGAACGCGGCGGGGTGTTCCGTCCGCCAGGGGCTGGAGGACTGCCTCCGATCCGCCTGGGAAGGCATGGCTATCGTCTGTTAGAGGGTGGAGGAGTGGCCGAGGACCAAGCTACAAGCTGTTTTTCTCTCTCTCTCTTCTCACTCCCCTCTCTCTCCCACTACCGCTCTGCGTTGGCCTTTTCCCTCTCTTTTAAATTTTACAGTGTTTTTTTGTTGTTGGGGGTTCTACACTGTTACAGGATGTTCCCCTATTTTAATCATTATTGTTTCACTCCCCCTGCCCCCTCCCAGATTCAGGAAGGCAGGGATGACCTGTCGGCAGACGGGGTGTAAGGCACGCCCTCCCCCAGGGAAAGGGTAATTTATTGTGAAACAGCATGCTGTTAAACACAATGACCACATATGTGTACTATATGCTCAGTTTCAGTTAAAATATCCAATATTCACTGTACAGTATCACATTGAGAATTAATGGATGCATCCAAAAACTGGAAAATGTCAATTTCAGAGGATTTATATGGAGTTAGGATGACAATAAGGTGCATTTTAAACTGTTCTGAGACCAGTGCAGACAGACAGCACACTGGGAGGTTAAGTCATTCACTAAATAGGGAGCAAGGGAGCACCTTATAGGTCTCTATGCAGTTAAGTGCGTTCACTCCTAAAATCTGATCAAAAGTTCAGTTTCAGTTTGCAGATGATGTTTGGATCCCTCAACATGTTTGACACACATGGGACAATGATCATCAGTACATAGATTCTGAATTTATAAGGAGGCGGCAAGAACCGGCTTGACAATATAAATTAAAGTTTCATGTAAAACTGAAACCAAAGACACAAACACATGACAGTCAGCTGACCATAAACAATCTCTGAAAATTTAAAAGAGAGGGAAAAGACCAACGTGGCGCGGCAGTGAGTGAGAGAGAGAGAGAGATATGAAAAAAAAACCTTTTACTCGCCAGTTCTCCGATATGCCGTAGCTTGGTCCTCGGCCACTCCTCCACCCTCTTATGGATGACAGCCGGAGGCAGTCCTCCAGCCCCTGGCGGACGGAACGCCCCGGCGTGTTCTCGGGGACCAGAAGGGGTCTCCCCCGCCTCTGGCAGCGGTTTTCCCGCTCCAGGAGGTCGCCAGCGAGCCCCTCCCCACTCGCGGTTGGTGTTCTCAGACCCCGCCACGTTTCAGAGGCTGGTAGGGGACTCCTTCGCCCCTGGCAGTGGCCCTGACCACTCCAGGTGGTCGGTTAGGAGCCCCTTCTCCCCTCGTGGTCTGCTCCTTTGGGGTGGATGGTAATGGCGAGAACTCTGCCGCGGCGCATCCCTCCTCCTTCCCGGGTTTCGGCACCAGTGTAAAGGATTTAGATGGGCAAGGAGGAGGCGAGAACCGGCTTGACAATATAAATAATAGTTTAATATAAAACTGAAACCAAAGACACAAACACACACATGTTGGTCAGCTGACCGTAAACGATCTCTCTCTCCCGCATCACCATCCACAGCCAGCCTTTATCCCTCTCGGAGGCTTGATAAGCCTGATAAGGGACCGGATGTGTATAATCACGACCCGGCCCCGCCCTCCGTCCTGTCACAATAATGTATCATTTTATTTGAACATGGTTGACAGTGATTGGATGATGCTGGCCATTACTTTGAATCTGAATAAATTATGCTAATTTCTGACATAACATCTCAGAAACATGAATAACAAACACTCCTGGAAACATAATAAACAATTTGATGAAAAAAATCTTTAAAGTTTCACAACGTAGTCCTGCTGTCCACATATGAGGACATCAGTTTTTAGGAAAACTATTTGGTCTAAAAAAATACTTTTTGCATGTTTATTAGGTGCTATTAGTTACAAATCAAAAGGGAAATGAAAAATGCACACAGCAGTCACACTCGGGTCTGAGGAGGTTAAAGTGTGCCCTCCCACGATTGCCTGCATCACAAAAACACAGAGGGACATGGGTGATAATGATTATGGAAGCGGTCCAAATTTTGCCTTATTGAGCGCAATCAAAGCACTTCAACAGAAACTGTAACTGTGAGGGGCACGATCGAACACTCCTTATTGATCCAGCAGAAATGCAGGATGGGTCTCTGGTTTAACCTGATATCCACAGTGAAGTTTTTACATTGGGTTGGTTTATAAGCATGTGTATAAATCTATATTAGTTAGGACGTATATTTTCCGATTTGGCCATTTTAGGAGCCTATCAAAATAGTGTCAGGTTTCACTATATTAGTGAATAGACAAGACAAGTAGAGCCAAACCCACTCACACAGACACACACTTTCTTGTTACTGTACAGTATTTGAGATGAACTGGGCCGCACCTTTCTCGAGTGCAACCTGAAACTAGAGATGATGGGATAGATGTGAAGGGCTGGCTTTTTAACTTTGTCTCCTGTCCTTCTCCCGTGTCCTCTTCATTCTTCTCCACAAAAACCAGTTAGGGACGAGGTGTCACTGCATTAACATACAATGCTGTTGTCTATTTTGTTTTACGTAATCCGTAGCAAAGTCGGGTACTTATAGTCTCACGAGGTTACTGAGATGAAAGACCTTGTCCTACTTCAGCCGGATGCACTTTTTACTCTCTTTAACTCGGAGAGTTGGAGAACCGTCCTGTGAGCTACAAGCCATCTAAAATTCAAAGGATTGTCTTTTTTTTGTTGTTTTTGTTTTTCGAAGGAAATACTATTATTCTGCGTGTGAAGAAAAAAGCTTTTCATTAAAGGTAAGTTCATGTTGTTTAGTGATAGATGGGATTTGGAGGGTCATTTACAGTCATTTCTCTAATGTTCAATAAATAAAAGAAGAAAAATATGATAGTTTGCCTTCTTAAAATAAGCTGCAAACACTGCTAGAAAGTACCTTTTTTATAAAGCCTGCTGGAATAGATTTTCAGGGGTATTTAAACTTTATGTGGGAAATGTTTTTCTTATACACATTTACAGTACATGAACGCCACAGGTCAATAAAGTGTCTGCAGACTCGCCCATTATTAGATATTTCGATATGTACTAATAATTCATTTTGGTCACTTTCGTTGACGCTGGTTCATTTCTGACACTGCTTTCGAAAGATGCTCCATGCATAACGTCACAAAAACATAAAAAGGTCCAATTATATATGATTTTGTATAGCCTCTTCGAAAACAGTACATCTGGAAATTGTTGTGCATAATTCTGGAAATAGCTATTTTATTATTATTTATTATTGTCAATAGGCATTTTTAACGGTTTACGATTAAGACAGGTTGTCATTAGGATCATTTTGGTGGAAAAAAACAGATGTAGTGAATCCAAATTGGAAGCTTAAGGTGAAATGGTGACAGTTCTCTGCTGGTTTATCTGTGATTTTAAGGGGGTATTTCTGTGAGTGCCTGGGATCTGTCAGCTCGCCCTCAGTGTGAGAAGGAGAGGGAGGGGGAAAACGGGCGACACAAAAGCAACATTATTCCCATGTGGATCCATGCTGCATCCAGCCATGAATGGAGTATTGAAAAACACAATATTGGTGACGAGATTAATTTTCAAACCATTTTGTCTGCGGGCTCGCAGCAGTTTGTGAGAGCAAACGGGCGTATGGGACGGTTGCAGCTCTCGGGTTTAGGCCTGGTTGAGAGTGTTGCAGATGAGGAGTGGATATGATTCTCACACACTCTTGGATGTTGGGAAGAATTCATAGGCGTCTTGGGAGCATTACATGGTTTACATGGAGATAGGAAGCTTTCTGTGGTACATCCGACTCAAACGTTTTGGAGGAACCTGTAGAAGACAACAAATAAGATCTCTTTTATGTCAATTGACTATCAGACAGCAATGAGATTAATTGGCAAACAAATAGAGACTTTGGCTTATGTCTCTTGAGAATACGACCCCGGTAATCTCACGTGTCTCTTGCAGAGTTTCAGAAGAGATCTCAACAATAGCCGCATTTCAACTCTCGGGCCAGTGCGAGTCAGGGCTATCAACTGGCCAGGCATGGCCGATAGACTTGGACCTTAAGCCAAAAGACCAAAATCGACCTGCGTTCTCAACATCGGGCCAATAACTTTGCAGCATTGCCCAAAAACCCGCCCTTAATACGCCGCTGCGGTGCCAACGTCATAAGCAAGAGAGAAGCTCAAGCTGAGGTTAGCATTGACAACTCTCCGACTTTAACTGCCATGGTGTCCCAAGTGAACTCTCCACTAACAGCGGGACGATGTCCCAGCACACCGTCCCTGAAAATTCACAGAACCATGGAAAGCCATTTCTTTGGGCATCACTTAGTCCATTGGGCATTGTAACGGTTTTGTACTGTGCACGCACATTTTGTTCCCCAAACCTGGGAAGTTCGGCGAAACTCCACCTTTGACATTAACCCCGCCTCAATCCCTGGTTGGCCTTGTTTGGCCCAAGGGTAATCGGCAGGCCAAAGGCCCATTGGCCCCAAGAAGGCCGAGTTGAGGCATGATGAAGCCCCAGAAGTTACAGTGGGAACGCAACTGGTCCTGGCACAAACTAGCATGCCCTCATTTGGCCTGATAGTGCTAATGTGGCAGATTTGTTTTAAAGAAAAGGAAGGATGAGTCTAATTTTGTGGTAAACATTATTCTACAAATGCTGTCAATTGAGCCTAACTTGTGTTGAACCCGGAATATTCCTTTAAACTGAGTCACAAGACAAACGAGAAACAAAGTGGGCTTAAACTAGGCTTAATTCACATGCATGGATGGCTGTAGCTCCATAGTGCACTTACCTGTTGATCTGATGTCTGATTCTCCTGGGTATCCCCTCCATACAATAACACATCCCATTATGTAGGCGACAGGTAAACAGGGCCACATGGTTTCCCTTCTTATCTTTCTACCTCTACGATCTCCCCTTGCCCCCCTTTAACCCTTAAAGTGGTGAACCTCCGGCAAACCTTTGGCAACAATGGACAATTTGCCTCAAGTTTGCTGCAAAGCTCATTTGCATGTAAAAAGGACCAGTGGCGAATTTGCCATGAACTCTCGATTTTTGTTAAGGCCCCTTCTCCACCCTTTTTAGAGAGAGAGACGAGAGGCGCC
>JAVLUX010000215.1:21432500-21437500 GCA_032164185.1 Moxostoma hubbsi | reverse complement strand
TATAATCACGACTCAGCCCCGCCCTCCGCCCCGTCACATTCCTCCCTCATTCTCTCAGACTAGGGAGCCCCCGGCATGACGTACACCCCCCCCCCCCCTTTCCCTGGGGAGGGGCATGCCTTCCGCCCCGTCTGTCGGCAGGTCATCCCCGTCTATCTGGATGAGGGAGGGAACAAGGGGAGGGAAACAGAAATACTTAAAATGGGGGGGTACTCCCTGTAACAGTGTAGTACCCCCCAAATAAAACACTGTCAAATTTAAAAGAGAGGGAAAAGGCCATTGCAGAGCGGCACTGAGAGAAAGAGAAAAACGCTTACTCGCCAATTCTCCAATACGCCATAGCTTGGTCCTCGGCCACTCCTCCACCCTCTAACGGACGACAGCCATGTCTCCCCAGGCAGATCGGAGGCAGTCCTCCAGCCCCTGGTAGACAGAACGCCCCATCGCATTCTCGGGGAACAGATGGGGTCTCCCCCGCCCATGGCATTTACCCTCCTCGCTCGCGGTCGGCAGTCTCAGACCTTGCCGCATTTCAGCGACTGGTAGGGGACTGCTCCGCCCCTGGCAGCGGCCCTGACTGCTCCAGGTGGTCGGTTAGGAGCCCCTTCTCCCCTCGCGGTCGGTGGCCATTCCTCCGCTTCCAGGTGACCGGGCTCCTCCATCCCCCGGCAGACGACCGCGGCTGCTCCATTGGGGTGGACAGTAGTGGCGAGAACTCTACTACGGCGTATCCCTCCTCCTTCCCGGGTTTTCAGGACCAGTGTAAAGGGATATAAATGAGCAAGGAGGAGGCGAGATTCGGCTAGGATAGGGTGTGACTGTGGCTGTCTGTCGCCTCCACTGTGTTTCTGTTTGATTTACGAGTACCCCGTTCAAAAAATAAGGCTGGGCATAGAAATGCATCAAACTCTTCAGACATGTTTAGTAAGTTCTGTTCTGTTTTGTGTGCAGCTGTGTTGTGTTCTGTTGTCACTATCACTGTATTTATATAAAGAAACTAGTTTTCGCTTCAACACCCAAATGTTGTGATGGGGTTGCGTGAACTGTTGCTCTCGTGTCCTGTCATGAACACACACAGGAGATCAACGATCAGTGAACATTGACACTAAATAATACATCAGATTTCAGTTTGTTTCTCATCAAATCTTATCGTGTGCTTTCAGAACAATCATGAGTCTCATGAATAATTAATTAGACTTCTGAATGATACTTTTGTGTTCTTTTGAAGCTTGAGGAGGTGGTCACCATAAACTGCCATTGTATGACATCACTGAGAACAACATAGTTTCACAATTTCTCCCTTTGTGTTGAGAAAAAGAAAGTCATATAGTGTTATACCACCACGGGGATGGGTAAACAATGACTGAATTTTCATTTTTGGGTGATTCTTTAAAGGGATAGTTCACCCCAAAATGAAAATTATCAGGATTTTCCTTCCCCTGTGGCACACAAGATATGTTTAGTAGAATGTTAATAATGGTGACTGAATTTTCATTTTTGGGTGAACCACACCTTTACGAAAGTAAATATAACTAATTCCACTAGTAACAAGGTATACTAATATACAGTATACTAATTCCACTAGTAACAAGGTCTGTCAATCACTTAAAGATTTTTAATAGAATTAATTACATGGTGTGCTGATTAATTAATAGAAAGAATCGTATATATAAATATTTACTGAGAAAGTCCCTAAAATAACAATAATTAAAAATATAATGATACAATTATAGTTATATTTAAATATGTCTAAATAACATATACAGAATATATATATATATATATATACTGTATATATATATATATATATATATATATATATATATATATATATATATATATATATAATTAATATTAAAATGCATTACATTATTGTTGCAGATTAGTAAAGCGTTGATAATACAATACAATGTATTGTTTATTTGAAAATTATTGATCAGGAGCCAATCACCATTTTGCAAAATAATTCGTCAATCAGTCCGAGATTTATCTTGATGGCTTGTTTAAGGACCCGTCCATGTACACCTGCATCAGTCGCTTCTGGAGCATCTCACTTTGGTTACGTAATAAACATAAATTTTAATCACTGTGTAAAGTTAAAATAGTTTAATACTAAGAAAAATTTGCACTCCAAGTTGTTTTGAAGGCAAGAACGCGTCCTTGTGTTGTTCTGTGTGCTGAAGGGTCGGTTTGTTCTCTATATAAGCTGCTCGTTGCCTATACAGCTGAAGTTGTGCTTACTGCCCCCTGGAGAAAACAGGTGGTACTGTAAGCTCGAATTGCTTGTGTTATTTTTTCTATAATTAAATCGCACTGCATTAATGCATTAAATTGACAGCCCTACTAGTAACCTGTATATAGTATGTATTTTTTTTATATTTTTATGTTTACATTTGTATGCATATGTAGTCTGAGCAAATGGGCCAATATTATGCTTGGGTCAAAAACTAGCTGGCATTTGGCAATCAATCAGGTAAACATTTAAAATGCAAGTCAATCCAAAGGTATAATCTAGTATCTTTTAAATGCAAAAATAGACTACATATGGTATTTTCTCAATGCAATAAATGATTCACATGATAACACACTATAAAGAAGTATCTAGCACAAACCAAACTTTAATCCATACTGTATAAACATAGAGTCATTGACAGTGAGAAACGATTGGTGCCCTAACGGCTGTCTGCTCTCATGTCAATACAAGTCTATCCAGAGCAGAACCGCTTGCAGGCTCACAATTTGTTGTTGTTGATGTTGTTGTATGCGTGTGTCATTTTCTTTTTCACATACTGTACTATAGAGCGAAATGAACCAATCACTGTTGAGCAGACTCTGTAGTAGCCTAGATACTGTAGAAACCTGTTATTGTGAGGTCTGTTGGTCCAGAACTGCTACAGTGAGAAGTAGTGACAGTAAGAGAGAGAAAAGGACAGAAAAAGAATCTTAAAATAACAAATCAGACATTGATAGATGAAGATAATGAAATTGAAGGAAGTCACTGAGAGAAGGTGTTTATCTGAGTTGCAGGTGTCCAGGTGGATCCATTCTGCCATGAAAGGTCAGCGTGTCTCAGATGGTGTGTGCAGATGCTGGAGTTTCCTCACCTGCCTACTGGCATCACTGCTAATGCTAGCCATCATTGCCATTCTTCAATTTGGTGAGTGCGTTGCTTACTGGAAAGTGGCCATATAAAATAATATATAAATAATAATCTTTGGCCTTCCGGGGCCACCGTTTCAGTACAAGTTTTCAGTACTGTTACTGTAAAATATGGGACGATTATGTATTATACGGGACGGTCGGCAACCCTAACTGTGCTGCAGCTGGTTAAAGTGTTAATGATGGTAATTTGTCACATTTAATCTAAATGTTATTTATCGTCACACAACCTGGTCTGATGTAAATTGTTTCTGCAACTTTCTCTTAATATCACCAATAAACAGTGCCATGAATTTGATCAACCTGGTGTCATGGATTCACGTCAGGGCTGGATTGGTAATCTGGCATTTTCCCTGTGGGCCGACACATTTTGGGGCCGAACAGGGGCAGACTGAAGAGCACTTTTTGCCAGTCCTGTCTGGTCCAGCGATGGTGGGTTTGTGCCGGTGATATCTGGTAAGGACCTGCCTTACAACAGGCCTACAAGCCCTCAGTCCAGCCTCTCTCAGCCTATACTGCGGACAGTCTGTGATATTCGGATGTACCGATCCTGTGCAGGTGGTGTTACACGTGGTCTGCCACTGCGAGGACGATCAGCAGTCCTTCCTGTCTCCCTGTAGCGCTGTCTCAGGCGTCTCACAGTACTGACAATGCAGTTTATTGCCCTGACCACATCTGCAGTCCTCATGCCTCCATGCAGCATGCCTAAGACACATTCACACAGATGAGCAGGGACCCTGGGCATCTTTCTTCTGGTGTTTCTCAGAGTCAGTAGAAAGGTCTCTTTATAATTTTGACCTTAATTGCCTCCCGTCTGTAAGCTGTTAGTGTCTTAACAACCGTTCCACGTGTGCATGATCATTCATTGTTGATGGTTCATTGAACAAACACGGAAAACATTGTTTAAACCCTTTACAATAAAGATCTGTAAAGTTATTTGGATTAAAATA
This sequence comes from Moxostoma hubbsi, assembly GCA_032164185.1. Classification (NCBI taxonomy): domain Eukaryota; kingdom Metazoa; phylum Chordata; class Actinopteri; order Cypriniformes; family Catostomidae; genus Moxostoma; species Moxostoma hubbsi. The sequence goes on along the minus strand of JAVLUX010000215.1, from coordinate 21,433,391 downwards.
CAGTGTCCTGAAAAAAACTTCCTCCTCACTCCTCAAAGCATTTGCTGAAAACCAAGCTGCCAAAACAACTCGTTCTCGACTTCCTGCACATTGTGATGTCACAATGCGGAAGACATTTGCATCTGACCGCCTCCACGACAACACATCAATGCTTACTTGATCTTTAATCACTTCAACAGCCCTGCTCAGTGAGTGGTGAGATGGCATAGCGAGTGCAGGTCAGTCAAGAGCAGAGAGCCAATCAGAACAGTGGGCGTGTACTAACAAGTCTTAAAGGAGAAGCAGCACCAAAACAGAGTTTTTGAGACAGCGGTTCAGAATGAGGGTGGAAACGTATTACAATAATTAAAGGCATGTCATGGCCCCTTTAAAAAGACGTGTAATTTTACTGTAAAAGATTAGAAAAAAAATTACGTTTCTTCAATGTAAAAAGTTGAATTGCCATAAAAGGAAATGTAGATTGTGTTTAATAAGACAATGATTGTTCTTTTACAGTAAACTAGTTACAATTAATGACAAACAATAATCAGGTGTTCCCACAAGTCCCTGTGTGACCCATCACATTTGATGGGTCACACATTGATGGGTTTCTCATATTTTTTATGTCAGTTATGTACATTGTGGTGTTTTGTGTTACATGTTATGTTGTTTAGTCAATATACTATATTGCATTATTTTTGAGTCACGTGTCACTGTCAATACATATTTATCAGTCATTGCTCCATAAATGTAATAAATATTTTACAGTGTATGGTTTATGTTTAATTAGCTTTTTATCAATTATTTTTTCTGTGTGCAGGAGATCTCAAACTTCGACGAAGATCTATCACCAGTATGTATGATTATAAATCATTTTCACGTTTAATACGCAACCCTAATGTAATGCTATCA
>JAVLUX010000215.1:21422500-21427500 GCA_032164185.1 Moxostoma hubbsi | reverse complement strand
GTCAGCGTCAACATAAAAGAAGAACAAAAATGACATTTTGTACATAACAAACATTTCCAGGGTTGACTGTCATGGTGAAAAAACATCTAAAGATTTTGATCAGTACGGCTCACACGATGACAAAAACACTTTTCATTTTGGTGGTATTAACCAATTTACTGACACAATAACTAGGTTTTAAAGCATGAAGGAAATGTTTTGGGTGAGTTACTACATTTAGCATTTTGCAGACATGCAATAGAGTTGTGATGTCCCATACAACAGTTGTGACAATTGCACTTAAAGTTTAGAGAATGTTAAGACTGTTCAAGCAATTGAGCGATTGAGAAAAACTGTATTCACTGTAATACGTTGTTTTCTTTGTCCATGTTAGCACTATGGAATTCTTTGAAGTACCTTGGAGTACCATTTAAACAATACATTTAAATGTAAATAACTGTAAGAGTAAAAACCATAGTAATGGTATATGGTAATCATTCAGCACCATGGTATATATCAAATAGCATAGTATTACAATCAAACAGCATCACTTCACCTCGGTATTACCACAGTACCTTTTTATAGGGAAGAATAATACACATGGAAAACACAAGAAAAAAACAATATGTTGTGACATGTAAAAGTCAGTTTACTTCAAGTACTTCATGTTATTTTGATTACATGTTCTTCTTCCGCATTAAACCTTCAGTGCGGCTGGTGAATGGTAGAAACCGGTGTGAGGGGCGTGTGGAGGTGCTGCATAACGGCACGTGGGGAACGGTGTGTGATGACGACTGGGACATGGTGGATGCTAATGTGATTTGCCGGCAGCTGGATTGTGGATTGGCCGTGGCCGTAGGGAGCAGCTCCAGGTTTGGACAGGGTTCTGGGCCAATTCTGCTGGACAACGTGGACTGTAAAGGGGGAGAGATGGACTTGAGTCAATGTGGGAATCAGGGATGGGGAATCCATAACTGCTACCACTATGAAGATGTGGCTGTTACCTGTAGAGGTATGTAGAGTACGAAGTGATACTCAAAGACATCAGTTGGTTTGTGTTCCTTAAATGGTGTATAAAGCTGTGTATTCCTTGTGTAACTTCTAGGAGATAATTATGCTGGCTAGACAAAGCCAACATACTGTTTTATTACATACTTGGGGAAATAACTCCTGTTTTAATGTTGATACCATCCACATTTAAGACAATGATTTCTCTCTCTCTCTCTCTCTCTCTCTTTGATGCAGGCAATAATGCTGTTGAGCCTCGAGCAGGCCTAGAACCAACTACACCATCCCATCTGATCTCCGGAATAAGTAAGTTGTACTCACACACACACACACACACACACACACACAGAGAGAGAGTGAGATTTATGTGCAATTTCCAATTCTAGTATATTTTTCATACTCAAAATCTATGCACAATGACTCCAGCAATAAGCAATAATCTAAAGGCCACTACAGAACCTTTCTGCAACTATTGTGTTTGTCCTTATCCTTTGTTTTTCATGTCTTCTCCGTCCTGCTTTAGTCATATGAAGCGGCCACCCATATCTAATTTACGTTATGATATCTATGTAACAAAGCGCCAAGGGAATTTTTGGAGGGAATTTAATTACATCTTCATGGAAGGGAATCATCAGTTAGTGCTACGTTTCTCTGGAGAAAAACCTAGAAAGCCTTTTGTGTCCATGTGTTAGTTCAACTCAATAAAGGAACATGAGAAATATCAGCATTTGCTTGCTTGAAACCGTAGCCCTCTGTTTTGCCTCATATTCAATGCAGAGATGAGCCCAGTAGTTTAAAATTACCAACAACCTGTCCACACCCTTCACGGAGGACTAAACTAAATGAAATCTGATTCAAAAGAGTTTTCTTTGGTCACTTTGTCAGTTCGAACCAGTCTGGCCATTCTCTGTTGACCTCTCTCATCAACAAGGCGTTTCTGTCCACAGAACTGCCGAAATCCTCAAACCATCCCGTCTGGCACCAACAATCATCCATGTGACTATGTAATCAGTCAATCGCGTGGCAGCAGTGCAGTGCATAAAATCATGCAGATACGGGTCAGGAGCTTCAGTTAAGCTGCGTTCACTCTGCCAGCGACATTGTGCAAGACAGCAACACCTTCCCATTCATTTTCAACGAGAGCACAGCGACGTCCAGCGACACGAGCTGTCACGACCGTTGGCAACCAGATGTGGGCGTGTCCAGCGACGTGACAAAGTTGAGACAAGTTTAACTTTATTCAAATGAAGAGCGACAGCCAATACGAGAGAAGACGGAAGAGCTCACGTGCAGTAATCAGGGGACTCAGTAATCAGCTCATCAAACTGGGTCCTGTCAAGCCTGAAGTACTGCTGGAACCAGACTTCATCCAGCCGCAGCTCCTGCACCAGCCGGTGGTACTCACCGTGCTGACTCCGTGATTGAATGGTTTTGTGGACCCAGACAGACCGGCGTTTGCGTTTTCGCCGCAGATAAACAGCCGCTATGGCCTTGTGTCTCGTTCATCTTTGATATAAAGCATTTTATGTACTGATTCCATTTATATTTAGTCTTTTCCCTCCAAAATGTTTGTTTTTAGCGGCAAGAAAACTGATTCGCTGTCAACAGCAATGGGATGGCATCCGTGAATGTCATTTATAAACGTTACTAGGCAACCAGTAGTGGGAACACCCACATGTGACCTAACCGCCAGCCACTGGCGACCTGCAGCGACAAAGTCGCTGGCAGTGTGAACGCAGCTTTAATATTCACATCAACCATCAGAATGGGGAAAAATGTGATCTCAGTGATTTGGACCGTGACATGATTGTTGGTGTCAGATGGGCTCAGAATGGTGACAAAAACAAAAAACATCCAGTGAGCATCAGATCTGTGGACGGAAGCTCCTTGTTGATGAGAGAGATCAACGGAGAATGGCCAGACTGGTTTGAACGGACGAAGTCTACGGTAACTCAGATAACCACTCTGTACAATTGTGCTGAGAAGAATATCATCTCAGAATGAATATCATCTATTCTGAGATGCGGGTTGGCACTGTTTTGGCAGCGTGAGGAGGACCTACACAACATTAGGCAGGTGGTTTTAATGTTGTGGCTGATCGGTGTATGGTCTTGCAATCTTTATCTCTCAGTGTATTTCCTGCAGGGTGAAAAAGTGTGATGAGTGTGCTATGAGGTTAGTTCCTAATGTGAATACACGTTGTGTTGTCTGTGACTTGGATCTTTTCTGAAAGGTCATGATTTTAGTTTTATTGAGGTTGACAGTCAGGGCAGAGATCTTGCAGTATTGAACAACAGGTTTTGCAGTAGATTAAGTGGGAGACAACAGAACCAGGTCATTTGTTACAGCATGTATTTAATATCTGGGTAACACTTTACAATACGGGTGCATTAATAAGCATTAATTCATGCTTAACTAATGCACAGATAATACTGAATTAATGTATGACTCATGATTAACTAGCCATTAATTAATGATCGCCACATCAGCAACTAATAAAGAGTCTGTCTGATTAATATATTAAGTCATATATGAAATGCTATTAATTAAATGTGTCATCATGGATTAATTCCCTAACAACTTATTATATTAACTAATAGTGTTAATGAATGTGTTAATTACCACAATAAGCCAAAGCCATGTATTTGAACTTCCACCCAATACAGGTGTGTTTTGAGACAGGGCCAAAGTCATCCCTTGCAGTTAAGCGATCTACCAAAGCTTGGCAAATCGGTTCGATCGAGTCATTTAAAGAATCGGTTCTAAAGAATAATTCCTGACTTCACTAACCCATAACACTTGACACACATTTGTTGCCACTTACTGGTGCAAATGTGATGAAAAGTTTACCAGTGAACAAATCTCTTTGGTGACCGGATCTAAAAGACTCGAGCCAGTATCTAAGGGTTGTAATGTCTAGCTGACAAACGATCAGTCATAAAGCCATAAAACTTCCCTTCCTTTGGTGCAGGAGATGGTAGCATACGACTGGCAGGGGGTATGGACCGATGCCAGGGCAGGGTGGAGATCTACTATGGGGGCAGTTGGGGAACCGTGTGCGATGACGACTGGAGCATGAGAGACACAGCAGTTGTGTGTCAACAAATCAGCTGCGGACAAGCTGTCGCTGCAACTACCAATGCCTACTTCGGCTACGGGACGGGACTGATTTTGCTCGACAATGTGAACTGTAATGGGCATGAAAGTAACCTGGCCACCTGTTATAGCCTCGGCTGGGGAATTCATAACTGTGGCCATCATGAGGATGCAGGTGTCATCTGCTCAGGTGGGTAAGGCACTCTGGTCAATTCAGAAACCTGGCTATGAAAATTGATAGATCTTAGCACCCTCTCTCTCTCTCTCACGTGCACAATGTAGGTTCAAGTTCCACCACGCTCCCCTCTATTAACACAGAGACTATAGGACGAGGATTCATCTTTACAGAAAGTACACCAGGTATAAATGGTGCCTATATTTTATGTATGGCTTGTAGCTTCACCTGCTATTTTCCGTAATATACAGTTGAATTAATAGACTGTTTAACAGCTGTGCCTGGCCTTCAGTTTGGGCATTTACAGCCAGATAAAGTGAAGAAGCCATCTGTGACACATTTAGACTCCTGCAAAGGAAATACCTTAAAGCACCAGCAGATGGCATGATTTCAAAACACACTGCTGCCACACAATGCCAAACTGTGTAGGCACAGGTCTCATTTTTTTCCCTTGTTTTCCTGTTTCCTTTAGATACAGAAATGACAGTATCACTGACTCAGACAACAACCACTACGACTACTGCAGCGACAACAAAAGGTAGTAATAACACTGTCTAATGATGCATTTAATGAGATCCTCAGTAGTACCTTGTCTGATGTACAATTATCTCTGCAGTAACTATCACTGATGTTACTGAATTATACAACTGAAGTCAATGGTTTTTGTAATTGTAGACTAGAGGATAATCTCATGATTAAGAAGTCAGTGAGCATGAGTTTTAAAAACATTAAACCCTTACAT
>JAVLUX010000215.1:21375000-21420000 GCA_032164185.1 Moxostoma hubbsi | reverse complement strand
AAAAAATATATATATATATATATATATATATATATATATATATATATATATATATATATATATATATATATATATCATATATATATATATATATATATGGAGGTTTTGGGGTTACATGTGACCTGTTCTTAACTCATTTCATCAAACCTCATCCATCTTCATCCCTGCATTTCATTACATAAACAAACCTTCATTGAAACGGCAGTCCAATACACATATACATGCATGCACACTGACAGTCCTTCATTCATGACATTCACACAGACTCTACAGTGAACACAGATACAGACACATACATACACACTGCAAACGAAACACAATGTTCTGCTGAATTGAGCCAAGTCTTCAAGCCATTATTTGTTTTGCACGCTTCCTCTTTCAGGCACACTGACAAGTACACAGATCCGTGCTCCTCTGTTCCTTCCTTCTACACTCACGACTAATACAAACACAAATGTATTTTACATTTGGCTGCTTTTACAATGACTGTCTCTTCTTAAATTCCCAACCATAACCATCACAAAACTGATCTAAGATCAGCGTATAATGGCCATTTTTAGCAGTGCTCTCTGTACACCAGTTGGCCATGTCTGCATGAAAAATAAAGAGGCGAGTCAGAGCACATCATCATCAGCACAGACCCAGAGGGGAAGTCGGCCTCTGTACGGGCCACATGCATCCACTAACGCATAAATATATGCATGCATGTGTCTAATAGACGAGCATTTAAGTGGCGAGAGAAAGACTAAACTAAATATAAAAGAATCAAAAATACAGGAATCAACTCTTAAGAGTGTGTTCGTAGATCCAGAACAAGATAATCGTTTTAGACACGAGCTGAAAGTTGGTTCATGTTTAGGCTTGAGGAAGGAATGCGTTCAGAGCCATCAGGCTGAACTGAACTCAAGCTGAGAGTAATGTTTGTCCAGGAGTTAATCAAACAAATCATTTCAAGTAAGCTATTCTATTTTTGTCTTTAAGCTCCGATGGATTTAGAGGTAATTGCGAGAGACTTTGTGTTTGGGATAACGGAGAAGATTACTCCGACTACAACTGCGACGACCACAACACCACCACCAGTGGAAGGTAAAAATGCTAACATCCAGAAGGTGACACTCAAAAAAGTTGGTTTACACACTCTTGAGGGCTAATTAGCCTGATTAGGGGGCGGGTGTGGGGAATCCGGCACACCCGGCCCCGCCCTCCGCCCTGCCACATTCCTCCCTCGTTCTCTCAGGCCGGGGAGCGCCCGGCACGACTTACATACCCCCTCCCTCTTTCCCTGGGGAGGGGCGTGACTGCCGCCCGTCTGCCTGCAGGTCATCTCCGTCTACCTGGATGAGAGAGTTCTCCGATACGCCGTAGCTTGGTCCTCATTTACTCCTCCACCCACTAATGGACGACAGCTGCACCTCCCCGGGCCGATTGGAGGCAGTCGTCCGGGTCCTGGCGGACGGAACACCCCGCCCTGTTTTTGGCGGACAGTAGGGGTCTCCCCCACTGCTCCAGGCAGTTAGTTGGGAGCCCCTCCTCCCTTTGCGGTCGGCGGCCGTTCCTCTGCTTCCAGGCGGCCGGGCTCCTCCATGCTCCTGCGGATGGCTGCGGCTGCTCCTTTGGGGTGGATGGTAGTGGCGATGACTCTACTACGGCGCATCCCTCCTCCTTCCCGGGTTTCGGCACCAGTGTAAAGGGGGGTTTGATTCCAAGCCACAAAATGGCTTGATGAGCCTTCACATGCTGTGAGTCTCCGCGGTGTCATGCACAACGAGTCACGTGATAAGATGCGTGGATTGATGGTCTCAGAAGCGGAGGCAACTGGGGCTTGTCCTCCGCCACCCGGATTGAGGTGAGCCACCGCAACCGCGTCACCACGAGGACCTACTAAGTAGTGGGAATTGGGCGTTCCGAAATGTATACATTGAATGGACAAATGTGGATAAAATCATCTGACTAATGCAAATAAGTCGAAAGTGAAAACTCCAAAACTCCTACTCGTCTGTTGTGCAAGGGGTTGTGGCAGGGTTGCGGAAGATTCTTGAAAGCTACAAGCTGCTCATTACTTAAAGGGATAGTTCAACCAAAAATAACAATTCTCTCATTTTATATTCACCCTCATGCCATCCCGGATGTGTCTGACTTTCTTTCCTCTGCAGGACACAAATGAAGATTTTTAGAAGAATATTTCAGCTCTGTGGGTCCATACAACGCAAGTGAATGGTGACCAGGATTTTGAAGCTCCAAAAAGCACATATACGCAGCATAAACGTAATCCAGAAGACTCTAGTGGTTTAATCCATGACTTCTGAAGCGATCCAGTGTAATCAAGATTGAAATCATGATCATTCCTAGAGACTGTCCTCACCCAAAATCAACTGGATCGCTTAGATATTCTTCTAGATATTCTAGATATTCTGAGATATTCTTCTAAAAATCTTCATTTGTGTTCAGGAGATGAAAGAAAGTCATACACATCTGGGATGGCATGAGGGTGCGTAAACAATGAGGGAATTTTCAGTTTTGGGTGAGCTTTCATTTTCACCTAGTTGATGCCCCATCTTAATGTTTGTTCCACCAGACATACTAAACTATTCTCTACTAAAGTATGACAAGTGTGCAAACCAACTAAGTTCTTGTTCAACCCACACAAACTCTTGTTTTTCGATTATTGTTTAGGATAACATGCAAAACGGGACGCAGCTCATCTCTCTCTCTCTCTCTTCTCAAGGTACCATGAGGCTCATAGGGGGGATCCATCGTTGTGAGGGCCGTGTAGAGATGTACCTGAGAGGAGAATGGGGTACCGTGTGTGATGACGCTTGGGATCTTCCAGATGCTAAGGTGGCGTGTAGGCAATCGGGCTGTGGGTTGGCACGAGCTGCCCATGGGCAGGCGTACTTTGGGCCCGGTCGTGGCACAATCCTCCTGGACAATCTAAAATGCAACGGCATAGAAGCTACCCTCATGACGTGCTCGCACATAGCATGGAATGTCCACAACTGTGACCACTCAGAGGATGCCAGCGTCACATGTGAACTCTCATGACTCCACCCACCACTAGCCCTGCCCACCAGCGTATATGATGCGATTCAGACGGTTTTGACTCAAGGACTTGTATACATTCTGTAAATAACAACCCGAAGAATAGATTTTACGGATAAAACAGTTAGTGGGTGTGAATTAAGAAAAAATAAGTTATGCAATTAACTGTTACATAAATAACTGTAATAAATATTATTAATGAAAATTGTAATAATGCACTTTATGAACTACAAGAACAAATGTTTGAGGCTATTAATATACAGTGAAAACCAAAGTTTTAGAATCTTTTTGTTTTAGATTTAGTGTCGTATGCATGCCGTTTTGATCAAGACTGCAAACCCTTCACACACAAACAGTTCGTTTTGCCTTACTTAACCCTTCTGCGGGGTTCATTTTGTGCTCCTGGTCAAAAGTGACCGGCCCACTAAGGTTTATACGTTTATAAATCTCTCATATTGCATGTATATTATCCCAAGATATTGCTTTAGATATTTTTACCAACTTTTTTTTTTCTATTTTAATTTTCTAGTAATTATGAGAGGTTTCTCCTTTTTTGAACATTTAAAAAAAAAAATATATATATATATCTTAATTGATTGAAGGATTTATAGAACTGAGCTCATACCGGGACTCCTTGTGGAAAACCAAAATAAATAAATAAATAAATATAACTACATAATAACTGAAGAACCACTTTTTGATCTGAATAAAACAGGTGTTGTTTTAAAGCTTCGAATCTGGTCTTGACAATGTATATATCTGATCTTATCAATTCTTAAATAATGATTTTTCATTGGCTGAAAAAGGAAACCTGTTTCGTTCTCATCATCTGCAAATTTGTGATCACAACAGTTATATTCAGAGTTGTTAAAAACATAATAAAGTTGAGATAATCGTGTGTTAAATATCGCTGGAAGGATCTCAATTTGTCGAATGAAGTGAGTGAATTTGAGTTTTAATGTCTGAAATTCCCACAGACACACATTAATATGATAAACAGGAGTGTCTTTTTGTCACGTTTGTCCTTATTACTCCCTGAAACATACATATAACATAAACAATGACATATTGTAATTTACAGCAGAATATCCCGATTCAAACGAGCCCAAACACGACAAAATATGATGAGAAGATCTTGAAATATTAATAAAGGGGTGTACATGGAAACATGATGCACAAAAAGTGCCCGCAACACACATTATGTGTGTGTGTGTTGTGTGTGTGTGTGTGTGTGTTGTGTGTATATGTGTGTTGTGTGTGCGTGTATATACACTACCGTTCAAAAGTTTGGGGTCACATTGAAATGTCCTTATTTTTGAAGGAAAAGCACTGTACTTTTCAATGAAGACAACTTTAAACTAGTCTTAACTTTGAAGAAATACACTCTATACATTGCTAATGTGGTAAATGACTATTCTAGCAGCAAATGTCTGGTTTTTGGTGCAATATGTACATAGGTGTATAGAGGCCCATTTCCAGCAACTATCACTCCAGTGTTCTAATGGTACAATGTGTTTGCTCATTGGCTCAGAAGGCTAATTGATGATTAGAAAACCCTTGTGCAATCATGTTCACACATCTGAAAACAGTTTAGGTCGTTACAGAAGCTACAAAACTGACCTTCCTTTGAGCAGATTGAGTTTCTGGAGCATCACATTTGTGGGGTCAATTAAACGCTCAAAATGGCCAGAAAAAGAGAACTTTCATCTGAAACTCGACAGTCTATTCTTGTCCTTAGAAATGAAGGCTATTCCATGCGAGACATTGCTAAGAAATTGAAGATTTCCTACAACGGTGTGTACTACTCCCTTCAGAGGACAGCACAAACAGGCTCTAACCAGAGTAGAAAAAGAAGTGGGAGGCCGCGTTGCACAACTGAGCAAGAAGATAAGTACATTAGAGTCTCTAGTTTGAGAAACAGACGCCTCACAGGTCCCCAACTGGCATCTTCATTAAATAGTACCCGCAAAACACCAGTGTCAACATGTACAGTGAAGAGGCGGCTGCGGGATTCTGGGCTTCAGGGCAGAGTGGCAAAGAAAAAGCCATATCTAAGACTGGCCAATAAAAGAAAAAGATTAAGATGGGCAAAAGAACACAGACATTGGACAGAGGAAGACTGGAAAAAAGTGTTGTGGACAGATGAATCCAAGTTTGAGGTGTTTGGATCACAAAGAAGAACGTTTGTGAGACGCAGAACAAATGAAAAGATGCTGGAAGAATGCCTGACGCCATCTGTTAAGCATGGTGGAGGTAATATAATGGTCTGGGGTTGCTTTGGTGCTGGTAAGGTGGGAGATTTGTACAGGGTAAAAGGGATTCTGAATAAGGAAGGCTATCACTCCATTTTGCAACGCCATGCCATACCCAGTGGACAGCGCTTGATTGGAGCCAATTTCATCCTACAACAGGACAATGACCCTAAACACACCTCCAAATTGTGCAAGAACTATTTAGAGCAGAAGCAGGCAGCTGGTATTCTATCGGTAATGGAGTGGCCAGCGCAGTCACCAGATCTGAACCCCATTGAGCTGTTGTGGGAGCAGCTTGACCGTATGGTACGCAAGAAGTGCCCATCCAACCAATCCAACTTGTGGGAGCTGCTTCTGGAAGCGTGGGGTGCAATTTCTCCAGATTACCTCAACAAATTAACAGCTAGAATGCCAAAGGTCTGCAATGCTGTAATTGCTGCAAATGGAGGATTCTTTGACGAAAGCAAAGTTTGATGTAAAAAAAATCTTATTTCAAATACAAATCATTATTTCTAACCTTGTCAATGTCTTGACTCTATTTTCTATTCATTTCACAACGTATGGTGGTGAATAAGTGTGACTTTTCAGGAAAACACAAAATTGTTTGGGTGACCCCAAACTTTTGAACGGTAGTGTATGTGTTGTGTATTTGTGTGTTTGTGTATATGTGTGTGTGTGTGTGTGTTTATGTGTGTTGTGCGTGTGTATGTGTGTTGTGTGTGCGTGTGTCTATATGTGTGTTTTGTGTGTGTGTGTGTATGTGTGTATATGTGTATATGTGTGTTGTGCGTATATGTGTGTTGTGTGTTTGTGTGTGTGTCTGTGTATATGTGTGTTGTGTGTGTATATGTGTATATGTATATGTGTGTTTGTGTGTGTGTGTATATGTGTGTTGTGTGTTTGTGTGTTTGTGTAGATGTGTGTTGTGTGTATATGTGTGTTGTGTGTTTGTGTGTGTGTATGTGTAGATGTGTGTATGTGTGTTGTGTGTTTGTGTGTGTGTGTTTGTGTGTGTGTATGTGTATATGTGTGTTGTGTGTATATGTGTGTTGTGTGTTTGTGTGTGTGTAGATGTGTGTATGTGTGTTGTGTGTATATGTGTGTTTGTGTGTTTGTGTGTGTGTATGTGTAGATGTGTGTATGTGTGTTGTGTGTATATGTGTGTTGTGTGTTTGTGTGTGTGTATGTGTAGATGTGTGTATGTGTGTTGTGTGTTTGTGTGTGTGTGTTTGTGTGTGTGTATGTGTAGATGTGTGTATGTGTGTTGTGTGTATATGTGTGTTGTGTGTTTGTGTGTGTGTATGTGTGTATGTGTGTTGTGTGTGTGTGTGTGTATGTGTGATGTGTGTATGTGTGTTGTGTGTTTGTGTGTGTGTATGTGTAGATGTGTGTATGTGTGTTGTGTGTTTGTGTGTGTGTGTGTTTGTGTGTGTATGTGTAGATGTGTGTATGTGTGTTGTGTGTATATGTGTGTTGTGTGTTTGTGTGTGTGTATGTGTAGATGTGTGTATGTGTGTTGTGTGTATATGTGTGTTTGTGTGTTGTGTGTATATGTGTGTTGTGTGTTTGTGTGTGTGTATGTGTAGATGTGTGTATGTGTGTTGTGTGTTTGTGTGTGTGTGTTTGTGTGTGTGTGTATGTGTATATGTGTGTTGTGTGTATATGTGTGTTGTGTGTTTGTGTGTGTGTATGTGTAGATGTGTGTATGTGTGTTGTGTGTATATGTGTGTTTGTGTGTTTGTGTGTATGTGTAGATGTGTGTATGTGTGTTGTGTGTATATGTGTGTTGTGTGTTTGTGTGTGTGTATGTGTAGATGTGTGTATGTGTGGTGTGTGTGTATGTGTAGATGTGTGTATGTGTGTTGTGTGTATATGTGTGTTGTGTGTTTGTGTGTGTGTGTATGTGTGTATGTGTGTTGTGTGTTGTGTGTATGTGTGTTGTGTGTTTGTGTGTGTGCATGTGTAGATGTGTGTATGTGTGTTTGTGTGTGTGTGTGTTTGTGTGTGTATGTGTAGATGTGTGTATGTGTGTTGTGTGTATATGTGTGTTGTGTGTTTGTGTGTGTGTATGTGTAGATGTGTGTATGTGTGTTGTGTGTATATGTGTGTTTGTGTGTGTGTGTGTGTAGATGTGTGTATGTGTGTATATGTGTGTATGTGTGTTGTGTGTTTGTGTGTGTGTGTGTTTGTGTGTGTATGTGTAGATGTGTGTATGTGTGTTGTGTGTATATGTGTGTTGTGTGTGTGTATGTGTAGATGTGTGTATGTGTGTGTGTGTATATGTGTGTTTGTGTGTTTGTGTGTGTGATTGTGTGTGTGAATGAGTCACAGTGTAAAGTGCTTTGAAAACCATTAAGGTTAAAAAGGCGCTATATAAGCAGACCATTTACCATGTTATGACCCGGCTCATAACGACTGCAACATAAAAGAGGCAGACAAGAGGGGTTATGTATATGTGATGTTGAGCTCCATCTGCGTGTGACTTCTTGAGTGTATGTGTGTGCGTGTGTTAAAAGAGAGAAAGCAAGAGTGTGCCAGGTACCATGCTAAATCGCCCACACCACCAGACGGGTTTCTGTCTTATGAGTGTGGAACAAATTTGATTAAAGATTGTATATTGGGGGTCTTGCTCAGCGAGTATTGACGCTGACTATCACACCTGGAGTTGCGAGTTCTGACCCTGGCCAGGTCTCCTAGGCAACCAAATTGGTCCAGTTGCTAGGGAGGGTAGAGTCACATGGGGTAACCTCCTCGTGGTGGTGATTAGTGGTTCTCGCTCTCAATGGGGCGTGAATTAATAATAGTGATTTGGTAGCAGTAGAAGTTTTTTGTTAGTTTTGAGAGTATTGGACAATTTGGAGTATCAAAAAATGATTAGTTATAACGGGAGTCTAAATCTTTTCAAACTTAGTTGGTTATCCATCGGTTGAATGTCCTAAAGCACATGTTTGCTTAGTAAGAGTATGACTAAAAAGAGAGCAGTTAGAGTAACCAATAATATGCTGTTTTTAAGCCACATGACATTTGATTTTGTCTCAAGACAAAACAGCGGAGACACCTGCTCAAGTGCTAAACCAATTGCTCTATTAAACACGTGTCTGTATGCTTTTTTTTTTTTTTTTTGCTGCATCTTTGATCATTTAACTAGACGTTGTTGTGAACTAACAAAGTTTTACAGAAAATGCTGAAAATATTACTGTTGCCATATGGCAACTTTGTGCCACAATGAGAAAAATGGCTGTGTTGCCATATGGCAACCCTACTACAATGGAATTGCACTAATGCATATTCTCACTGGGAATTTTTATATTATATTATTGCATTTATTCATTTATTTGGAAGTGCTGATCATAATATAACTGCATTTATGCATCAATAACAGAGGCGATGTTTTATGCAGAGGGCAAGAAGAGTGCACAGTTAGTAATTCCCAATGACAGCAGCGATAACAATTCACTCAGTTTTGGTTTGTTTAATTATGAGTTTCAATTTTTTCCATTTTCCACTGTGGCACTGTGTTGCCATATGGCAACATCCAATAATAAATAAATATATATAGACCACTGCAAAACTATCAGTTTCTCTGGATTCACTGTTTTTATTTTATTCTATAAAGTACTGACAACAATTCTCAGAAATCAATATTTGGTGGAATAATCCTGAGTTTCAATCACAGCTTTCATGCGTCTTGGCATGATCTCTGCCAGTCTTTCACATTGCTGTTGGCATGATCTCTGCCAGTCTTTCACATTGCTGTTGGGTGACTTTATGCCACTCCTGGCGCAAAAATTCAAGCATCTCATCTTTGTTTGATGGCTCGTGTGCATCCATCTTCCTCTCGATCACAGTCCAGAGGTGTTCAATGGTGTTCAGGTCTGGAGATTGGGCTGGCCATGACAGGGTCTTGATCCGGTGCTCCTCCATCCACACCATGATTGACCCGCTGTGTGGCATGGGGCATTGTCCTGCTGGAGAAACCAATCCTCAGAGTTGGGGAACATTGTCAGAGCAGAAGGAAGCAAGTTTTCATCCAGGATAACCTTGTACGTGGCTTGATTCATGCGTCCATCACAAAGACCTTGCTGAAGCACCCCCAGATCATCACCGATCCTCCACCTTGCTGAAGCACCCCTCTATATGACAATATTTTTATTTGGAATTTGGCAGAAATGTTGCCAGTACTTTATAGAATAAAACACAAATATTAATTTTACTCAAACACACACCTATAAATTGTAAATCCAGAGAAACTGATCATTTTGTAGTGGGCTCTAAATTTGTTAGCAGAGGTGTATATACACTCACCTAAAGGATTATTAGGAACACCTGTTCAATTTCTCATTAATGCAATTATCTAATCAACCAATCACATGGCAGTTGCTTCAATGCATTTAGGGGTGTGGTCCCGGTCAAGACAATCTCCTGAACTCCAAACTGAATGTCAGAATGGGAAAGAAAGGTGATTTAAGCAATTTTGAGCGTGGCATGGTTGTTGGTGCCAGACGGGCCGGTCTGAGTATTTCACAATCTGCTCAGTTACTGGGATTTTCACGCACAACCATTTCTAGGGTTTACAAAGAATGGTGTGAAAAGGGAAAAACATCCAGTATGTGGCAGTCCTATGGGCGAAAATGCCTTGTTGATGCTAGAGGTCAGAGGAGAATGGGCCGACTGATTCAAGCTGATAGAAGAGCAACTTTGACTGAAATAATCACTCGATACAACCGAGGTATGCAGCAAAGCATTTGTGAAGCCACAACACGCACAACCTTGAGGCGGATGGGCTACAACAGCAGAAGACCCCACCGGGTACCACTCATCTCCACTACAAATAGGAAAAAGAGGCTACAATTTGCAAGAGCTCACCAAAATTGGACAGTTGAAGACTGGAAAAATGTTGCCTGGTCTGATGAGTCTCGATTTCTGTCGAGACATTCAGATGGTAGAGTCAGAATTTGGCGTAAACAGAATGAGAACATGGATCCATCATGCCTTGTTACCACTGTGCAGGCTGGTGGTGGTGGTGTAATGGTGTGGGGGATGTTTTCTTGGCACACTTTAGGCCCCTTAGTGCCAATTGGGCATCATTTAAATGCCACGGCCTACCTCAGCATTGTTTCTGACCATGTCCATCCCTTTATGGCCACCATGTACCCATCCTCTGATGGCTACTTCCAGCAGGATAATGCACCATGTCACAAAGCTCGAATCATTTCAAATTGGTTTCTTGAACATGACAATGAGTTCACTGTACTAAAATGGCCCCCACAGTCACCAGATCTCAACCCAATAGAGCATCTTTGGGATGTGGTGGAACGGGAGCTTCGTGCCCTGGATGTGCATCCCACAAATCTCCATCAACTACAAGATGCTATCCTATCAATATGGGCCAACATTTCTAAAGAATGCTTTCAGCACCTTGTTGAATCAATGCCACGTAGAATTAAGGCAGTTCTGAAGGCGAAAGGGGGTCAAACACAGTATTAGTATGGTGTTCCTAATAATCCTTTAGGTGAGTGTATATATATATATAATGCTGTTGATTTAACACATTAATTCAGTGTGATTAGTTATATAAAAAATAAAGCGTAAAAATTATTAACACAATCAATCATGTCCCCGGACTGTAATAATGAAGATTCCTGAGCAATTCAAGCTTGTAGTACCACCTGTTTTCTCCAGGGGGCAGTAAGCGCAACTTCAGCTGTATAGGCAACGAGCAGTTTATATAGAGAACAAACCGACCCCCTTCAGCTGCAATGGGAGAAAGGTGCCACTGGCCCTGTCCCAATACCCACACTTGCGGTCTTGGCCACTTAAGTACAAGCGACAGGAAGTGTTCAAGACTGTCCCATGTCTAAAACATGCCAAACCTGCACATCACCCACACTGAATCCACACTAGCACGAATACCACTTTGGAGCGGTCTTTCAGGCTAAGCGTATCCCAGAGTCCTTCTCGCCCAGTAATCACCTTTCTTTGTTCTTGCCTAAACCGCTGGTCATTGTGTTCATTTGGTCAGCCTGTGTGACATACAATATGCGGTCTAGTAAATGTTATTTTACTACCACCGGTTCTTTCTCATCTTTATGCATTTAAAATATACCTTTTAATGCTTTTTATTTGTTGTGTGAAACCACATACTGATAAGTTGTGTAAATTGTGTAGTTTTTAAATGAAGTTTTAAGCAGTGTATTAAGAAACAAAGTAGAAAGAAATTGCTTGTATTTCATATTTTACAGCAGTCATGGATGATGCAATTTTACAGTTTGCTCGCTGTCCATATTGCGGCGCCGTTTTGTGGTCCGTTCTGCATAACGCGGCGGCTCATTTTAGCTTATCACGTTCCATTCGGCACGTTTTGCGGCCGAACCACTGGCCCGCTCGGTTCTCCCGATGGCCATTTTGGACCCCTGATCGGCCCAAAAGTGCGTTGGCCCACCGGGAAAATGTCCGTATGCCAGATTACCAGTCCAGCCCTGTGTGGGTGGCAGGAAGTTTCTAATGGGCGTGGGTGGGAGCAGGGACGGAGCAGGGACTTGCAAAGGCCCTGGGGCCAATTATCTCCAAGGGTCCCCCTCCAATTGTTGTTTTCTGGGTTTCTTTTTTCTGCAGTCAAGGGTGCCCTGGTAGTCAATGGCCCCTGGGCACTGGCATCATTGGACCAGTTGGTAATCCGTCCATGGGTGGGAGGAGTTCCTCGCCCCCCCAGTCCAGAGAAGAGACAACACTTGTTTTCGAGAGATTCAAACAGTTCTCCTTAGAATTGAGATTGATGATTCGCCAAGTAATTGCTATCTAGACACCCATCTCTCTCTCTCTCTCTCTCTCTCTCTCTCTCTCACTCACACACACACACACACACACACACACACACACACTGATGACGCAATCCAGTGAAATCCATCGGCACACACAGACAGCAGTGAGCAGCTGCAGCGGCAAGAGGCGATCGCGCGTGTTGCACTATTCAGATAACAAATACACCAATCCCGCTTATCAACATCTGAAATATAAGCGACTTTAAACATGGTCGACCGCGAGCAGCTGGTTCAGAAAGCCAGACTGGCTGAGCAGGCTGAGAGATATGACGATATGGCAGGTGCCATGAAATCGGTAAGTGCGACTTTTGCATTATTTGGCACATCTATCATTTATTTGCTTAGCGTTAATTCCGGGGATTTGTTAATTAACGGGAGAACGGGCAGTGACTGCGGACTGTTTGATCTTGGGGCGGTGCCTCCTTCAATACCTCTGAACGAACCGGACAACATGTGCATAGATGGACACTTTTTATTTCCACAATTATAACAATGTAGGCTGTTGATATAGAAATAATAAGAGACGTAATAATAATGCATCTATACAGTTTAACTGAATATGACATGCAATTAACGGGCATTCATTCCGGTGCACATGAGCAGAATTTTGCCCATGCAAGAATGTCAAATCATCGCATATTAAAGCGGGGGTTATTCATAAGCATTATCAGTCATTTCTATATGGTTAGTAATGATGTACAGACCCTAAATACAACCCAGTCGGTGTTGCGCTGTCTTTGTATCAGAACAAGACAAGCCACATCCGTTCCTGAAGGCTCAACGCTGATATTAGTCACTATCCTTCTATATTTGAAATACTAATGAAAGACATACGGCTATCATGTCGCAACGAACCGAGACCAGACGATCACAACCGGATTACAGCGATCGCTTTTGGGATTGACGCATGCACTTGCTCGTATTCTCGATCGCCCGACTTTGCAGGTTCGCTCCTTCTAGGCGTGTCGCAACGTGTGCCAAGGTGCAGTGCCCGTAATGCACCATTCCGCCCGATCCATCAGACTTCATCCAATAGGAAACAATTGCAAAACTCTCCCTGTCTATCATCTCTGGAACCAAAGCGCTTTATGTAACAATGATGGTCTGACTAACCCATTTTCCAACCATATAAGTGCACAAATGGGGTCTTTTAGCCATTTCCCTGTATGCACTCTTGCCTTTATGTATTCCAGATGAGTCTAACCATGCAATTTTAGATTTTGCATAAAGAAAATGCAGCCTGAACCAAAACCTGACAATGCAATATTTTTTTGGGGTTGTCATGGTACAAATGCTAGCATCCATTATAATGCAAACAATCTTTATGGTTAAAAAAACGCTTAATTTTCTAGTGCAAAATATACTTGAATATTTCTCTGATTTTGGAGTGAAATGAGACACGAGGGTGAAGAACTCCAGCCATTTAATTGCAAGGAAAGTGCATTGGTTCATTCAGCATCTCACTGGAGGCAGTCCATTATTGGAAAATGCTCTGTCATAGTCTGATTGTGCTATCTCTTTGGGCACGTCAAGGCTATCTCTTGACATCTGGTAAATGAGTTGTTATTGAGGGGATATGATGAGGTGTATTGCTGCTCAGTGCATCTGATACACCCGTCAGCCATTAGTGCTGTTCATATAATGGTTTCTACCAAACAACTTTAATTCCCAGACAATTAGCTTGACAAATTGGGTTCTACATTGCAAATGCGATGATTTGGACCGCGCCAGGCCTCCGTTGTTTTCTTCTGAAGTCGACAGATAGTGGATTTTGCAGATAATGATAACTAAGGTTATAATCAGACTATCGTTTTCAAAATATATTTATAGAAATTTAACTGGGTCAGCTTGACCCACTCCGAGCAGGATTTGAACCAGGGTCTCCATTATGGGAGGTGGGCATGCTAATGAGGATGCATCAGTCGCTAGTGCACCTCTTGAGGCCAGGGCAGTGAGGTTTACACATTGCACAACTACCTACCAGCTGGCTACTGTTAGACTCAGTCCTCTAAACCTCACTCCTATCTGGGTCATGGCACCACTGTAACCGGACCTACTTGAACCCCTCCGAGCGGGATTTGAACCGGGGTCTCCATTATGGGAGGTGGGTGTGCTAATGAGGAGGCTAAATGCTATAGCCTCTAGCATCAGTTGCTAGTGCACCTCTTGAGGCCCGGGGAGTGAGGTTTACACACTGCACAACTTCCTACCAGCTGGCCACTGTTAGACTCAGTCCTCTAAACCTCACTCCTATCTGGGTCACGGCACCACTGTAACCGGTCCTGCTTGACCCACTCTGAGCGGGATTTGAACCGGGGTCTCCAGCATGGGAGGTGGGCATGCTAACAAGGAGGATAACGGCTATAGCCTTCAGTCGCTAGTGCACCTCTTGAGGCCAGGGGAGTGAAGTTTACACACTGCTAACAAGGAGGCTAAAGGCTCAACTACCTACCAGCTGGCTAATGTTACAGAAAGTTAAAAAAAAAATTGTGTTCTTACTATACTATGGCGGGCTAAGACAAACAGTCCAAAATGAATAAAAACCTGGATGCATTTTTTTTTTCAACCCAAATCCCAATAATAATCAGAAGAAATGAAGATTTGGTACACAACACAGGACGTTTAAGTATAAACAAGCCCAAAACACACAGGGGACTCTTATTTTGAAATGGCAAAATTATGAAAAAATTTAATGATCGGAAAGTATGAAAATACTCCAGAGCCAGTAACCAATAGTCCCAAAAAGCAAATCGGCACTGGTTAATCAGTAAAACTGTTAAATCTGTCTACCTTGTCGCTTTTATCTGATCTGTATTAATTAATAATTCTAATAGAGTCTAACTCAATAATAAAATCATTTAATTCCACCCAGATCCAAAGCTTGTATATTTAGCTACATGCTAAGCTTCATACCATTCACGTTTCACACATTATGTCATTTACTGGGCTTACTCTTGTATAGTGACAACTCAGATAATCTCTCTCTTTGAGACATGCTGAAGGATGGATTGATTTGTTCCTCAGCTGACCGGAAATGTAGTTTGAAGGTCCCTCAGCAGCTTAAGGGTGTGTTCTCAGTCCTCACTGCCCTGCAGTAATGCTCACCACCCATTAGCAGCATGGCCTAATAAAAAAATGGAATAAAACGAGTTACTTTTATAATGACGAGACTGCTTGTATTAGTGCTAAATGACTACTTCCATTGCTAAATACTACCAAATCCACCATTTGTTTATGGTGCTATTAACTTGTACTGCTGCTCTCAGTCTATTATTATAGTATTCGGTCACCATTACTTGCTCCGTTTCAGAACCGTTTTAACTACAAGTGTGTCAATTCAGGCCTTTCGGCATGAGAGACTTTTATTCATTTGTTGCTGTATTGGACTCTGTTTTATTATAGTACTACGTTTGTTCCTACACATTGTGCCCAATCTGTCATAGTGTAGTTATGGTTTGAACTGTTGGATTAACCATATATTAGACCAATTACATTTATTACATTTATAAACAAACAGACTTCTGCTTAAATAAATCAGAGTGTTGTGCACTGAGTGATGTACAACACTTTTTTGCAAATGAGAAAATTAGTTTGGGTTTATAATGCAATTTAGTGAATTAGGTCAATTTTGATTTCATGTTGACTTGATGGGAGTGACAACGTGACTTTGAGGGATAGACGTACAGTCTCTTCAATGGGTTGTTTGGGAGTTTAAAGTGTTTGTGGATCATTTTACGGACAAAACATTGAAAAAAACATATTTGCAAAAACAGTCAGTAGACCGATAACTCCAGACAACATGAGTTGTGGGAAATCAGATGTGATCTAGGAGCTTTTTACAGTGTTATGCTGTTCGTGCCATTGTCAAGTAGAACACGACAAATATTTTTTCACTCATATATGGTGGCGTAGTGGGCTAAAGCACATAACTGGTAATCAGAAGGTTGCTGGTCCAATCCCCACAGCCACCACCATTGTGTCCTTGAGTAAGACACTTAACTCCAGGTTGCTCCGGGGGGATTGTCCCTGTAATAAGTGCACTGTAAGTCACTTTGGATAAAAGCGTCTGCCAAATGCATACATGTAAATACATGATATAGAGAATTAAAGACTAAAAGCACATAGTTTATTAGATGTAAACTGATGTGTCTTTTGCAGACACATCACCCTGTAGCTCAAGACTGGTTGCGTAAAGAAACTAAGCAGAGTTGAGGCTGGTCAGTACCAGGATGGGACACCTCCTGGGGAAAACTAATGTTGCTGCTGGAAGAGGTATTAGGGAGGCCAGCAGGGGGTGCTCACCCTACGGTCTGTTTGGGTCCTAATGCCCCAGAATAGTGACGGGGACACTATACTGTAAAAAGGCACCATCTTTCGGATGAGACGTTAAACCGAGGTCCTGACTCTCTGTGGTCATTAAAATCCCAGGGCACTTCTCGAAAAGAGTAGAGGTGTATCCCTGGTGTCCTGGCCAAATTCCCCCCATTGGCCCTTCTCAATCATGGCGTCCTAATAATCCCCATCCATTAATTGGCTCTATCACTCTACTCTCTCCTCTCCACCAATAGCTGGTGTGTGGTGAGCATACTGGTGTTCACTATGGCTGCCGTCGCATCATCCAGGTGGATGCTGCACACTGGTGGTGGTTGAGGAGAGTCCCCTGTTCACTGGGGGGGGGGGGGGGGAGGGGTTCCTCTGGGAACACAGCGGACCAATCACAGTTGTTGTCGTTTGCGTCGTCGTGGTGCGCAGTTAAATTTTTGAAGAGGTGCATGCCAGACTACGGCGTAACCGAAAAATCAAGGATGGCGCTACTGTGAATAACGTCTATTATTGTAAACATATTGTAAGCATAACTTACAATAGTTTTGGCTAACTCCATTAAAAAGTGATAAAACCCCAAATAATTTCCATATGACAACCCATGCATCTATGAACTATTCTATCTGCCTAAGCTCTGAATACTGTATCTGTCATGCATATATACGTCGTTCTTCCCACATCCACTGTGTTTCATCTGGCATCGCCATCGATGTGGCTTTAAGACTGTAACTCATGTTTTTTTCATAACCGTATGCTTATAAAGCTTTTATGCAGTTTATTTTTAGATGCCTGCAGCAGCTGTAAAAACATTTTTTTTTTGCAGTCTTTCTATAGTTATATAACAACAAAGAGCTGCTGTGAGAATCACCCCTCTGAATACTAATTTTTTGTAATACT
Source organism: Moxostoma hubbsi (assembly GCA_032164185.1). Lineage (NCBI taxonomy): Eukaryota > Metazoa > Chordata > Actinopteri > Cypriniformes > Catostomidae > Moxostoma > Moxostoma hubbsi. Next base: position 21,402,668 of record JAVLUX010000215.1, on the reverse strand, counting down.
CTCTGTGAATGGTGGCTACAGGATAAGACAGAATTCTGCATGGGGTAAGACCCTATCACTGGTTTTAACCACATGCAAAGGATGCACCTTTACCACTTTTTCTCTCCCGATTCGATTACGATCCTTGAACTGTCAGTATCGGCCGATACCAGTAAGATATTAGTCCACTTTTCATTCACACAGTTCTTTTTTGGAATCCAGTCAACTTAAGCATTGTTGTAATTTGTGAATAAACAATAATGATAATAATTCTTATTTTTATTATCATTATTATTAACTGGTTCGATGACGATTCATATGGGAACATTTCTGTAAATATGTCCATTTTGCTTACAAATAAAATATATTTCTTAATGCTCTTAATTAGAAAGGACTCTTAGGTACAATACGAAAATGTTAATTTTACAAATTATATTTTATCAATAGTTTTTTATCAAATTGGTCACATTTTAGCTTTTGAAAACTTTTCAAATTCAGTCTATTCCATCCATTAATGTCTTGAAATTGCATATATTATTTTGCATATATATTTTTGTTGCATGTTTATTATTTACTTGTATAATTTTGTACTATTTACATGTATTTACATTGATATGTAAAACAAGCGCTTAATCGGTACTGTTTCTTTAAGAATTGTGGCATCAGCCGGTGAGCGCATATAACGAGAGATGTGCACGTTTCTTTAGTGCATCTCATATGTTTGATTAGAATTAAATGTTTATTTTTACTACTAAAAGTAAAAGTATACTACTCTACTAAACAGGTGTTTTTTTTGTGGCCCGTGCTGCATAACGCGGCGGCCCATTTCAGCTGAAACGGGACCGTCAGGAAAAGTCCCGGTTCTCCCGATGACTAGTCCGCCCCTGCTTCAGGTGACTTTTAATAAAATGCAAGAGTCATATGAACTACTTTAATGGCACTTATATGGTTCTTTTATGTCCATTTTTGGGGCGTGATAGTAACGACCATGACTAACACACAGTATTGGATTTGGATTGAGGTCGTCAGACTAAAAAGTCAGTATCGGAACCGATACCGTTCCAGGTATTGGATCGGTGCGTCCTTACCAAATACTAGACAATACACATTGTGAAAAGTGGTAACTTGCGATTGTTCCCTTAAGGCGCCATTTCAGTCTCTTCTAACCCTTACAATTAGTGTTGTTGTTGTGCCGTTTTTGTTTACCGTTTTCATTTGATAAATGATGTCAATTAATATCCCGTATTTAAGTTTCACAAACCATATATCAGTTCAGTTTATTTAATGTCAGACATGACACATGACTTGGATGTTCATTGGATAAACAGTTCTGACAATGTGAGTGAATGATTTTGTTATAATGAAACAAACTTTGAAAAAAGTTACTCGCCTCAATCCGGGTGGCGGAGGATAAGTTTCAGTTGCCTCCGCTTCTGAGACCGTCAATCCGCGCATCTGATCACGTGACTCGTTGTGCATGACACCACAGAGACTCACAGCATGTGGAGACTCATGCTACTCTCCACGATCCACACACAACTCACCACAAGCCCCATTGAGAGAACCACTAATCACCACCACGAGGAGGTTACCCCATGTAACTCTACCCTCCCTAGCAACCAGGCCAATATGGTTGCTAAGGAGACTCACAGCATGTGGAGACTCATGCTACTCTCCACGATCCACACACAACTCACCACACGCCCCATTGAGAGAACCACTAATCACCACCACGAGAAGGTTACCCCATGTGACTCTACCCTCCCTAGCAACTGGGCCAATTTGGTTGCTTAGGAGACCTTGCTGGAGTCACTCAGCAATTTTTGAGAAACCCAGAGGCGTTCCCAGGCCAGTGTGGAGATTTAATCTCTCCACCTAGTCCTGGGTCTTCCCCGAGGCCTCCTCCCAGCTGGACGTGCCTCAAACACCTCCCTAGGGAGGTGCCCAGGGGGCATCCTTACCAGATGCCCAAACCACCTCAACTGACTCCTTTCCACGCAAAGGAGCAGCGGCTCTACTCCGAGTTCCTCACTCGGAGTAGAGCAATGAAAACATTAATGGAAAAATATATATAATGACCTGTGGCACAAGACTGCCATTTTAGCTTACCGCGGCACATTTGGCCCGTTTTGCGGCTGATCCACTGGCCCGCTCGGTTCTCCCGATGGCCAGTCCGCCCCCTGATCGCCCCCAAAGTGCGTCAGCCCACCGGGAAAATGCCCGGTATGCCACAATCCAGCCCTGCACTTGGCCATATCCAGAAGTTTTTTATTTTATTTTCAAATTGTCATTGATTTAATCTCAAAACTGTCACATCTCCTATCATTTTGCTTATGACAGGATACTGTAATATGGTACCGAAATTAGCAACAAGATGATCTCGTACCATTTTAATTTTATTGGTATTGCGAAACATCATTAGTACCGGTAAACCGTGCAACCCTAGTCTACTCTATGGTTTTTTTGTGGTACCTCAAAGCGCAAGTGGGCATAGGTGGGAGTGTTTGCACTATCTGTGGGTGTGTGCGCAAACTGTGAGCGTATTAAATGTTAATGAAGAGGCACAAAGTGCAATTTGCTATTTTCCTGAGAAATAGGTCATTGCGCTAAGATGATGGAGAACCACGTCTATTCTCAGAGCAAAGTCTAAATTCTTATGAATTGGCTGCCTTCATTAATATCGACATTAGTTGACAGGAAATGGAATATATAATAGGACGCAGAAAGTGCAACATCACAAATGAATTAAATTGCACTTGACCCAGCCCATTAGCACTTTGCACACGCGATTTCATCAACCCACTTGCGCCTAGACTTAAATATAAAAATGCCAAAACTTTATAGCAATGCTCACTGACTTTGTGTGTATGATCTATCGCATAGCGCTGCACTTAAAGGGGACCTATTATGCAAAATTCACTGTTACATGGTGTTTGTGCATAAATGTGAGTCGGCAGTGTGTGTGTACACAACAACCCTATAATGATAAAAATCCACCCAGTCCTCTTTCTTATATTTCTATTCATCAAAAACAGTGTGTCAAAATTAAAAAATTTTGTTTCTGCTCTAAAGTGACGTTACGTTAGATCAGGCCACGCCCACGACTGGTGACAGACTCCACCCTATTATCATAGCTCCTCCCCTGAGTGATGTACACACAGTCTGTGCTGGAGCAGATACAGTGAGAAGAATAATGTCTCATAAGTGTTTCTGTTGTTGCTGTAAAAGTGAACATAAGAGTCTTCATGTACTTCCGGCATCAGAGCCACTGAAGGCGCAGTGGACAAGCTGGACCGGTAATCTGGCATACTGGGCATTTTCCTGGTGGGCCGACGCACTTTGGGGCTGATCAGGGGCGGACTGGCCATCGGGAGAACCGAGCGGGCTGGTGGGTCGGCCGCGAAACGGGCCGCGATAAGCTAAAATGAGCCGCTGCATTATGCAGGACAGACCACAAAACGGCACCGCGATATGCAGAAAAGGACAGCGAACACCCCCCACCCCGCTCAACTTTTGGGCCAGTTGCTATGTTAAATCCCAGGCCAATTTCTCTTCCCAGTCCTGCCCTGCCTGAACTCTGGTATTTACACTGTCAGTCATATTGTTCTGATTTGTTGTTGCTGTAGTAACCGAAGCATGAGGTGTAAAGGCACAGCCCTCTTCCAGAAAGGAGGTGGAGAGCAGCAGCAGCTCATTTGCATTTAAAGAGACACACACAAAATCAGCGTGTTTTTGATTCCAGCCAAAAAGAGGCATTTATAACATGATATAATAAATGATCCGTGGGGTATTTTGAGCTGAAACTTCAGACACATTCTGGGGACACATGAAACTTATATTACATCTTGTAAAAAGGGGCATAATAGATCTCCTTTAATGCACAGCACTCTTAATATAGGGCTCATGCTGTTACCACAAGAAACAGATGTTTTTGGTGTTGTACTGTATTTATGATCCTGCATACATGAAAAGAGGGGTGGGCGGTATTATGGTAGTTAATCTCATTCAAACCAAAACATTTTTTTTTATTGATTATTATAACCAATGAATAACTCTAAATTCTGATTGGATGAAGCACGTTTTAAGCTGTTGTAAAATAGCTGATATTTGTGCATAATCATTGAATTCCAGATTAACGTGGCAAGTTGTGATGTTGCTTAGCAAATGTAAACTACTAAACCCTGCTTGATGTTGTGCCTAAATGACTTCCTTTCTTAGTTAATCCTTTAGTCATTAGTCTTTTGATGTCCCACTGATAGCCATGTATGCAAATACCTCTATGTTGCACACTATACATGTATATTGTTCCTACAGTGGATTTTCAGGGAACGACTCTGGTCTCCTCAGTCATGACCGCAATGATATCATCATTAGTACTAATCATTTTCAGGTAGGACTGATGGTGGCTGAATTGCTCAGTACCCAATGGTTATTAAAGGAAGAGAGTGTTTTTGTGAAGTCATATTAAGTAGACTTTGATCACCAGGTTTCCTGTCTTGTTTCCCATCTTCCAAAACGATATACTTCACTACGTAGTTGTGTTTTATTTCTTGACCCTGTTTTTACCTTCTTATTTCTTGCCATCTCACTACTTTTTCATTGTCTTCACCCTTTTACATTTGTCATAATAACCTGGAATTGGGGCTCAAAGTCAACAAATATTTGCTACTGCAATAGCTGGTGGATTTATGATGCAACCCAAACTCCAAGTGCCCTGGGATTACTGTGACTACAATGGACGCACTGACAGAACTTGCACACTACAAGTGTTACAGCACTGTTTTGCAATTCTGCTTATTGCATCTGTATAATAATAGGCCATATTATTACTTTTTTATATTATATTATTACACAATTCCAGTGGGTCAGAAGTTAACATACACTTAAGTTGACTGTGCCTTTAAGCAGCTTGGAAAATTCCAGAAAATGATGTCAAGCCTTTAGACAATAAGCTTCTGATATGAGGAGTACTGAATTGGAGGTGTACCTGTGGATAAGGCCTACCTTCAAACTCACTGCCTCTTTTCTTCACATTACTGGAAAATAAAAATAAATCATCTAAGACATCAGAAAATAAATGGTGGACCTCCACAAATCTGGTTAATCCTTGCGGCCAATTTCTAAACGCCTGAAGGTACCACGTTCATCTGTACAAACAATAGTACGCAAGTATAAACATCATGGGACCACACAACCATCATACTGCTCATGACAGACGCATTCCTTCTCCTAGAGATGAATGTAGTTTGGTTTGAAAAGTGCAAATCAATCCCAGAACAACAGCAAAGGACCTTGTGAAGATGCTGGAGGAAACAGGTAGACAAGTATCTATATCTACAGTAAAACGAGTCCTATATCGACATAACCTGAAAAGCTGCTCCGCAAGGATGAAGCTGCTGCTCCAAAACCACCATAAAAAAGCCAGACTACAGTTTGCAAGTGCACATGGGGACAAAGATCTTACTTTTTGGAGAAATGTCCTCTGTTCTGATGAAACAAAAATTGAACTGTTTGGCCATAATGACCATCGTTATGTTTGGAGGAAAAAGGGTGAAGAACAGCATCCCAACTGTGAAGCATGGGGGGGGTGCAGCATCATGTTGTGGGGGTGCAGTATCATGTTGTGGGGGTGCAGTATCATGTTGTGGGGGTGAAGCATCATGTTGTGGGGGTGCTTTGCTGCAGGAGGGACTGGTGCACTTCACAAAATAGATGACATCATGAGGAAGGAATGTTATGTGGATATATTGAAGCAACGTCTCAAGACATCAGCTAGGAAGTTAAAGCTCGGTCTCAAATGTGTCTTCCAAATGGACAATGACCACAATCACACCTCTAAAGTTGTGGCAAAATGGCTCAAGTTCAACAAAGTCAAGATATTGGAGTGACCATCACAAAGCCCCGACCTCAATCTGGCAGAACTGAAAAAGCGTGTGCGAGCAAGGAGACCTACAAACCTGACTCAGTTATTCCAGTTCTGTCTGGAGGAATGGGACAAAATTCCAGCAACTTATTGTGAGAAGCTTCTGGAAGGATCCCCAAAACATTTGACCCAAGTTAAATAATTTAAAAGCAATGATACCAAATACTAACAAAGTGTATGTAAACTTCTGACCCACTGGGAATGTGATGAAAGAAATAAAAGCTGAAATAAATCATTCTCTCGACTATTATTCTGATATATCGCACACTTAAAATAAAATAAAGTAGTGATCCTAACTGACCAAAGACAGGGAATGTTTTCTACGATTAAGTGTCAGGAATTGTGAAAACTGAGTTGAAATGTATTTGGCTACGGAGTATGTAAACTTCTGACTTAAACTTGTAGGTATCTAAAGTATCTCAGTATCTCAGATTTTCATATCGTCTATGCATCTAGAACCTTTTAAATAAATCGTAATTTAATTAACACCTTATTAGGACTAATTATTTGGACTTATTAGAACTAGTTACTTATTATATGACTGCATCCATGAGTAGACCACTTTACTGAGGACTGTGCTTGTTGGTTTCCTACTCCATAACAGATATTGTTTTCCTTTCATTGGGCTCTTAATGATTTAAGTCATCTTAAGGAATCTCTGAAGGCAAACAATGGCATTTATTTTTATTTTTTTAGCAATCATCATTCGAACAGAACAGAACATATAATGCACCTTTGTCCATAATTTACACATAAGTCTTGGAGGTCCAGATTTTAAAGTCTTTTATGTACTTACCCTTATATTTACAGCGCATTGCCATATAAGCATCCACCCTCTCTCTCTCTCTCTCTCTCTCTCTCTCTCTCTCTCTCTCTCACACACACACACACACACACACACACACACACACACACACACATTACAGCCTTTCTCACACTTCTTCACTTTTTCTACACTTCAATAGGCATGATCAGTGGGCATCACTTCTGTTGCCATGGCATCAGCATAGATAGCTGATTGGGTCCAAACAATTATTACCGTGTTTCCATGGTGAAGGAAGTTTGCACTTTACTTCCCCGCTGTCTGTCTGGATAAGACCAGGTTGCTATATTTCATATAGCAAATGTTTGTGTAAATGCATACGTTCAGATTCACTGTTAAATCGGTTAAGAGACGAGATGGCTGTTTAACTGTGGACATGAGCATGTCATGTAGCGTCGTTGCCGAGCTGCATCTCAGCCACCCGTCACAAATCACAAACTCAATGTGGAAAATGACCCTCCATTCATGGTATCTGTTTATGCTTTCTGATGAGGATAAATGATATTATAATATTATAGATGCAACTTAAAGTGGTAGGGGCGGTAGAAGATAGAAGATTTAGTTCTTTTGTTGCCAATTCTGGCCCACTTGGGATATAGTTCAGCCAAACCCATCTAACAGAATATTGCCTAATTTGCCTAAATGTGTAGTTACTGTATTTTGCCTTTAAAAGACAGTATTGTTGTTGGATTATTAGTTCTTAATTACCAATTTAATTTATAATTTATAATATATACTGTATGTTTTGTCAGATAACTTTTGCTTTATGGTAACAATGTATTTTATAAACATATAGATTTGTATAAACATATATATAGGGGTGGGGGTTTGCGGGATATGAGGGTGAATCGATCATCTGTGTTCCACAGCTGCTTTCAGGTCCTTGAATAATGTATAATGTGCATGTAAGGGCAGCCGGTGGACTTTCTGGTGCCCTCCTAGGGTAAGACAGTGCCCCCCTAGGGAGTTGGTGCCCTACGAAGACTGCGTAGTATGCGTGTAGGGAGCGGCGGTACCTGAGATATCTCACCGGTCTCTGTGACACCTCTAGACTCTGTAAACAGCAAACAAAAATGTGTCCGTGGACTTCGGTCTCTGACGCTTTCTGCCTGTCTGTCATTTTGCGCGTTCTCATAGTGTTGTCATTGCAGTGAATTTATTAGCCGCTTTTCCACTATCGGGCCAGTGCGAGCCAGGGCTATCACCTGGCCAGGCGGGGCCAATAGCCTCGGACCTCGATGCAAGACCAAAATCGATCTATGCCTTTAACATTGAACCCACCTCAATCCCTGGCTGGCCTTTTTTTGTCCCAAAGGTAATCGGCGGGTCAAAGGCCATTGGCCGTTGGCCCCGAGAAAGCCCAGAGGAGGCACGATGAAGCCCCGGAAGTGACAGTGGGAACACAACTGGCCCTGGCACGCACTAGCACGCCCTAATTTGGCCCGATAGTGGAAACGTGGTTTTTGAGGCCTAATGGCATATTCTGATTTATTATTTGTTAGTCGAGGGTGCTATTTTGATACTGTTGTGTTTGGCAAACGTGGGAACGTGCTTTGTGTCGGTTTCAATGGTATAGGTCACAGTCATTCTAAAACTGAGCCTGAAGGTTAGCATCAAGACGCATAATGCAGCGGTACACTGGCCAGGAGACAAGATGACATTTTTTTGGATGAGCTGAATAAACGTGGTCCATTGACGTCAGCCATTATATGATTGGCCAGAGAAGACTCACGTGATCCAAGTGGACCGTTACAGTCTCTACAATGGTAAAAGCGCAGAGGTTGATAACTCTGTACAGAATATCTCTGGTATCGGTGTGAGGGGGCGTGGCTAAATCAACGGCTCAGTCTCGTGGAAGGTAGAATGGCTACAATCGCTATCAGCACCTTTAATTAAACATATTGCATCCCCATCATTATTTTCATAGCAAAACAACCCAAAATAGTATTTTTTTTTTAGAAAAGTCACAGCAAATTCAGTCATTTTGGACCGCAACAATAAGACAAATGTCCGTCTTTCAGTTTTCATCAGTGGCCGCTGCAAACGAAGGAGGAGTATAAGTGACCCTAATGACCAAGTGCTGTATAAACGGCTCTGAAATGAGGCTGAGGCAGTAACCGCTGGGTTAGTGTGCTTTTAGGTTTGCCAGCAAACTCAGCAATGCTTTCAGCAGACGTCATCAAAATGCACACTGCAGTGCAACTCCTGCAGTCCAAAACCCTTCCTTCCAGTTGCTTCAGAATGGGAAGAAAACAAGCTAATTTTGTAAAACAAAACATGCTTCGCTTTGTACAATTTCAGTTCTGCCTAAATGCAATTGAAGCTTGTCTGTTCAAACTAGGTTGTTTTGGACAAAGTATCAGATAGTATCAGAGGACGGTAGATGTAGTTGATATAAGGGCAGGTGATGCATGTCTACCGTACATCCTTAAAGTCCATGGAAAAGCTTAAATGGCATTAACTCTTAAACGCATATCTCGGGTCTTTAGTGACCCAGGACCTCATTCCACCCTCTGTGCCTCATCCATCTTTTGGAGTTGTGGAAAAACGGTTCAAGGAACGAAAAATGAAAACAAATGGAATTTTTAGCAGAATGTAACTGAAAACGGGAACAATGTGGTTTTCAATAGTTCTGGAGTGAAAACTTTATTTTAAATGCTAGTAAGCGGTTATAATTCGTGACTGTTGTCACATTTCGCGGACGACCTACCAGCCCGCTCGGTTCTGCCAATGGCCAGTCCACTCATGATCGGCACCCTGGGAAAATGCCCGGTATTCCAGATTACCAGTCCAGCCCTGTATGCAACCTATGTTGGGACTAGTTCTTTAAATGAGTCAAACTCCCACTTTGACTTTGGGAAACATTTAATGTTACTTGAATTGGTGATATTTTAGTGCATTTCTATCTTTATACTGCACAATTCTTTGTTTGGAAAATGTAAATAAAGCATTATATTGTTACATATTGTTTTGTTTTTTTCCTAAAATTTAAATAAATGCATTTTGACAGGAAAATAAATATATAGTATCAAATTTCAGCACTTTCAAAATCGGTGATTAATCGCAATTAACTACACAAAAATCATCATTAAAAGTTTACACGGCATATCTATTTCTGTGATGATTTTCTGTGCAACAATGAAATAACAATGGAGATTTATCAGTATAAATGGCACTTTTGTTTCAGTGATTGACTTGGTTTACATTTGGCATTGCTATTTGATGAAGAAGCAACGTGGAAGTAAACTATAGCAAGTTTAACACATGAACAGTATAATATGACTATTGTCATCGGTGTGTTCCACTGAAATTATGTACATTGTGCATCTATTTAGACTCAATCAGTGCCTTATGAAAATACGTATGTGTAACTTACAGAATGTGGCTTATGTGTAGATTATGTGTTACTTGTGTTTGACAGCCAAATGTCAGTGTGAAAATAATGTTCTAGATTCATCCTAATTTATCTCTTTGATATATGAAAATAAAACATCAAAATAATTGTCTTGACACTATCTGGGCATTTTGTAGGTCACTTTGTGATATAGATAAGCTTGCCGGTTCTCTAAAGACCCAAATATGTAAGAGTGTTTTTAAGGACACAACACAACTAAAGGCTTTGACAGAAAACAGGAAGTAAATCACAGTTGCAGGAATGGTTGTACTAGAGTAATTTGAAGAATAAGTCTGTAGTTGAGTATCTGTGAAACACAGCAGCACATAGATTAACCCTTCGACCTCCTCCTTGTCTCCTAGGTAACAGAGCTGAACGAAGCCCTGTCCAATGAGGAGAGGAACCTGCTCTCTGTGGCCTACAAGAACGTGGTGGGAGCGCGTCGTTCATCCTGGCGGGTCATCTCCAGCATCGAGCAGAAGACCTCTGCCGATGGCAACGAGAAAAAGATCGAGATGGTTCGCGTCTACCGTGAGAAAATCGAGAAGGAGCTGGAGGCCGTGTGCCAAGATGTTCTCAACCTCCTCGATAACTTCCTGATAAAGAACTGCAACGACACCCAGCACGAGAGCAAGGTTTTCTACCTGAAGATGAAGGGCGACTACTACCGTTACCTGGCGGAGGTGGCCACGGGTGAAAAGAAAGCCGCAGTGGTGGAGTCTTCCGAGAAGTCATACAGCGAAGCCCACGAGATCAGCAAAGAGCACATGCAGCCCACGCATCCTATCCGTCTGGGTCTGGCGCTCAATTACTCCGTCTTCTACTACGAGATCCAGAACGCACCGGAGCAGGCCTGCCATCTAGCCAAGGCAGCTTTCGATGACGCAATCGCCGAGTTGGACACCCTGAACGAGGACTCCTACAAAGACTCCACCCTCATCATGCAGCTTCTGCGAGACAACTTGACGCTCTGGACAAGCGATCAACAAGACGACGAAGGAGGTGAAGGCAACAATTAAACCGAGAAGAACAGAGAAGATCTTCGAGACCCTCTTTCTCTATAACGCGTGCGCACACAACTAGAAAAAGAAAACATAAAATAAGTTAAATGAAAATTTCACTTAAGGGGGCATGGTGGATACACGTCAGCCACGTTTGCTGATAAGTAAAGCAGCGCAGTTTTCTTTGTTTTTTTCCCACAGGAAACTAAATTAACATTGAGAGAAATTGATCAATATGCTATTTTAAAAAAAGATGTGTATGTCTCTGAAATTAAAAAAAGGAATTAGCTTAAATGGAAAAAGATAAACGTCTCCTTGGTTGCCGCAATGACATTTAGTCAAACACTTTAAGGGAAAGGCTCGTCAGTCAGTCAGCAGTTGTAAACGGCTGCAGGGTTTCGTTACACCCACACACAGGCATAACGACGGTTCTTGCAGTGAACTACGTCGTGGAGCTGCTTATATTAATTGACATTGTGCGGAGTATTTCAAACCGTCAAGGCTGAAATATTGGGGCTTGAGGGGAAAAAAAAAAATCACTAAAAATCATATTTTAAGTGAAAACTTGAATGTTATCGCCTCGCAAAAGCAGGAGTTTGCATATAGGCTGCACTGGGAGTGAACGCTTTTATTTTTGTCTCTGATATACATACATACATACATATAGGGGTTCTCAATTGCACTCACTACTGTTAGAAAGTCATTTATGTCAAACTGGTTATTTAACATGCACATTGTTAGTATGCATCCCACCTTGAAAGTACACCGGATGTTGATTATGTGTGCGACTATACGTCATTTCCCCGGTTACGTGCATCACCTTTTCAACCCAAATTCAAAAATCGATTATTTCCTCTCAATAAAAATAACTACTATTATTATTATTATTATTATTATTATTATTATTATCGATTTTTTTTCCACAAATTAAGTCAAGCCTGACCCACATTGCAAAATAATCAGTTAAATCAACTCAATAATTAAACGAAGGTAACAAATATTACTCTAAAAGCAATGCCTAATCACAGTGCACTCGGTTAATATTTCAGGCAGGGGCGTAGATTCCAGGGGGGATGGGGGAAACGCCCCCCCAAATAATCAAAACAAGCAAGTTCAGTGCAACAAGCCCTCCCCCCAATATTTATACCATGATCAACGGAAACATGTAAATGCTTCACGTTTCAACCCAAATTTCAAGTCAAATCTGCGCCCTTGATTTACAGGTACCATAGACTGTTTTCTATTTTATTTAGTTAGATCAGTTGTTTCGGCAGAAAGAGATTTTCTGGCAACGTAAAACAAGACATGAAGACGTTTGTGGTTCATTTTTGTTCAGTATATTTGTATTATTATTATTATTATTATTATTATTTAATTTTCATGAAATGCACTTGACTATTATACTGTTTCTCAGTGTGGGACGATTACAGCTCCAATATTCTTGATAATACAATATTGTGCATGCTGGTGATGTATTTATATACCATAGCTTGACTTTATTAACTGTAGATGTTATGTATTCTTATGAACAAGAAATGACTAGAATTGGAACTAATTATTTTCTATTTATTACTTTGTATTGGATTGTTTATGATTTTTACGTGTATATTTTTTCTTGCTGAAGTATGCTAAACCAAAACAGTGTTTACCATTAATGAATCTGTAATGGATGTTGCTAAAGTGACATGCGGTTCTTGTATTTGGTTTTTAATAAACAAAATGGGAGAAATATAAAACAAACAAACAAACAAACAAACAAAAACAAAAAACACCAGTGCTTAAAAATTTAATGTCTGATGTTTTGTCGCAGTGAATTATAATTACTTTGTGAAACAATTAGTGTTGTTTTTGAAATGACTTTCTTTTCTGTGCTTTCTTCTGTCAAGTTCCACTGTAAGATATTTAAGAATTGCTGTAATATCAATGTTTGTTTCCTCAGAAGGTGTTTCTGTAAGGAAATTCACTCACTCATGGACCCTATTCTTATCATTTGCATTTTCTTTCTTTCGCCTTGTCTACTGGTATCTTAAATGTGAGTCATGTAGCGATTGCACAAAAGAAACAGAATGATGATAATAATGATAATTAAAAAATAAAAACATGACTGTGCTCTTCTAACCACCATTTCAGGACTGTTGTCTATTGTGAATTACATCTGGATGACATCATCAGGAAATGTGCCATTTTTACAATGCTAGTGGTATCAAACCAGGGGCGGAGCCAGGAGTTTTTCACAGGGGTGGCCGGGCAGGGGCCAGCAATCAGTCTGTGGTGGCACAGAAATTTTCGGGCATTACATGTTAAGTCTTGTGCTCAAAAACGGCTATTGCGAGTGGGGTGGCCAATGGGGTGGCCAGGCTTCAGTCCACGGCCACCCCTGGCCACCCCCTAGCTCCGCCACTGTATCAAACCGAATGATGTCTCTTATTAATAATCATTTGTAAAGCAGGTGAGGAGGCAGAGGGATTGGGATCTATAATGACAATACACACAATGACAGGTGTAACGGGTAATTCAATAGGCAGGAGGGGTCAATAATCCAATTGCTGTCAGAGAAACAGGCAAACAATCCAATACAACAAGCAAGGACAATAATCCAATTAACAGGTAAGAGTTCATAACCAGAGTGTAACTCTCAGAGTTGTGATCCACAGAATATCAAGACTTCACACAGAGCAAGAAAAGCACCAGTTATATATACATAAATGAGCCCCATAATGAGCAAGAGGTGATTGGGATCACAGTCTGTGGGTCAGTTCCCTAGGTCAGTAGTCAGGGTACTGATCAGGGAGTCGGCCATGTTTAGGGCTTTCCCATTCACATATCGTTTCAGTGCTCCCTATATACCCCCACAATGCACTGTAAAGACCAAGGAACATCCTTGCTCACTGTGTTCCCTTGCCGGAAACGTCGTCATGTCTTGCACAAGCTTGTTAACGTGTGGCAGGTGATTGAATCATAAGTGTCCCAATGTTCAGTGGATCAGTACCCTTACCAGTGCCCGAATTAGTGTTCACAATATACTGATTCACTACATAGGGCGCTGATTGAGGTATAGGGTGTGTCAATACTTGGGCAAGGGTGACCTCTGTTGGTGAGTTTGAGGAACTACAGTGGTGGACGCAAAAGAGCCCCCCTTCTTCGAGCGGCTCCCGATGAAAATAGGATATCTTACTTGTGGTCTGCCCTGGGACTGTGGTGCAGGACGAGAAGGATGATTCTGATGGAACTCTGTAATCAGGTCAGCAAAGTGTCGAGAATGTCCTCAGCCGGAACCCATGAGCACACCATAGGGCCATAGCTCTCCCAGTCCACCAAATATTGCAAACAGCAATGCAGAGGTGCAGCTGTGTTGTTTAAGCAATGCAGGCGAGGGGGCCAGGGTAGCTCAGCAAGTAAAGACACTGACTACCACTGCTGAAGTTTGCAAGGTAGAATCCCAGGCCGTGCCGAGTGACTCCAGTCAGGTCTCCTAAGCAACCAAATTGGCCCGGTTGCTAGGGAGGGTAGAGTCACATGGGGTAACCTCCTCGTGGTCGCTATAATTTGGTTCGCTCTCGGTGAGACGCTCGGTGAGATGTGTAGCCTCCACACATGCTATGTCTCCACGGTAACGCGCACAACAAGCCATGTGATAAGATGCGTGGGTTGATGGTCTCAGACGCGGAGGCAACTAAGATTCGTCCTCCACCACCCAGATTGAGGTGAGTCACTACGCCACTACGAGGAATTAAGGTGCATTGGGTTTGGGCATTCTGAAATTGGGGAGAAAAAGGCGAGAAGAAAAAAGACGCATGCGAGGGATACGAGCCAGTGCGCTGGTCAAGCTTCATCAGTGCAGCTTTCGAACAGTGCTGCCGAGTATTCATCAAGCGAATCTACACCAACTGCTCTCTTCCTAACAAAACAGACAAATTATATCTCCTCACCTGTACAAACAAGGACTTTTCAACCTCTGCTGCCTTGTGCTTCACAGAAATCTGGCTGAGTGAAGCTATTCTGGACAGCGTGTTACATTTGCCAGGTTTTCAGCTGTTCAGAGTGGATTGCATCGTGGAGTTAGAGAGGAAAACGAGAGGTGGTGGAACATGCTTTTACATCAATGAAAGTTGGTATACAGATGTAACAACGTTAAAGAAGATGTGCTGTCCTAATTTGGAAGCGCTCTTTATTATCTGTAAGCCTTTTTACTCGCTGCTGGTGCTTTCCTAGTTTATTCTGGTGAGTGTTTATATCCTGCCACATGCGTGAGTGAACGCAGCACTGCAACAGCTGGCTGATCAAATCACAGACACAGAAAACAATTCCCAGACTCGGTTATTAATATTCTTGGGGATTTTATCAAAGCAAACCTAACACGTGAACTGCCCAAATACAAAGAGCACATTACTTGCCCAACCAGAGACAGAAATATACTGGATATCTGTCCCTAGAGCAGCTTTGGGACTCTCTGATCACTGTCTGGTTCATCTTCTTCCAACCTACAGACAGAAACTAAAATCAGCTAAACATGTAGTAAAGAGGTGAACCAGAGTGTTTTTGAGGCTGCAGACACCAATCTGGATGAGCTCACAGATACTGTGACATTATATATCAGTTTCTGTGAGGATATGTGCATTCCTACTAGGACTTATTTAACATAAAACGATGACAAACCATGGTTTACAGCAGAGCTCAGGCAGCTTCGTCAGGCAAAAGAGGATGCTTACAGAGGTGGGGATAAAGTATTGTACAATCAGGCCAGGAACACACAGAATAAGGAAATCAGAGTGGCTAAAAAGGCATCATTGTGGAATGGCCTGAAACAACTTACCAACTACAGGACACCTACCCCAACACTGTAGTGCACCAACAACTGGCTGACGACCTGAATGTGTTGTACTGTAGATTTGAAAGACCCAATCTCACACCCGCTCTGACTTTTACGTCACACAAACATAAACACCTCCTGCAACTCCCCTCCTGCTACTAAACCTGCACTTAAGGTCTGTGAAGAGAAGGTGTGCCATGTCTTCTGAAATAAAAAGACAAGGAAAGCACCGGGCCCAGATGGTGTTTCACCCACTTGTCTAAATTCCTGTGCTAACCAGCTGGACCTCATCTTCACAATGATCTTTGATAGATCACTGGAACAGTGTGAAGTCCCATGCTGCTTTAAATGCTCAATCATCATTCCTGTCCCAAAGAAACCCCAAATCACAGGATTTAATGACTACTGACCCATCACCCTGAGGTCTGTGGTCATGAAATCATTTGAGAGACCACCTGTGTTGGACCACCTGTGACCACCTGTGTCAACATGGGATTGTGTCACATCCTGCAACATCTGGACAGACCAGGGACATATGCAAGGATACTTTTTGTGGACTTCGGTTTGGCTTTTAACACCATCATCCCAGCTATTACTCAGACTAAATTACAGACTAAAAACTCCCTGTTCCCACCTCTATTTGTCAGTAGATCACCAGCTTTCTGATGGACAGGCAGCAGATAGTGAGAGTGGGGAAATTCACTTCCAGCACATGTACAATCAACACTGGTGCCACATAGGGATATATACTCTCTCCACTACACTTCTCCCTGTATACAAATGACTGCACCACCAAGGACCCCTCTGTCAAGCTCCTGAAGTTTGCAGATGACACTACTGTCATCAGCCTCATCCAAGATGACAATGATCACCCCAACATTGACCCCCCCCAACTCCTTATTGGTTGCCCCCTGCCCTCCCTTCAAGAACTGTACACTTCCAGAGTGAGGAAAAGGGCTGGAAAAATCACTCTGGACCCCACTCATCCAGCCCACTACATTATTAAACTGTTGCCTTCTGGCCGACGCTACAGAGCACCAGAACCATCAGGCACAAGAACAGTTTTTTTCCCCTCAGGCTATCCATCTCACGAATAGTTAAAACTGCCCCAATGAGCAATAATTAATATAAAATATACAGCTTAGTCTACAGTATTTATATTTATCCAACATACCACACCTCTTCTGCCATTACATTCCCTTTCTGTATAACAGATTTGTATATTGTACATCTGTATATATATTGTCCTATTGTGTATTTCTATATATACACTTTATTTTCTATTGACTAGAAGCTTGTCACCAAGACAAATTCCTTGTATGTGTAAGCATACTTGGCCATTAAGCTCATTCTGATTCAGATTCTGAAATTTGTCGGGAAATGCCAAGCAAGGAATCCCCGGGGAGGGTAAGAGAGTGTGTGTGGGCGCGGCCACAAGCGTAGTAGTGGTGTCATCTGCAGAAGCAGTAGGAGGGTTAGGATGCATGAATTTTACAAGCTTCTTAGTAAGTGCCTTACATTTGCACAGCTGCTTGTGATGTTCTGTGAACACGGATGCTTGTGAAGCGAGCTCTGCGTGTGCCTGTTGAAGTTCCTGTGTAGGCGAAGTCTTCTGTAAAGCAGGTGAGGAGGCAGAGGGATTAGCATCCAAAAGCAATAGGCAGGTGGGGTTGATAATCCAATAGCAGTCAGATAAACATTTACATTTATGCATTTGGCAGATGCTTTTATCCAAAGGAACTTGCACTTATTACAAGGACAATCCCCCCGGAGCAACCTGGAGTTAAGTGCCTTACTCAAGGACACAATGGTGGTGGCTGTGGGGATCGAACCAGCAACCTCCTGATGACCAGTTATGTGCTTTAGCCCACTACGCCGCCACCACCACTTCAGAAACAGGCAAAAAATCCAATACAGCAAGCAAGGACAATAATCCAATTAACAGGCAAGAGTCCATAACCAGGCAAACATGAAACAGAGTGTAACTCTCAGAGTTGTAATCCACAGAATATCAAGACTTCACACAGAGCAAGAAAAGCACCAGTTATATATACATAAATGAGCCCCATAATGAGCAAGAGGTGATTGGGATCAAAGTCTGTGTCAATACTCAGGCGAGGATGACCTCTGCTGGTGAGTTTGAGGAACTACAGTGGTGGACGTCACATTATTATTAATTTCAAGTAGTTTAAGAATGGCACATTGGTTGGTCTAGTGGAGTCTGATGACAGTGAAGATAGTGACTTTAGAAACCACTAACTGGTATAGAAACACACTGTTTGAGCCCTCCTTACCCCTCCCATTCTGTGTCATCTGATAGATAGCTGAGGGCTGTCACTGCTAAAGCTTAGCTTAAAGCTAGCATCCGCCACACAGTTAATTCTACATATAATTGTTGTTATTTTTGTTGTTTCATTTGTTGACAGATATTACACAATTCTAAGGATTATACAATCATACGTTTTTGTCTTTTTTGACCTGCTAGAAAACGCTGAGGCAAAAATGCAAAAATGAGGCAAAAGAAGGAAGCTTTCCTTATAAACATGTCTATTAATGTATCACATGACATACAGAAGCTTCATGGGATTGTAGTTTGGGATTGTAGTCATCACAAAGTTTGTGATGTTGTGATTCACCTCGGAGCTGGTTGGTTCGGTTCATGGCTCACAACTCTTTAATGAAGGATTTTATAAAAAACCTATGGAAGAAATTAATTAATTCATTTTTCCCATACTGAACTTTGAAGGTCCAAAAAGGTACATAAAGGCAGCATAAATGTAATCCATACGACATACAGTGGTTTAATCCATGTCTTCAGAAGTGATATGATAGGTGTGGATGAGAAACAGATCAATATTTAAGTCATTTTTTACTATAAATCTCCACTTTCACTTTTACATCTGAGGTTTAAAGTAAAAAAGGACTTAAACATGTATTGTTTCGGTGACTTGCGTTTTGGGCGATAACAAGATGGCAACTTAAGTATGAGGCGCTCTCGACAAAGTGGCGAAAAGGCTCATAACGAACATTATGCAACTTAAATTTCTCAAGCCAACTCGAAAAAGCCCTGGACCATGACAAAAGACAGGCAAAATGAAGCTAAAGGCAAGAAAAACATACAAAACACGGAAGACGCTTCTGAGACTAGCAACGTGGATCTCCTAGCTAATAATAGAGAGGAAGAGGAAAACTGTTTTCGCCAAGATAACAAGAAACAATTGGCTCAGAGAAGACATCAGTAGGGTTAAGCAAAGACTTGAGGAAGCCGAAGAAGGAATCATAACAATGGAGGTCATGAAAAGGAATGCAGGTTACAGAGAAAGTGGTGATGGAGATAATAAAACTTCACGGTCAACTTGAAGCTAAACAAATCGATCTGGAAGGACATGATAGGCGAAATAATCTAAGAATCTACTCTGTACCTGATGGATCCAAAAAACACCACCTGTCTATGTAGCCGGATGATGTCATACGCTAATTAACATATTAGTGACATCACCGCGTCTCATTTGCATTTTGCATAGCGTCCCCATCCTTCACATGTGTTTGCTTCTCTGTGCTTACCGTATATACCGTATCCATCCATCTTCAACTGCTTATCCAAAGTCGGGTCGTGGGGGCAGCAGCTCCAGCAGGAGGTCCCAAACTTCCCTATCCCGAGCCACATTAACCAGTTCTGACTGGGGGACCCCGAGGCGTTCCCAGGCCAGTGTGGAGATGTAATCTCTCCACCTAGTCCTGGGTCTTCCCCGAGGCCTCCTCCCAGCTGGACATGCCTGAAACACCTCCCTAGGGAGGCGCCCATCGGGCATCCTTACCAGATGCCCAAACCACCCCAACTGACTCCTTTCCACGCAAAGGAGCAGCGGCTCTACTCCGAGTTCCTCACGGATGACTGAGCTCCTCACCCTATCTCTAAGGGAGAAGCCCGCCACCCTTCTGAGGAAGCCCATTTCGGCCGCTTGTACTCGCGACCTAGTTCTTTCGGTATGTTAGCCGCCGTGCGGTCAACTGATCGTGCTGCTCCGCCTTCTCGCAAGAGGTGTGCCTCCCGAGACCTGGCAGGAAAGCAAGACCATGCGCTCGCGGGGCAGTATTGGTGGCTTTCTTCTACGGAAGTAGCTAAGGTTTGTCCAAAAAGTCGCTAGTCGCTTTTTTTGAATAAAAGTCATTAAAGAGGTCTGAAAATTCGCTAAACTGGCAACACTGGGATTTTATTCGAAACTATAACACTGCGGCTGATGCAGTGCGACACATGGCCGACAGGGCGTTACCTGCGAGCATCGTCAAGCAGCCGGAGGTTGACATGGTCCATGACTGACCGGAGAGGAAGGGACAGTAGTCGAAGGAGGGAGAATTTGGCCAGCGGCCTTGCCCTGAGTGTCTATGAGTCCTTTTCATACAGACTCATAGACACTCAGCAGACTAATTATTTTGGGATGATAAAATAAGTCTATCTGAACTGAGATAAATGGACCGTGAGCTCAACAGAACTCATTAGACAAGAGGTATGAGAGATTACCACAGATTACCTCTTGCAGAGAAATTAGGTTTACTCCCCTAAATGTGGACTTTCCCCAATCTTAATTAGGGTTATTTCAAGAACCTCACTCTTTTTGGAAGTCCAAAAATATTGGGATGAAATTCTAATAATGTTTTACCCTAGTTGAGGATTGTTATAAGGCTGATGTTCAACACAGTCAAGAGGATAAACCGCAGAAAATAGTTATTGTAAAGGAAGTGCAAGATGTACAAGAAGTACAGTATTTATTTACGGCTTCCTATAAATCTGGGCACAGATGAGGGGGTAGCCAGTCATATATCAAAACATGTTACCCATGAACATTTAGCTGAGATGAAAGATAAAGACGGAAGTTTATCCTTATCAAAGGGGGGATAAACGGGTCTTTAGTAACTATACTTAGTATGCATGCCCCTCCTGGAAGAGAATGGACCTTTTTTTAACAATTATCCACAGAGACTTATGGGACCACTCAACATATAGCCGAATTGACCATTTCTTCACCTTCCAGACAGACGTAGAATCCACTCATGTGACGTTGGAACAATTGATGTATCTATACATCAATAACAATGGCCACAAGATCAACCCTTTGGAAGTTAAACTCAAATACTCATTTTAATGAGAACCATAATGGAGAGGTATCACCAACAATGTTATGGGACGCCTTTAAAGCACCCGTAAGAGGGAAAATGTCATTAGTAGACATGTGCAACATCCTCAGGTTCTTGGTATAGCATATAGTCTTTTTAATTATTTAGATTTGTATTACTGTCATTAATAATAATAGAAAAGCCATTCTGTTTTCCTTCTCTGCTTTGCAATTTGTCCTAGTATTATCAATGCACGATGATGTTTTCTTTAATATTATTCAATGTTTGAGATTTAATTA
Source organism: Moxostoma hubbsi (assembly GCA_032164185.1). Classification (NCBI taxonomy): domain Eukaryota; kingdom Metazoa; phylum Chordata; class Actinopteri; order Cypriniformes; family Catostomidae; genus Moxostoma; species Moxostoma hubbsi. The sequence goes on along the minus strand of JAVLUX010000215.1, from coordinate 21,381,324 downwards.
ATTTTTTCTCTTATAGTACTTTGTCAATGGATAATAATGTACCTTTCTCTTGTAAGAAAATGTATATTCATTTGAATAAAAATCTAAATAAATAAAAAAAGTGGATTGTTTCTCACCCACACCTATCATATTCCTTCTGAAGACTATAAGGGATTAAACCACTGGAGTCTTATGGATTACTTTTATGCTGCCTTTATGTGCTTTTTTGGAATTTCAAAGTTCACCATTCACTTGCATTGTATGGACCTACAGAGCGGAGGTACTCTCCTAAAAATCTTCATTTGTGTTCTGCAGAAGAAAGAAAGTAAAACACATCCGGTATACATTAGGGTGAGTAAATGATGAACTGTCCCTTTAAGGGTTTTAATTTATGTCTGTCTAAGATGGCCAACCCTTTTCACTCTCAGACTGTTTCCCAATACAGAAGTGCAAATCCACTATTAGGATGATTCACGTTTTCCTGGCAGACACTGGTGAACACTATGTTCAGTGAACATGAAACCTGCATTCAGCTGCGTGTTGAGAGAAATAGTTTCATTTGTCTCGTTCTGTTTGTCCAAAGATGAAACCCATTTGAATATGTGTATATCTCTTTCTTTACAGTCAGTCATTTACAGTTGAAAACAACAAAAATAGAAACATTTAATTCTAAAAAGGAACCATTTGAATCCACTCTCGTTAATATGCGCTCAACCAAAACACTGCTCGCTGAACTGCCGCTTTTCTTAAAGAGACAGTACCGTTTTTGCACTTGTTCTGCATATTAATGGAAATACATATAATACAATAAATATGTACAATATAGGCCTATATCTGCAATAAACAGGGTAAGGAGGGTTACTTTTATTACAGATAACAGAATACATGCTCTAAAATGTCCTTTGTAATGTATCGCTGTAGATTACTCAAGTATCTAAATACTTTGGATTACTTCTTCAGCACTGGTAGATTTTTTTCACTTGTTTTGACTATAAAAACTCTGTCAGTACAGTAAGACAAAATATACATGTGAAAAATACATTCTCTGAAAAACCCAAATATCTCATGTAGTGTTGTTTCTAAAACAAGATATATCAAATTTATCTCGTTTTAAAGATTTTTTGATATTTTTACAGGAAAACAATACAAAAATTATTATCAAGAATACGATTTTTGCCATAATATCAAATGTCGTACTAGTAAATATGAATTATGATCCAACGTGAATTTTCTTGATAGATAAATATGATCGTGTCTGGTCACATGTGCATGTAAAATGGCTAGAAATAGCATTTTAGCTTAGCATAAAGCTAACAATTTACACAAGGTTTATTTCTATATAACTGGAATACAGTTACTTATATTTAGTATTTTAAATATGTAATCCCATTACATGTATTCCGTTACTCCCCAACACTGGCAATACATGGAATCTGGCAATATATGGAATTTGCTCCTTTTCAAAAAGTTAAAATGTGACAAAAATGGCACATGTCTTTGGTTTTGTTTTGATGATGGGGTACTTGAGCATTACTGATGGTGTTGCTAGGGTAAAGGCAGAATGGTTGGGAGACATGGCTGTCTGTAATTAATTAAATGCAAGTTTATTCCCACCATTGCACCATTAGGACCTTCAGAAACAGTCTCGTGAACAGAAGGTGTTTATTATAGTCAGTTACAACAGATTATGTAATGCATCACAATACAAAAATGCCAATGACACTATTCTAAAGATGCTTGCTGCGGTTCTACTGGTGGGTACAACCGATATGAGGAGCAGTTGGGAGTTATTACAGGAAGGACAAAGTAACATTGTGATCTACGAGTGTGTTAGTACTCAAGGCTTCTTTGTTGCCGTGCTGTCGCTCTTTCCAGAAGCTGCGCTGCTGCTTGTGTTCACAGGGATGGTGATTTCAGTGCCTTTGATGGCAGGTTTGGGAAGAGGAGCTTCAATGGTCAGCACACCCTCAGGAGACAGACAGGAAATGATCTTCTCTGAATCAACGCCAGGGGGAAGACTGGTGCATAGAGGACAATGATGTGATTGCAAAGGTATGTTTCGCTGGCTGATACAACTGCACCAATGTTTAAAGGGTAAATATAGTTCATGAAGAATAAGCCTGAACTATTTGGTCTTTAAAATGACCTTTGTGCATAGACATTTGAAAAACTGTATGATTATGTACAATATAATGCAACGTCAAGCATTATTAAGAGCTGTTCATCCGGCTGTCCTGTCTCTGTCAGATGAAGTATGCTTCACGTGCTCTAGTGTGACTGAACACTGTACATGTATGATGCGTCTGAGTACTTACGTGTATTTCCTAGTGAAACATCTGGACACAAATCCGTGTTCATCCTTCCTCTCTTCGTGTTTGCCTACACACACACACACACACACACACACACACACACAGAGATACACACGCACGCACACACAGATACACACACACACACACAGAGATACACACGCACGCACACACAGATACACACACACACACACACACAAATTACTTTTCTTTATTTAGTCAATTTCACTCAGTTTCTCTAAGACAGAAATCACATTAAAAGTAGAACAAATAGATGTCAATAATTGCGTGTGTCCTCAAGAGTTTCAGACGAGATCTCAACACTGTCTCAACACTGTTCTCAACACTGTGCTCAACACTGTCTCAACACTGTCTCAACACTGTGCTCAACACTGTGCTCAACACTGTCTCAACACTGTCTCAACACTGTGCTCAACACTGTGCTCAACACTTGCGCTCAACACTTGCGCTCAACACTGTGCTCAACACTGTCTCAACACTGTCTCAACACTGTGCTCAACACTTGCGCTCAACACTGTCTCAACATTGTGCTCAACACTGTGCTCAACACTTGCGCTCAACACTTGCGCTCAACACTCTGCTCAACACTCTGCTCAACACTCTGCTCAACACTGTGCCAACACTGTCTCAACACTGTGCTCAACACTGTGCTCAACACTGTCTCAACACTGTCTCAACACTTGCGCTCAACACTGTGCTCAACACTGTGCTCAACACTGTGCTCAACACTCTGCTCAACACTGTGCGCAACACTGTGCGCAACACTGCGCTCAACACTTGCGCTCAACACTTGCGCTCAACACTGTGCTCAACACTGTGCTCAACACTTGCGCTCAACACTTTCGCTCAACACTGTGCTCAACACTGTGCTCAACACTGTGCTCAACACTCTGCTCAACACTCTGCTCAACACTGTGCTCAACACTGTGCTCAACACTGTGCTCAGATTTGCCAAGATACCAAAGTCTCCAATCAATACTTAAGAGCTCTTAATATTCTTCCAAAACTCATAATTCATTTTATAACCCTACTCTCTTAATGTATGTCAGAAATGGACTCATTTCTGTCTATTTTGTCTATTAGATTTTAAATATCTAATTCAAAGTTTACATCTACTTTCTACATATAGATGTGCATAAAGAAAGCACTTGACCTTCAAGATTGTTTTTGTTATCCTTTACAATTTGTGATCACAACAGTTATATTCAGAGTTGTTAAAAACATAATAAAGTTGAGATAATCGTGTGTTAAATATCGCTGGAAGGATCTCAATTTGTCGAATGAATTGAGTGAATTTGAGTTTTAATGTCTGAAATTCCCACAGACACACATTAATATGATAAACAGGAGTGTCTTTTTGTCACGTTTGTCCTTATTACTTCCTGAAACATACATATAACAAACAATGACATATTGTAATTTACAGCAGAATATCCCGATTCAAATGAGTCCAAACACGACAAAATATGATGAGAAGATCTTAAAATTTTAATAAAGGGGTGTACATGGAAAGACGATGCACAAAATGTGCCCTCAACACACATTATGTGCATGTGTGTGTGTGTGTGTGTGTGTGTGTGTGTGTGTGTGTATATGTGTGTTGTGTGGGTATATGTGAGTTGTGTGTTTGTGCATATGTGTGTTGTGTGTGTGTGTATGTGTGTTGTGTGTGTATATGTGTGTTGTGTGTTTGTGTGTGTGTGTGTGTGTATAGGTGTGTGTGTGCTGTTGTGTGTGTGTGTGTGTGTGTGCTGTTGTGAATGTTGTGTGTGTGATTGTGTGTGTATTGTGTGTGATTGTGTGTATGTGCATGTGTACATGTGTATGTTGTGTGCGTGTGTGTGTTTTGTGTGTGTGTTGTGTGTGTGTGTGTGTGTACGTGTGTGTGTGTATGTGTTGTGTGCGTGACTGTGTGTGATTGTGTGTGTGTGTGTGTTGTGTGCGTGTGTATGTTGTGTGTGTGCATGCGTCCATGTGTGCGTTGTGTATGTTGTGTGTGTGTGTGTGCTGTTGTGAATGTTGTGTGTGTGATTGTGTGTATGTGTGTGTGATTGTGTGTATGTGTACTGTTGTGAATGTTGTGTGTGTGATTGTGTGTAAGTGTGTGTTGTGTGTGTGTGCGTACATGTGTATGTTGTGTGCGTGTGTTGTGTATGTGTGTGTGTTTTGTGTGTGTGTTGTGTGTGTGTATGTGTGTGTGTGTGTATGTGTTGTGTGCGTGACTGTGTGTGTGTGTGTGTGTGTGTGTTGTGTGCTTGTGTGTATGTTGTGTGTGTGCATGCGTCCATATGTGCGTTGTGTATGTTGTGTGTGTGTGTGTGTGCTGTTGTGAATGTTGTGTGTGTGATTGTGTGTGTATGTGTGTGATTGTGTGTATGTGTGTGTTGTGTGTGTGTGTGTGTGTACGTGTGTGTGTGTGTGTGTGTGTGTGTACGTGTGTGTGTGTGTGTGTTGTGTGCGTGTGTGTGTGCATGTGTCCTTGTGTGCGTTGTGTATGTTGTGTGTGCTGTTGTGAATGTTGTGTATGTGTGTGTGATTGTGTGTATGTGTGTGTTGTGTGTGTGTGTGTACATGTGTATGTTGTGTGCGTATGTTGTGTGCGTGTGTGTGTTTTGTGTGTGTGTTGTGTTTGTGTGTGTACGTGTGTGTGTGTATATGTGTTGTGTGCGTGACTGTGTGTGTGTGTGTGTGTGTGTGTGCATGCGTCCATGTGTGCGTTGTGTCTGTGTGTGCTTTCACAACACTGTGGGTGTGCTCTGAACTGTGTAATATCGCAGGAATTTTGTTGACTGTGAGTTTCTATCAGATCCCACCCTTCAGAAGACAAACTATTCCCAACAATACACGACCACCTCTAGATTATTTCCATGCACTTGCCAAATCTACACAAACAGTCTTTCATTTCTGTTCTGAAAGCAAAATGTAAATGTTTATAGTAATGTATCTTCTGTTCTGGCCCTATAAATACTCAGACACTTAAAACTGTCAGTACATTAGTGTCATTTCATTATAACGACAGCACAAACACACTCAATAACTGATTTATACTGCTTGTTCAGTTTACTTAACTAAAGCTGCACAATTCTAGACCGTCTCGTTACAACTTGATTTAATTGTGTAAATTGTATTTACATTTGAGTTGGGACAACTTCAATACTTTTTGTGGTGTTAATGTAGTATAGATGTAGCAAGAAAATGCATACTTAGTAAAAACTCAACCTAGTTAATCCGAAAGACATTCAGTTTGTGTGAAAACTTCCTCTCGGTTAATTACGTCAAGTAAGGGCAAGAAAAGGGCACTTTTCAAGTAAAACATTTCACAAAAGTACGTTTGTTTGGCTTTAAATGTGGAAACAGTAGATATACAGTAGTGGACAAAAATGGACAATATTTGGACACATACAAAAATACAGTTTTAAAGCAAGCGTCATCTGTGCTAAAATGCTGCTTGAGCTTTTTCAGAACTAATTTGACTTTTCTAAAACACTTTTGCTTCATTTTTATTAACTGGTGTCAAGGTGACTTTAAGTCAATGTTTGTGGATATAGTGCATCACTTTCGATTTAACATTTAATTATATAAAAAATAACGCGTTAAATAATTAATAAGGAAGATTCCGGAGCAATTCGAGCTTGTAGTACCGCATGTTTTCTCCAGGGGGCAGTAAGCACAACTTCAGCTGTATAGGCAACGAGCAGCTTATACAGAGAGCAAACCGACCCTTCAGCACACAGAACAACACAAGGACACGTTCTTGCCTTCAAAACAACTTGGAGTGCAAATCTGAATTTAGTGATGTCAAGATGTGTTTTTCAAAGTCAACTTGACCTGTAGGCCCGTGATTGGCTCATGTTCAATAATACGTAAATGAACAATATATTGTATTCTAACTCTTATGCAACATTAATGTAATGCAGTTTAATTATCTGATTACTGTTTTTTAAATATATATATATATATGTGTATATACATTGTTGGGAGGGTTACTTTTGAAATGTAATCCATTACAGATTAC
>JAVLUX010000215.1:21352500-21370000 GCA_032164185.1 Moxostoma hubbsi | reverse complement strand
TTTCATTATGACTGGTACACTAAATCTACGGACTTTTCTACAATCTGGAAGTTTAGAGCTGTACCATCTCACATGATTAATAACAACATCTGTCAGGGACATGGAATGACACTAAAGAGAGGAATGGAAAGGAAGACCGACGCCGTTTCCTGCATTGCAATGTGAAAGATGAATCGTAGAGGTCGTATGAGTGGGACGCTGGGTCTGGATTTGGGTTCCTTCATTAGCAGAATGGCGAAGAGTAAGACATGATAACATATACATACTAGAATAAATTATAATCAACATTTGCAGTCAATGCAAACCTGTCAAACAGGCTAACAACCTGATCGGAGGCGATTCTGTATTCATGTATGACTGTAAAGGACACATAAATGCATTGCAACCTTCCTTTATTACTTCGTTGTCCTGTCAAAAGTATGTTGCAAATGTTCAGAGTGTGTCAGAGCCAAACGTTAATCTATAAAATAAATAAGCAACAAATATTAAATAAAGGAATAGCAATCACATGAATAGGTCACTGAATAAATAGAATAAAATAATCAATAAATATGCTTGAAAAGATCTGAACTGTACATTGGTGGCTATTTAACACAGAGCTCTAATGCATTTTATAATCACTAGACAGCCAAAAAATAAGTGCAATACTGTATATAATAAGAAATAGCACATCTCCAAAATGGACTCGCGTTATAGGTGCATCAGATATGGATTTTATAAAGAGATCCGAGAGTAAAGGAGGGCAGGAGAGCATCTTACGCCCAGATATTCCAGATGTTACGTCACATCGGCTGGACGTGGTGTTTACGACAAGCCTCTCCTCTGCGTCATGCCAAGAGTCCACATACAAAGCCTGATATAATCCGGTATACAGCGTGGGATATACAGTGCATAGTTTACAGCCAAAACTTGCAGCGTAAATATTCAAACTAAAACATCCTGACACACATGTATCCACGACATGTCATTATAATACAAGTTTTAAAAAAGCAGATCCATTTTTTTTGTAACTACTAAATTGGTGAATTTTACAAATGTCACTGTCGAGAACACGTCCAGGTCATGTTTCACTGCACAATCAAAATAGAAAAATAAGAAATGGTATTTTGCAGAAACAATAATACAGCCGATGTTAAGACCATTAAGATCCTTAACGCATAGTGACATTATTTTCATGAAAATCAACCCCAATATTCCGTATTGCAATATATATTATTATTATTATTATATTTCTTTAAAAACAATGTAACAATAGCAAAAAAAAAAAGGAAATTGTTTAAAATTGTTGCTTAAATTTAACAATAACATTTTTTTAAATGTATTGTTTAACATTTTTGCTTGATTATTTTGAAAATAATGTAACAATATTTTGTTTTAATTGTTTGAAATTGTTTCTTGATTATTTTGAAAATAATGTAACAATTATTTTTTTTAATTGTTTGAAATTGTTTCTTGATTATTTTGAAAATAATGTAACAATTATTTTTTTTAATTGTTTGAAATTGTTTCTTGATTATTTTGAAAATAATGTAACAATTATTTTTTTTAATTGTTTGAAATTGTTTCTTGATTATTTTGAAAAAAATGTAACAATTATTTTTTTAATTGTTTGAAATTGTTTCTTGATTATTTTGAAAATAATATAACAGTTATTTTTTTAATTGTTTGAAATTGTTTCTTGATTGTTTTGAAAATAATGTAACAATTATTTTTTTTAATTGTTTGAAATTGTTTCTTGATTATTTTGAAAATAATGTAACAATTATTTTTTTTAATTGTTTGAAATTGTTTCTTGATTATTTTGAAAAAAATGTAACAATTATTTTTTTAATTGTTTGAAATTGTTTCTTGATTATTTTGAAAATAATGTAACAATTATTTTTTTTAATTGTTTGAAATTGTTTCTTGATTATTTTGAAAATAATGTAACAATAATTTTTTTAATTGTTTGAAATTGTTTCTTGATTGTTTTGAAAATAATGTAACAATTATTTTTTTAATTGTTTGAAATTGTTTCTTGATTGTTTTGAAAATAATGTAACAATTATTTTTTTTGATTGTTTGAAATTGTTTCTTGATTATTTTGAAAATAATGTAACAATTATTTTTTTTAATTGTTTGAAATTGTTTCTTGATTGTTTTGAAAATAATGTAACAATTATTTTTTTAATTGTTTGAAATTGTTTCTTGATTGTTTCAAAAATAATGTAACAATGATTGTTTTTAATTGTTTGAAATTGTTTCTTGATTGTTTTGAAAATAATGTAACAATTTTTTTTAATTGTTTGAAATTGTTTCTTGATTGTTTTGAAAATAATGTAACAATAATTTTTTTTTTGCATTTTTGCTTTTATGTTTTGATAATAATGTAACGATACATTTGTGTGTGTGTGTGTGTGTGTGTGTGTGTGTGTGTGAAAATGGTTTGAAATTCTTGCTTAATTGTTTTGAAAATAATGTAACAATGAAACAATCTTAATGGTGGTATAAAAGGCTTCATTATCTTTGTGCAAAATATAATTTCTTTTTTTTATCAGGGTAAAGTATGACCCGAGAGATTCACTCAAATCACAAGCTATTGACAAATCTAATAGTTTGTTCTTGCTTGTCGAGTCAGACTCATTAGACTAGGAATATTGTGTCTTGATTCTGCACCCTTTTTGTAATACATTTTTAAGATCATCTACAGTACTCATCACTTTAGTGTTTCATTAATAACCCATTTTTTGGTTATTTTGTAACGTGGAAGAATTTCAGGAAAAAAGTGCTTATCTTATCTTTGTTCTTCAGGCTTTTAAATCATTAAATAAAGTGTTAATATTCATAACATCGCCTGCATTTAATACACAGATGTTGAAAAAAACTGAAGTGAAGCATCTGAAGATTAGCCTTAAACCTTTCATGAACAACTGATTCTTATTTCTGTAAACTGCGTCGTGTAACTGGATATTTCGACGACTCTTTAAAATAAGATTGTATTCATTAACATTAGTTAATTACAATGTTTACAAAAACAATCCTTTTATAGCATTTATTCATCTTGGTCAACATTAAATGTCCACTTATACCAATAATTTTTAATTAAAAGTTGTGCATGTTAACATTAGGTAATGCATTACGTACTTACATGAACTAACAATGAACAATTGTATCTTCATAAATGAACATGAACAAAGATTTATAAATTCTGTGTAACAATCATTGTTAGTCCATGATACCTAATGCATTAAATATGTTAACAAATAAAACCTTATTGTAACGAGTTACAGATAACTTTTTCAGTTTTTTCCAAACATAGTCCCTAAATTCCTTAAGGACGCAATGAACTGTTTGATCATCCAGAAAGAGACTAATTTCCAAAAACCTTGCATTTAAAATGCCTATACGAATATCTTTGTGTAAATTAGATTTCAGCTGTTTTTTGCTGTTTTTAGACCACCAACAATAAAACAGATTTGAGTAATACAAATAAAAAAATGTGAAATGTTGCAGCCTGTCTGAACAAACTCTGTTACTCCCTTTTCTTCTTTGTTACGTTTTAAATTTTCTCCGCGTTTATCCACCCCCTGGTCTTTCATCTAACCTGCTTCCTGGTGTTCCTGTGTGTTTGGGAACCCTGATTCCCACTGCATTTTATCTGGACATGATTCCATGTAATATTTTTACTTCTGGGTGTCTTCCGTACAGATCCTGCGGTAGAAAGGGAACGTGGATATCCTGCACAGTTTTAATGTTTTTAGTCCCCCTGTGTACTTCCGGTTCATCTCAGAATCCAGGGCTCTCGGAGCTGCTTTGGCTGTAGTAACTGTGTGCCGGACTGGGGCTCCGGGAGCGACTCCGGCTGCGACTGCGGCTGTAGCTGCTGTAACTGCTGTAGCTGCAGTAACTGCGACTGCGGCTGCGACTGCGACTAGAGCTGCAGTAGCTGCTCGCGGAGCTGGAAGAGGACGGACTCGGGCGGTAATACGGGATTGGCCGCTTCCGTGCGCTGCAGACAGGATGCAAGAGAGAGAGAGAGAGAGAGAGAGAGAAAATATAATTTCGATGCATAATAGCTTTAACATTTAAATGAAGAAATATGACACCACTTTGACCACTCAACAACAATAAATATGTCGCTGAAGTGTGTGCGGTATCACACATAAGCTGAGCCATCACTTTCTGAAGATTTACCATGGTAACCATAGTTACTGCAATGTGGTGATAGCCGAACTTTGACATTTATGTGCAAAAGAACTGACAAGTTAGCATGGTTCACCATGGTCCACTCTAAAATAGTCCCATTTCCCTGCTGGAAAAACAGGTTGTACGGGATCAAGGTGGTCAAGCTGGTATTTGGATCATTGTAACTGGTTTGCCGCTGGACCAAGGAGCCTAGATGGTCTACTAGATAATCATCTAGACCAGCTATGACCATAAATGACCAGTTTGGACCAACTAGAAACCATGTCAAACCAGAAGCACATTTTAGCTGAACTGTCAAGCAAGGTGCGTATTAAATATTGCTATCTGCCATCTGAATTTTGAAGACATATATCATTATGTTGTGGTCAAAGAGGTGAACATTCACGGTGGCGATGATTAGTGTCTGTAAGAGAACATGTCAGACTAAAGAGTTTGGTTAGTGATTGTTAAACATACACACTCATTTTGCAGTATGGTGATTTCAGCCACTATTACCCAACAGTCTACTCTTCAACTACTAGATCAACTACTGATCTTCTTGCCCAATCACAGTGGACTGGATTTTGGCATGAGGGGGTGAACGGCCAGAGATTTTACATAGCAACCGGCCCAATAGTTGTTGAGTTGGGGGGGGGGGGGGGGGGGGGGGATTTGGGCGAGAGGGGGTGATCAGCCAGGGATTTTACATAGCAACCGGCCCAATAGTTGTTGAGTTGGGGGGGGGGGGGGGGATTTGGGCGCGAGGGGGTGAACGGCCAGGGATTTTACATAGCAACCGGCCCAATAGTTGTTGAGTTGGGGGGGGGGGGGGCATTTGGGCGCGAGGGGGTGATCAGCCAGGGATTTTACATAGCAACTGGCCCAAAAGTTGTTGAGTTGGGGGACGGGGGGATTTGGGCGCGAGGGGGTGAACGGCCAGGGATTTTACATAGCAACCAGCCCAAAAGTTGTTGAGTTGGGGGGGGGGGGGGATTTGTGTGAGAGGGGGTGATCAGCCAGGGATTTTACATAGCAACTGGCCCAAAAGTTGTTGAGTTGGGGGGGGGGGGGATTTGGGCGCGAGGGGGTGATCAGCCAGGGATTTTACATAGCAACTGGCCCAAAAGTTGTTGAGTTGGGGGGGGGGGGGGGATTTGGCCGCGAGGGGGTGAACGGCCAGGGATTTTACATAGCAACCGGCCCAATAGTTGTTGAGTTGGGGGGGGGGGGGGGGGGCATTTGGGCGAGAGAGGGTGATCAGCCAGGGATTTTACATAGCAACTGGGGGGGGAAGGGGGTGTTTTGTGGTCCTTTCTGTATTATGCGGCTGCTCATTTTAGCTTATCGCGGCCCATTCGGCCCGTATAAAGGCCGACCCACTGGCACGCTTGGTTTTCCCAATGGTCAGTCCGCCTCTGATTGGCCTCAAAGTGCATCGGCCCACCCGATATGCCTGATTACCAGTCCAGCCCTGACTATCTATCAATGCCATGACTTTTTCAAATAATTATTTGTAAAACTGCATGTATATAATAAACATAATGTAAAGAATGCGTCATCTGACTAAAGTCTCGAAGTCTGTACTAAATGCACACTTTTATAACTCATGCACCTTCATGGACTTGCTGACTAGCGCCCCATCACTCTGCACTCAGAGGAAGACAGTAAGGGCTGAGGGTGCTATTTGGGCCGGTGCCAAAATGTCTGTACTGATGATGACTCCATGTACACCTTAAAATGTCTTTTTTTGTTTTAGAGTGTAATTACGATTAATTATATGGTGTATCAAGTAGTCAACCAATATTTTGGGAATTTTGAAAAGATTCTGATACCAATGCTAATCTAAAGCAATAGTTGTCAACTGGATTTGCTTTGGGATTTTACAATGGACATCAAGTGGCAACATGACAAAGTAAAAACTTAACCCTGTATTTAATGTAGCCTGGGTCACAATTTCTTTCATCTTGCACAGTTTTGTTCATTGTTTGTAAGTACTGTATAAGGGCATGCATCAAGTGACATTATTTTTGTTGTTGATGTCATAAGTCTTGGAGGTCCAGACTTTAAAGCCCTTTATGTACTTGCCCTTATTTTTACAGTGCAATGCCATATAAGCACAGGTGAGACCATGGGTGGCTTCTTGTTACCGTGGTTAGGTCAGTGTAGCCAGTCTTTCTAACAATAATAAAGGAGGAGGCGAGAACCGGCTTGACAATATAAATAATAGTTTAATGAAGAACTGAACCAAAAGACACAAACACAGGTGTCAGGCAGCTGCCTGTATATCTCTCTCTGTCGCACTGCCGTCTCCAGTCGGCCCTTATCCATCTCGGGCTAATCAGCCCAATTAGGGGCCAGGTGTGCTGAATCACGACCAAGCCCTGCCCTCCGCCCTGCCACATTCCTCCCCCGTTCTCTCAGGCTGGGGAGCCCCCGGCATGAAGTGCCTTGCGCCCCGTCTGCCGGCAGGTCAACCCTGTCTAACTGGATCAGGGGAGAGGACAAGGGGAGGGAAACAAAAAAAAATATGGCACCTACACATCGTAACTGTGTTCATGCCAACACGGAGTGGCAGTGGGAGAGAGAGAAAAAAAAACATTGACTCGCCGGTTCTCCGATACGCCGTAGCTTGGTCCTCGGCTACTCCTCCACCCTCTAGCGGATGACAGCCATGCCTCCCCAGGCTGATCGGAGGCAGTCCTCCGGCCCCTGACAGACAGAATGCCCCGCCGCATTTTTGGTGGATGGTAGGGGTCTCCCCACCCCTGGCAGCGGTAACCGCTCCAGGCGGTTGGTTGGGAGCCCCTCCTCCCCTTGCGGTCGCCAGCTATTCCTCTGCTTCCAGGCAGCCGGTCTCCTCCGGCGGATGGTCGCGGCTGCTCCTTTGGGGTGGATGTTAGTGGCGAGAACTCCCCTATGGCACATCCCTCCTCCTTCCCGGTTAGGTTAGGGTTAAGTTAGGGTTAGGGTGGTAGGGTTTGGGTTAGGTTTAGGGGTTGGTGTAGGTGTCTGTGGGACTCTAAATAAACTAAATAAATATCTTCATGCTTTTTTAAGATGCCTTTTGTTACTATTTACACTAAACTATAAAAGTCTGTAACTAGTCCCTAACACATACTGATGTTGACTCCACAGCAAACTACTATACAACAGTCTATGCAGCATTACGAAATCAAAGTGTAGACTCAGAAGAAGACTGTAAGGGCTCAAAGCAGCATTTGGGACAAGGTCAAACACACTCCCATGAGACAAAAGCATTTGCCGTGAGCGGCTGTTAGCTGGTAAGGTACTCCTGTAAGGTTAGCTAAAGATAAAGACAGATCTCAGACTCAGACTTTACCAAGAGACTGCAGGATACATACAGTGACCTATACTGTATATTATATATATATATGTATATATACCTATACGGTGCATTTAAATGTGGCTAAAAGAAGGAATCTTGTAAGGCAGCGTAATCATGCTGCATACCTATTGAAACAGCCTTTCGCATCTGGGACATACCAGGGATGCACCATGCAGTCTAAGTTTTAGAACAGAGCCATAACGTCTCTTGGTATATCTGTGTCATCGAACTGTGTGAGACGATTAGCGTTGATCTGTGAAAAAGCCTGAAGGAACTTTTGTGATGCATGTTTAGATTGGATTAGATCAAGAAATCGAGAATGAGACAGAGACAGAGACAGTGAGGAGGGGCAGTTGTACTCTCGGGACGACGTGAGCTGCTTCCCCGAACAGGTTCAGGAGGAAACTAGGGGTCCGGATGCATGGCATCGTTCCAGTGTGATGTCTTCAAGGGAACCTTCATACAGGAGAGAGTCAACACATCTAACATATCAGAGCTCAGTGAGTGAACACAACTTGTTAAATATCTGCTGTGGGTGTTCTCGTGCGTCCGGAAGGAAATAAATGTGTTCCACTTCTGCAGAAAACACTTGGATGAAACATTATTTCAGTAGAGGTCAGTTTTATTCATTTATTTATTTTTACAGTGGTGGTAAAATGTAAAAAGGTGCAACAGGAGTGAATTGTTATCCTAACATCCATAACTTATGTTCCACAGAAGAAAGAAAGTCAAAGAAGTTCGAAACAACATGATGGTGAGTCGGTCAATAATGACGGGATTTTCATTTTTGGGTGACCTATCCCTTTAAGATGAGTGAAGGTGAACTAGGGAAAAAACGTTTACAGGACTTAAACATTTACAGCACTATTTATAACTTACATTAAAAACAACAATAAAGTTGATTAATCTTTTTACCTGTTTTGTAATGAAATGAAATACTGTGATCATACCGAATACCAAGATAATCAAAGCTTCAGCACTTATCGTGATGTGACCATTCGGTACCAGCACGTGCCATTTATAGCCTTGTGAAATGTATTATTGTACCTGGTGATCCGGCGAGCTTCCATGAAACTGGGCGAGTCTCTCCGTCTCTTCCGGATGGGAGAATAACTGCGTGAGCGACGGCGAGATCTCTCCGCATCAGAATGATGAGGACTCTCTCTCTCTCTGCAGACAGACACAAATGAGATGTGAGACACATCATGCAGAGTTAGGACAGTCTCTCTCTGTGTGTGTGTGTGTGTGTGTGTTGTGTGTTTGTGTGTTTTTGTGTGTGTGTGTGTGTGTGTGTATGTATGTGTTGTGTGTGTGTGTCTGTGTGTGTGTGTGTGTGTTGTGTGTTGTGTGTTGTGTGTTGTGTGTGTGTGTGTGTACTTACTTAGCTATAGGCCGAGGATAATTTTGTTCCCAGAAGTGAGCCAAATCAGACAAAACCTCCCTTTGGGGCCATTTCTGGACATCCTCATTTCGAAAAACGATCCATACATGCATTAAATAATGTTTTGTTTTTTGTTTTTATTATAAAAAAAGGATTCATAATAATAATAATAAAAATAATCTGTTTGGTTTAGGATTAGTCTATAGTTATTATAATTAGCTTTGATCACGGTCGTTTCAGACCAATCTGGCGCCCTTGGCGATATCCCTATTGCTGGCCCCATTGTGGGGGTGCTGGTTTGGGGTGTGTTGCGGCGGCCTCCTCTTTGGCTTTAGCGCTTGATCGGCTCACCTGAGATGGATTTAAACACCAGTTGCAAACGTGGCCGATTTGATATTTGTGTATACCTTGAGTTGTTCTGACGGGTGTGTGGTGATTTGTTCTTGCTGGGGTCGCGTTCTCTTGAATGAGGTCGTGATGATGACCTCCCGCTGCTCCAGGAGCTGCTCCGTTGTCTTGTGGCTCCGTGACTTTTGTTGTTCTTCTTCTTAGACGTGTGTTTGTGCTGACCCGGTGACACGGATGAACTCCGGTGACGATTCTGACCTCGTCCACGATGGTGCCTCTTCGACGAATGAGATCCTTTTGTCCTGTGTGGACAAGAAAACAGAGACTAAGCAACAGCACCTGCGACTCAGAAAGGTCGCTCTTTCATAACTAATTTCATTAAGTTATTAATTATGTATTGTATATGATAGAAAATTACAAATTCATAATATGCATGTATGTTGTGCAATTCCATGGAAATGTCAACCACTTTATGGAGAAATACGTTTAAACCAAAGGAGCAAAACCCCCTTTTAAATTCTGTATTATAGTGGCATAATGGATGATGCCGTCCAGGCCGCTAGAGGGCGCCGCTTGCTCACACAATTCTCACTGAAGCGCTGAATGCAGAAACACAGCCTTTTAAGGTTTAGTAATCATGCAAGGCCTTATTGCCATTTCAATCTTAATTCAATCAATCATGCAGCATTAAAGTGTTTATTCACTCAAAAATGAAAATTATCCCATAATTTACTCACCCTCAAGCCATCCTAGCTGTATGTGACTTTCTTCTTTCAGCAAAACACAGTCGGAGTTATATTAAAAAATGTCCTGCTCTTCCAAGCATTATAATGGGAGTGAATGGTACCTTAGATTTTGAAGCCCAAAAAAGCCCATCCATCCATCATAAAATTAATCCATACGGCTCCAGGGGGTTAATAAAATCCTTCTGAAGTGAAGCGATGCGTTTTTGTAAGAAAAATATCCATATTTAAAACTTTAGAAACTATAATCAGGGGCGGCTGTGGCTCAGATGGTGGAGCAGGTTGGCCACTAATCGTAGGGTTGGTGTATGACATAGGCGTAGCGTAAGCTCCGGTGAGAAGTGACGAATGGGGAAGCACAGAAGATAGAGCAAAACAAAACGACGGTCATGAATTAGAAGACAACAATGAGGATTTTTAAAGAACATTGTAATTTTCTTGGATTTCGATATAAGAGAAGAGGAGATTGAGCCCTAATTGTTTGAACCGGATTACACCGAGCAGGTGTGTGTGAGTGTGTGTGTGTGTGTGTGTGTGTGTGTATGTGTATGTATGTATGTATGTGTGAGTCTTTCTGTGTGTGTGTGTGTGTGTATGTGTATGTGTATGTATGCATGTGTGAGTCTTTCTGTGTGTGTGTGTGTGTGTGTATGTGTATGTATGTATGTATGTGTGAATCTTTCTGTGTGTGTGTGTGTGTGTGTGTGTGCGCGTGTGTATGTGTATGTATGCATGTGTGAGTCGTTCTTGTGTGTGTGTATGTGCGTGTGCATGTGTCCGGCAAAACAACCCCCTACCTCCGTGTGGTGCCGGACGGGCAACGTCGTGGGCAACGCCATGGAGGGAGGGCCAATAAAGACTGTTCCCTCCCTGTCTTTCTGTCATGGCGCTTTGTAGCTATCACACTGGCCAAATGGGGGCTCTGGATGGGTGCGAGGTGCTGGTAACCCCTCTACCTTCAACTGATTACCACTAAACCACGAGTTAAATCTTTAAGTAAGTTAGTGCCGGAGGCCCTGGGGGGGACAGGCGTCTATGACGTCTCCTGGCCAAACTCCATCAGGCAGAGCCAGGAGACTGAATCCTCACCCTTGGGGTTCCTCCAGAAACAACATAAAGCCGCTACGGATGGCCACATGGAATGTTCGAACGCTCACAGCGGAGTAGAGGCTGCCAATCCTCTGTTGGGAGCTGGACCGGTACCGCCTGGATCTCTGTGGTATCCAGGAGGTCCGGTGGACCGGCTCTGGCTCTTGTCACAATGAGGGATGGACGGTCCTCTACTCGGGGCAGGTGACTGCCAAACAACAGGGAGTGGCTCTTCTTCTGAACAAAAGAATGAAGCCAGCGTGGGAGCGTGGCGGTGAGGTGTGGGAAGCTGTGAGCCCCAGGTTACTCTGGGTTCGCCTTCCCATCAACCAAAGGCGAGGAGTGGTGGTCGTGGTTATTTATGCCCCCACCGAAGATGAACATCCGTGGAGGGATGCGGGAAAGCCCGATGAGTCAGATGCCTTCTATGACCTCCTGTCACAGGTGTTGGCTAAAGTGGCCCCTCGGGATAGAATCATCATGTTGGGTAATTTCAATGCCTGAGTTGGTCATGATGCTAGGGCCTGATCAGCTCAATAACAACGGCAGGAGGCTGCTAGATTTTTGTGCAGCCCATGGGCTTGTAATTACCAACACACTGTTCCATCATCGGCGCATCCACACAATATCATGGATGCATACCGGGTCCAAGCAAGAACATCTGCTGGACTACATAGTGACGGAACAGCGGATGCGGGCCCATGTCCTTGACACCAGGACCTACCGTGGAGCTGATCTGCCCACTGACCATCGACTTGTAATCTGTAAGATGCGCCTGTCATTCTTCGACTCTGGTGGTGGGTGTAAACCCAGGACCCCTTTCAAACCCATAGTGGCCTGGTCTAGGCTAGCTGATGAAAGTTGCAAGCGAGAATTTCAGCATCGCTTGCAGCTGGGGTTGGCATCATCCCACTCTCCTCTGGATGTCGAGAGGAAACGGACGAGGTTTAGGACTGTGGCTCATGTAACTACAATGGCAGTTTTGGGCACATGGTCCAGACCTCCTCAGAAACCCTGGCTGACAGAGGAGGTGTTCAGGCTGGCTGAGAAAGACAGGCCCACTCTCATCGTTTACAGCATCCCACGTTAGAGAATGAGGAGGCTTACCGCAGCCTTCGCTTGGAGGTTCAGAGAGCGAAGGATGGTTGGTGGTCGCGGGTTGCTGAGGAGATGGAGTCTGCCTCAATGTTAATTCTATCAAAAAAGTTACTTACAGCGCCACACCTATTACCATCATTAGGGGAAAGAACGGTGATCCAATCTCCGACCCCCAGAAACAGGTTTGCAGATTTGCTGAGCATTTCTGTGAGGTCCTGTGGGAGGGGAAGTCCCTGAGCCTGGAAAACATTATGGGACAAAGTGGGGATGACCCTGCTGGGGCTGCGGAGCCACAAATATTGGAGGAGGAAGTCGCTCCCTGTGGGTGGCTGGCTGAGGTGCCATCTTTGGAGGAAGTACTGAAGGCAATCCGGAGCCTGAGACCAGGAAAGGCACCGGGCAGAGATGATCTCCCCAGTGAAATCCTGAGGGAGGGTGGTGTTTGTGCACAGACTGCCCTACATGATATCATAACAACAGTCTGGACCACTGGGCGGGTTCCGCAGGATTGGAAGGATGCCCTGGTGGTTCCTCTCTTTAAAAAGGGGGGCCGCACAGATTGTAACAACTATAGGGGCATCTCACTCCTCAGTGTGCCGGGAAAGGTCCTGGCAAGGATTATTCAACATCGCCTTGCCAGGCACGCTGAGGAGAGACTTGCGGAGCCCCAGTGTGGTTTCAGGAAGGGGCGGTCTTGCACAGATGCCATATTCTCTGTGTAGGGAATTCCAGCAAGACCTACATCTCTGCTTTATTGACCTGGTCAAGGCCTATGATACCATCAGTAGGCCTGGGCTCTGGGTTGTTCTTTGTGCTTTCGGAGTCCCAGACACCCTGCTCGCGATCATTAAGGACCTTCATGATGGCGAGCGGGCCCGGGTAAAACTACGTGGTCGGGGGTCGGAGCCATTCCCTGTTCACCTGGGAGTGCGACAGGGATGTCCTCTGGCTCCCACATTATTTCATATCTATTTCGACCACGTGGTTCGTGAAGCCTTCGATGGCTGTACCGGAGGAATTTCCATATGGTACAGATATAATGGGAGGTTGATCGATGCCCGGGTGCGGTCAAGGGATGGCTCCCTATTGGTCAACCACATTATGTATGCTGATGATCTGGTGATTGCTGCTCACTCAGAGGAGGAGTTGGAGGGGCTGCTGATGAACCTGGAGCGTGCCACTAAGAGATGGGGCCTTACCATCAGCCCAACTAAAACTAAGCACCTGCCTGGGTATTATGTACCATCGGATACTGCACCCCCACAGCTCCCAATTGGTTATGGGGCAGTTGTGGAGAGAGTGGAGTGTTTTCCATACCTAGGAAGTGTACTTATGACCAGCTCCAGTTTGACAGCAGAGGTCTCACTCCGAATCAGTCGAGCGGCATTATCTTTTCATCGGTTGCGTAACGCTGTGTGGAAGCTACCCGGTTTGTTGCTCCGCACAAAGCTTCAGGTATTCTCGGCCACGGTCATTCCCTCCCTTCTCTAACGAAACGGCTTGCGAAACGTGGACCCCCCTAATGGAACATCTGCGCCGGCTAGAAACATTTAGGCTGGCCTGCCTAAGATCCATCCTGGGTTTAACCAGGCTGGATTGTGTGAGGAGCTCACAAATCTTTGAAAGATGTGGACAAAGTCCCATCGGTGAGCTCCTCCAGCAGGCAAGGTTGCGTTGGCTGGGTCATGTAGCCTGCATGCCCGGCCACCGCATGCCTAACCAGCTTTTGTTCGGCCGGATGGTGGGGGCTAAGCGGGCGCAGCACGGGCTGGAGAAGAGATGGAGTGATGTGGTACAGGAGGATGTGGAGCTGAGTGGACTTGCCGATGACTGGTACCAGCAGTGTCAAGATCGGACTCTTTGGAGGAGGCTTGTGAAGGACGCTACTGGCCAGTTGGAGGCAGTCGCCCTCCAACAACAACGGAGCGCAGAGGAGCGACGCTCACAACAACAAGCAGAGCGCCAGGTGGCTACAACACAGCAAGTTGGCACAGTAGGGGTGCATCAGCAAGTCATCTCAGTCAGTCGACCCGTGTCACCTGTTGGATCTGACCCGTGACCTCCTGCCAGGGAGTGTTCGACACTTCACGTGGCCTTAACGTGCACATAGCCTGGCACAAGCGTCATGGTGACGTCACCGCCACTTAGTGGCGAAGGGCGGTTGTTGTGTTGTATGTATGCATGTGTGAGTCTTTCTGTGTGTGTGTGTGTGTGTGTAAGTCTTTCTGTGTGTGTGTGTGTGTGTGTATGTGTGAGTCTTTCTGTGTGTGTTTGTGAGTGTGTGAGTGTGTGTATGTGTGTGTGTATGTGTGAGTCTTTCTGTGTGTGTTTTTGTGTGAGTGTGTGTGTTTGTGTGAGTGTGTGTTGGTGTGTGTGTGTGTGCGTGTGTGTGTTTGTGTGTGTGTGTGTAAGTCTTTCTGTGTGTATGTGTGTGTGTATGTGTGTGTGAGTCTTTCTGTGTGTGAGTGTGTGTGTGTGTGTGTGTGTGTGTATGCATGTGTGTATGTATGTGTGAGTCATTCTGTGTGTGTGTGTGTGTGTTGTGTGTGTGTGTGTGTGTGTTTGTGTGAGTGTGTGTTGTGCCACTTTCACAACATCACAGAGTTTTTACAAAGTGTGTTACTAATTAATTATAAATCAACCATAGTTTGTTTCATATCGGTGTTTTCCTGCATATAACCGATATGCTGATGGTTTTAATTTAGTCAATATTTTTGGTCGCCGATACATCAGTGCATCTCTAATTTTAACAAGACGTCACCTGTGATCTTTTCTAACAGGGTTGCATGTTATAAACTACTGCCATTGTTCTCCCTTTCGTTTATTAGTTGCTGAGAACTATTAAAGTTCTCTCCATTTACTCGCTGTTCTTACTTCTTCTGAGTCTTGGCTTTTGCGTGTGGATCATGTTGAGAGTCGCTGCTGTGCGCTGGCGAGTCAGACGTCTTTTCTCGAACCCTCGGCCGCCCGCTGCGTCTCCCCGACGATTCCAAAAGCGATTTGCTGTCTCTGCAACCGTCGTCTCCCGTCTGGGCCGTGATTCCTCCAGGATTCTTGGGAACTCCACCGGGGTGCTTAACACCTCTTAGAGGAGGTGACGTGTACGTCTGCGCACTCGAGGGGGACGTCGCCAGAGGTCGAGGTTTCTGGAGAGGAATTATAACCAACAAACCAAAGAAATAAACGTGTAAAAAAAAAACAGAAAAAAAAAACAAAACATTGAAATTAGAATGTTTCTTCTCCCGCGTAAAGAGCGTTATCGTGTACTTGCCAAAAAAATCTCTAAAAGAAAGTTCTAGGAATTTTCTCTGGCTTATAGACAGTCCTCTATTGTGCAGCGCATGCAATACTCGGCATGCAAAAACATAATGATTTGAAAAGAATAATCCCGAAAGAAAAATTGAAACCAAAAGTAAGGGAGAGAGGGAAAATATGTGAAACAGTAAAACAAAACAGAAAGTTCAGAGAGAGAGAGAGAGAGAGAGAGAGAGAGAGAGAGAGAGAGAGAGAGAGAGAGAGAGAGAACTGGAGTATAAAGAAGAGAAAGAGGACTTTTTCAATTTCAGAAAGAGCTACAAACAAAAAGGTGAAAAAGAGAACTAGAAAAATAATCAGACAACTTGACGGAACATCACAGAAATGGAACGAACGAAAGAAAGATTCACAAGAATAGATTCAAATCGAATTAGAAAACAATTGATCTTTACTCAATAGAACTTGCTTGTGGATTTGATTTGTCCTGCTGAGATGTGAACAGCGACCCATTTCCTGTTTTAATAGCTTTTAAAATGGTTATTCTGTTTTGTTCAACTCCCTTTTGGTTAACATCCACTTACCAATAAAGTGGCATTCCCTCCTTTAGTAGGTAAGGTATGAAGAGAAGGGAAAAGTGGGGCAACATAAGTGCATCATTAGATTCACACAATGCAAGAGAAAAAGACACAACACCCTTCCCTGGATAGTGAGTATGAAACAATGCATGAAAATCAAACCAAAAAGAGAGGACACACACAATTAAAACAAATTCAAAGGACTATCACGTACAGCTTTGAGTGCATGACAGTTCCACTCTTAAATGTTCAGAAACTTTAAATGGGATATCCATCAAGTTACACTGAAACCCCCATGAAATGTGTTCACGTGTTTCCTAATTGGGCTAGTCCAATTCTTTCAATTAGCCAATGGCATTTAGATAGCACGACTAGCTTGTAATATAGACAAAGCATCAATTCCAGCCCCTTTGCAACCGACTGATGCAGGTATTATTGATCATTTGGGGGGGAGGGGGGGGGGACATTGTATTGGCTAACATATTTGTTCTCAGCATTCCTGGTTAAATGTCCCAGATGAAAAAAACTTGATTGACAGTCCTAGTTTGTAGTCCACTGTTGATCACAGTTGTGAACATATAATCATTTGTATTGTTATAGTTTAATATTGAAAGTCTGGGCCTCCGACAAGGCTAAAACAGTCAAATCGATACCTAAAAGACATCTGAAAAGTTTCGAGTTTTTAACCTGTTGACGTGCACACGCTTTTTGAGCACAAACCATGAAAATCACATACCGGAGGTTAAACGGTTGTATTTACGGGACCCTTTGGAGTCGGACACAGTTGTGGTATCTTCTGAAAGAGACACTTTGGACTTTATTTCACAAGTTTCATAATTAATATTTGTTGTTATTTATTAAAGTTATAGAAGCTGAAGTTTATAGTAATGGACATATTTTGTGCTGAACATGTTTTTATAATCTAAATAAACAATAATAAAAGTGTCAAGACAACCCAGAAATACAATGTTCCCAAAGTCACGAGTGTAAAGAAGTGACGTTTCACATCTGAAGATGATGAATAATAAATGAGGTTCCTGCAGCTTTAAATCTCTGTAAAATCTCTGGAAGTGTTCAGAGTAAAATTAAGACTCCGCCTCTCAAGACGACACTAAATCTGACCGCACTGCTCGACTATTATGAATAAAACTACGCCACATTTTTATAAACAGACTTTGGAGACGGCTGGTTTTGTTTATGAGACTCTAATATATAAGATCATATACAGTTTTACAACATGAATGCTGCTCAGATTGCAGTTTGATGAAGAACGATGACGAAGGCGAGATCTCATGTAAACAATGGAGAATATATCAATATTTCTCACATTTATCACTTTTATGGACAAAAAGTGCGATTGGATGTTTTTCAATGAACGCTTGTCATGGACGATTGACTCAAGTGTGTTGAACTGGATTCATCTGGCGATCGTGATTTCATAATAAAAGTCCCGTATTGATATTGCGTGTTTTCATAATAAAATTCTCGTTTTGATATTGTG
>JAVLUX010000215.1:21332500-21347500 GCA_032164185.1 Moxostoma hubbsi | reverse complement strand
TCAAATGAGCCGCCGCTTTATGCAGGACGGACCACAAAACAGCGAACACCCCCACCCCCCCCACCCCACCGCTCAACAACTTTTGGGCTAGTTGCCATGTAAAATCCCGGGCCGATTTCTCTTCCCAGTCCAGCCCTGACTGTGGACTTCTAGGAAGTATACTCTTGTTAATACATTATCACACTCTCACTGATGATTAATGTGTATGTACGTGCATCACTGGAGATTTATGTCATTTTTAGCACATCTCAAATTCTGAATTATGTTTAATAGGATCCTGTAGTGGAAATAACGTGAATGGAAATGACATTTTGTATGTTTTTTTATTTGTCTAAAATAGACGTATACTTTGTCTCGCTCAAGCTCATTTCATAGATAACATTTAATGTATGCTAAAAACACACAATTAAATATTTTTCACAATTTATGCTGAATTAAGCAAAATACAGCTTGATTAATGGAAATGACACCCAATAAAAATACTCTTTAATTTTCTATATTATCTTCAAACATCACTTGTCTCATTTTAAGTATGCTCGTCATTTAACGTTTCTTTCACACTTTTTTTTAACTATTGAATCATTTGTATTTTTATAATGGATTTGCATAGTTTAATATTGAATGTCTGGGTGTAAGACATGGCTAAAACAGTCAAATATGGGCATAAATGGCATTTGTAAAGTACCAAAAATAAATGATGAAGGCCTGGTAAACGGTTTCCAAGTCAGCCACTTCTTGTTGCATGTTGTACAAAGTCAGGACTAGACTGGTAATCTGGCATACCGGGCATTTTTCCGGTGGGTCGACGCATTTTAGGGCCGATCAGGGACGGACTGGATATCTGGAGAACCGATCGGGCCGGTGGGTCGGTGGGTCAGATGAGCTAAAATGAGCCGGCATGTTATGCAGAACTGACCAGCGATATGCTGAAAAGGACAGCGAACACCCCCCCACCCCGCTCAACAACTTTCGGCTCACACCCCCCCAACATCTTTTGGGCCAGCTGATAATGTGATATCTGAATATATAGGGAGTAAACAGCATATAGAGTATAGAATTAGTAATAGAAGTATTTATTATGAACTACTGTCGAATGTTTCAACCCAAAATGTTGAAGGGGCACTGCACATAACGTATCCAAAAAAGTTGAATGCAGCATCTAGGTATTTCATATCTATGGTTAGACATGTAGACACCTTTATCCTCTCAGCAGAACCAGGAATGACAGCTGATTGGCTAAAAGTATCTGATGGATTGGCCAGTGAATACCAGCATCTCATGACACCTCATTAATAATTCTTCACCTTAAATAATCAATAATAAGGAGCAGTCTTATCCTGGCTGTGACATTGTCACCTCAAGACAACATGCAGGTCACAGATGGCCAGCAGGGCTCTTTACACACCTGATACACATCTGGAGAAGGGTGGCTACGGTTAAACTGAACATGTTTTAACTGTATTGACAAGAAAAACTAGTAGACATACCCATTTAATCTACTCGATCCAGTTCCAAATCATATGAGTGCTTTTTACACAAACAAGACAGAAAAGTTTGGGCATTTATTTGAGGGAAGATATCATGTGCATTCATAGAGAGGTAAAAAAATCAATACAACAAAGGAGTGAATTGAGCAAATGAAAAGACAAAGCAAGAGAGCATGAGACCTTCTGATAAAATGCATGCAAACCCGTACCGGAAGTGTGAGTAGATATTTGAACATCTCTTCGTTGGTGGAAGTCTTTCAAAACTAAAGTCCGCCTCAAAATGTTGTAATTTAATGCTGATTAAAGAGCACCTAATATGGTTTTTCAAATATTACCTTTCATGTGTTATATAGCTGTTTGTGAATGTAAAAAAAGTCACAGCAAATGGACTTATTGACTCCCAAAAGAAAGAACCGATTCTGAACACCTGAAACGAGTCGTTAGTAATTCCAGACTTACTTCCTGTACTAACATACATAATTTGGTAACAAAAAAACCCGCCTCTGGTCTTCACTGGCTGCTCGTGAACAGCTTTGACCCGCCCACAAACACTACACTAAGCGGTAGACCAATCACAACAGACTGGGACATCTGACCAATCAGAGCAGAGTAGGCTCTCTGAAAGGAGGAGTTTAGAATGAATGCTTTAGAACGGACCAAGGAGGAGTTTATAATGAATGCTTAAGAACGGACCAATCAGAGCAGAGTAGGCTCTCTGAAAGGAGGAGTTTAGAATGAATGCTTTAGAACGGACCAATCAGAGCTGAGTAGGTGCTCTGAAAGGAGGAGTTTAGAATGAATGCTTTAGAACGGACCAATCAGAGCAGAGTAGGCTCTCTGAAAGGAGGAGTTTAGAATGAATGCATTAGAACGGACCAATCAGAGCAGAGTAGGCTCTCTGAAAGGAGGAGTTTAGAATGAATGCTTTAGAACGGACCAATCAGAGCAGAGTACGGTCTCTGAAAGGAGGAGTTTAGAATGAATGCTTTAGAACGGACCAATCAGAGCTGAGTAGGCTCTCTGAAAGGAGGAGTTTAGAATGAATGCTTTAGAACGGACCAATCAGAGCAGAGTAGGCTCTCTGAAAGGAGGAGTTTAGAATGAATGCATTAGAACGGACCAATCAGAGCAGAGTAGGCTCTCTGAAAGGAGGAGTTTAGAATGAATGCTTTAGAACGGACCAATCAGAGCAGAGTAGGCTCTCTGAAAGGAGGAGTTTAGAATGAATGCTTTAGAACGGACCAATCAGAGCTGTGTAGGCCCTCTGAAAGGAGGAGTTTAGAATGAATGCTTTAGAACGGACCAATCAGAGCTGAGTAGGTGCTCTGAAAGGAGGAGTTTAGAATGAATGCTTTAGAACTGACCAATCAGAGCAGAGTAGGCTCTCTGAAAGGAGGAGTTTAGAATGAATGCTTTAGAACGGACCAATCAGAGCTGAGTAGGCTCTCTGAAAGGAGGAGTATAGAATGAATGCTTTAGAATGGACCAATCAGAGCAGAGTAGGCTCTCTGAAAGGAGAAGTTTAGAATGAATGCTTTGGAACGGACCAATCAGAGCAGAGTAGGCTCTCTGAAAGGAGAAGTTTAGAAGGAATGCTTTAGAATGGACCAATCAGAGCAGAGTAGGCACTCTGAAAGGAGGAGTTTATAATGAATGCTTTAGAACGGACCAAGGAGGAGTTTAGAATGAATGCTTTAGAACGGACCAATCAGAGGAGAGTAGGCTCTCTGAAAGGAGGAGCTTAGAATGAATGCTATAAAACGGACCAATCAGAGCAGAGTAGGCTCTCTGAAAGGAGTTTATAATGAATGCATTAGAACGGACCAATCAGAGCAGAGTAGGCTCTCTGAAAGGAGGAGTTTAGAATGAATGCTTTAGAACGGACCAATCAGAGCTGAGTAGGCTCTCTGAAATGAGGAGTTTAGAATGAATGCTTTAGAACGGACCAATCAGAGCTGAGTAGGCTCTCTGAAAGGAGGAGTTTAGAATGAATGCTTTAGAACGGACCAATCAGAGCTGAGTAGGTGCTCTGAAAGGAGGAGTTTAGAATGAATGCATTAGAACGGACCAATCAGAGCAGAGTAGGCTCTCTGAAATGAGGAGTTTAGAATGAATGCTTTAGAACGGACCAATCAGAGCTGAGTAGGCGCTCTGAAAGGAGAAGTTTAGAATGAATGCATTAGAACGGACCAATCAGAGCAGAGTAGGCTCTCTGAAAGGAGGAGTTTAGAATGAATGCATTAGAACGGACCAATCAGAGCAGAGTAGGCTCTCTGAAAGGAGGAGCTTAGAATGAATGCTTTAGTCGGACCAATCAGAGCTGAGTAGGCTCTCTGAAAGGAGGAGCTTAGAATGAATGCTTTAGAACGGACCAATCAGAGCAGAGTAGGCTCTCTGAAAGGAGTTTAGAATGAATGCATTAGAACGGACCAATCAGAGCAGAGTATGCTCTCTGAAAGGAGGAGCTTAGAATGAATGCTTTAGAACGGACCAATCAGAGCTGAGTAGGCTCTCTGAAAGGAGGAGCTTAGAATGAATGCTTTAGAACAGACCAATCAGAGCAGAGTAGGCTCTCTGAAAGGAGTTTATAATGAATGCATTAGAACGGACCAATCAGAGCAGAGTAGGCTCTCTGAAAGGAGGAGTTTAGAATGAATGCTTTAGAACGGACCAATCAGCGCAGAGTAGGCTCTCTGAAAGGAGGAGTTTAGAATGAATGCTTTAGAATGGACCAATCAGAGCAGAGTAGGCTCTCTGAAAGGAGTTTAGAATGAATGCTTTAGAACGGACCAATCAGAGCTGAGTAGGCTCTCTGAAATGAGGAGTTTAGAATGAATGCTTTAGAACGGACCAATCAGAGCTGAGTAGGCGCTCTGAAAGGAGGAGTTTAGAATGAATGCTTTAGAACGGACCAATCAGAGCAGAGTAGGCTGTCTGAAAGGAGGAGTATAGAATGAATGCTTTAGAACGGACCAATCAGAGCAGAGTAGGCTGTCTGAAAGGAGGAGTTTAGAATGAATGCTTTAGAACGGACCAATCAGAGCAGAGTAGGCTGTCTGAAAGGAGGAGTTTAGAATGAATGCTTTAGAATGGACCAATCAGAGCAGAGTAGGCTCTCTGAAAGGAGGAGCTTAGAATGAATGAATGCTTTAGAACGGACCAATCAGAGCTGAGTAGGCTCTCTGAAAGGAGGAGCTTAGAATGAATGCTTTAGAACGGACCAATCAGAGCAGAGTAGGCTCTCTGAAAGGAGTTTAGAATGAATGCATTAGAACGGACCAATCAGAGCAGAGTAGGCTCTCTGAAAGGAGGAGTTTAGAATGAATGCTTTAGAACGGACCAATCAGCGCAGAGTAGGCTCTCTGAAAGGAGGAGTTTAGAATGAATGCTTTAGAATGGACCAATCAGAGCAGAGTAGGCTCTCTGAAAGGAGTTTAGAATGAATGCTTTAGAACGGACCAATCAGAGCTGAGTAGGCTCTCTGAAAGGAGGAGCTTAGAATGAATGCTTTAGTCGGACCAATCAGAGCAGAGTATGCTCTCTGAAATGAGGAGTTTAGAATGAATGCTTTAGAACGGACCAATCAGAGCAGAGTAGGCTGTCTGAAGGAGGAGTTTAGAATGAATGCTTTAGAACGGATCATTGAACGAGTAATTTTTGACACTGGGGGAAAGAAAGATAATGCTGCAATTGAAATTATGATCAAATTAAAGTGTTTTTTGAACTTGGATGCATGTAAATATATTGAGACCTTAAAATTAAATTAGGTACGTTTAAAAACCATAATAGGTGCTCCTTAATATAATAAAAGTAAAGCAAATAACAACAGATTTGACAAGCATTAGCATTGGAATATGTGAAGATGAATGCAGGTTCATGTTGACTTTAAATAACTGACTTTTTAAACACAGTTGTAAGAATAGATATAAAATACACTTTCAGATGTGCTACTTACAGCAAGATGCTTTGAAAAGATTTCATATTGGTATTTTTTAATTTCCCAAAATCTCAGAATGTTTAGTGGATTATTATGGAAGGATATAACAGACTAAGCTAAATAAATAAATGTATCATTAAATAATTAAACACATTAGGAAATGTTCGACTAAAACCGCTGGAGGCGGGTCTTTGAGAACCATTCAGCCAATCATTTAACTCTCGCAACTTTGAGGGGTGAAAGTGACAGTTTACATATTATGTTGCGTTTCATTTGACATAAGTAAATAAATAAATGTTTGCAAACTATTTATTTTTCCAGTCAATTTTTTTACTATGTAAAAATTTTGCTCTTATGGAAAGAAATTGGTACTTTTATTCACCAAAGTGGCATTCAATTGATCACAATGTATCGTTGGGACATTAATAACATGAAAAATCACTATCACAATATGAAAAACATGTACTTAAACTACTTCAAATCCTCCACGTGCAGCTATGACAGCTTTGCAGATCCTTGTTATACCAGCTGTCCAGATACTCAGGTGACCTTTCACCCCACACTTTCCGTAGCACTTGACCTTTCACCCCACACTTCCTGTAGCACTTGACCTTTCACCCCACACTTTCCGTAGCACTTGACCTTTCACCCCACACTTCCTGTAGCACTTGACCTTTCACCCCACACTTCCTGTAGCACTTGCCATAGATGTGACTGTCTTGTCGGGCTCTTCTCACACACCTTACAGTCTATCTGATCCCACAAAAGCTCAATGGGGTTAAGATCCGTAACACTCTTTTCCAATTATCTGTTGTCCAATGTCTGTGTTTCTTTGCCCACTCGAACCTTTTCTTTTTGTTTTTCTGTTTCAATAGTGACTTTTTCTTTGCAATTCTTCCCATAAGTCCTCCTGAGTCTTCTCTTTACTGTTGTACATGAAACTGGTGTTGAGCGGGTAGAATTCAATGAAGCTGTCAGCGGAGGACATGTGAGGTGTCTATTTCTCAAACTAGAGACTCTGATGTACTTATCCTCTTGTTTAGTTGCACATCTGGTCTTCCACATCTCTTTCTGTCCTTTAGAGACAGTTGTGCTTTAAAAACGGAAGTTATACCTTTACATGAAATCTGTATCGCCTTCATTCCTCAAAATAATGATTGACTGTTGAGTTTCTTGAGGAAGTGGTTTCTTTTTTTTTGCCATTTTTGACCTAATATTGACTTTAGTCTATTGCACACTGTGGCAACTCAAAAACAAACACAAAGACAATGTTAAGCTTCATTTAATGAACCAACTAACTTTTAACTGTGTTTGATATAATGGCAAGTGATTTTCTAGTATCAAATGATCAATTTAGCATGATTACTCAAGGATAAGGTGTTAAAAATGTCTTTGTTCAAATAGTGATGGTGCTGTTTTATACATCAGTAATGTCCTGACTATACTGTGCGATCACTTGAATGCCACTTTGGTGAATTCAATTACCAATTTCCTTGAGTATTTATTTCATGTAACACTGCCCATAATATTTCATTTCAGTCCGTATTTCATGTCTATTTTATTTCAAGGCATATTTATTGTCATATTTCATGTCGTTTTTTACATTTTACACCCTAAAAGGTGCTGTAAGTGATTTTTTTTAATGAAAAGGTATGCAATTTTTTTTTTCAATTTTCCTACTCCCTGAAAGCTATGAAAGAAATTAGCATCGTGAGATATCTCACCGGGCCCTGTGACAGCTGTAGATTCTGTAAACATGTCTACGAACCATGGATAATGACGCTTTCGACCTGTCAATCACTTTGCCCATTCTCATAGTATTGTAGCTGCAGCGAATTATTGAGGCTTAATGGCATTTTTAAGCCATGTCGTTCATAAAAGTTGCCAGTAGAGGGTGCTATTTTACTGCTGTTGTTTTAAACAAAACGTTTCTGCATGATGTTGTTCTCAATAAAGCTAGTTTGTAATCTTTTCAGTGCAGGTTTTGGAAAGAGGGGCGTGGCTAATTCAACAGCTCAGTCTCGTTGAAGTAGACCGATTAAATTGCTTACAGCACCATTAAATAAATGGATACATTTCATCCCTTATTTATATATTTATGCCTATATTTTTACAGTATATATATATATATATTGATTGATTGCAACATTTCCTGATGCATTTAATTATTTCATGATATATTTATCTATTTAATTTAGTCTGTTACATCCTTCCATAGACTATGACGCCTTTAAACGCCTTTAAATATATAGTTGAATATATAAACTAAAAATATGCAAACAAACAAGTGTTTTGATTTATATGGCTTAGTATGAGATGAGCAGAATGAGGATGGTGGAGGTTAATTCCTGCATCTTTTAAAAGTGTTATATCATTTACCTGATTGTGGCGGCAATTTTGATCAACCCTTAAAAAATAGATATTTATACAGAACGTACATGCATATAACACATCAATAGAATATTTGCCAATAGAAATCAATAGTTTGTGTCTGCCTGTTAAACACCTTTAACGTCTCATGTTAACAATAAAACACTTCTTCACAAAGGCAACAAATGTTCCCCAAATGCTTAGTTTCCACTGTAAACATTTATTATTTTTTTTAAAACGGATCCCGTCAACGCTCAAATATGTCATTCATTCACTTTGTAGAACTGAAAAAGTCAAAATGGCTCGTAAATGAAATTAAGCATGACTTGATTACAGAAGGAAAATGATGGACATCTGCCTTGATTAAAACACCTTTCAAAACAAACACAAACATGACTTGAAAACAGAAAAACGGACAATATGGAGCCAAAGAGGGTAAAGAGATATATTGAGTCAGCTCACACACACACACATATGACTGAAATAAAGGGAGTAGCATCATTGTGTGTGCATGTGTGTGTGTGTGTGTGTGTGTGAGAGAGATTATTTAGTGTAGACGACGGAGAACAGATGGATGTAAATTAGAGGAGAATACATACATCGTTGGCTTTATTCCAGTCTGTGTTTTTGACTCCGGAATCTTTGCCGTTGCGGACGCGTGTGCCGTAGTTCCCATTCTGCCACGTGATTGGCTGGTCAGTTCTGGGGGACGGCGGTGGGCTGTGACTAGAGCGACTTCCTCCCTGTTTGTGCCTGTCGTTACTGCACTTCACATTCGATCTGGATTGAGAGATTCAAGATAACAAATCAAAGGAAAACTCTGATACCACATTTTCTCTTCCGATCCGATATCAGAAATCTGAGTGTCGTCCGATACGGATCACGATCCGATACAGTGTTGTTTAGAATATCTTTACATTATTGTGTGCAAACATTCAATAACACGTTGGAGCTCCACGTGCATTTGATATATTTACTTATTAAACAGGCTTTTGTGATTCACAGAGCTGTCGCACATCTTCAAGAGGCTTTGAATAAAATGCACGAGTCACATGAACTACTTTAATGCTGTTTTTAAGGTTCTTTCATGTCATTTTTGGAGCTTGACAGTAACGAACACAACTAACACACAGTATCGGATTTGGATCGGGCTCGTCGGACCGATACCCGATCTGATCCAGGCAACGGATCGGTGCATCCTCAGTTACCAATGCCATTGAAGAAAAGCAACATTTGCAGTCAACCATTATTAATTTAGTCCGTAAGAAAAATTTGCAAAAGATAATATGGCCTTATAAGTAAGGAATAATTGACGATGGGCCATTGAAAAATAATGCACACCCTGAGGCGGTAACGCGGCCATGAGACAATTCTTCTGCATAAGACATGTTTCAAGATTTTATTTAGAGATTTTTCAGATTTTCATCCAGAAAACTCTCCTGTGACTTTAACTACTTTCTTATGCCACAGATTAAGCATTTTTGAATTTTTTTATATTTTTATAAAGCCTTGTTGCTAGTTTGGAAGCAAAGGAAGAGACGCTTGTGTATATTTTCCATCGATCATATCAGCCGTAATCCATCAAATAATGAAAAACTGTGGAGAGGAGTGTAATAACCTGGCATTTATCCAGATTGTAGTCAAGCATCTTTGTTTTAGTTGGTTATTTTGCTGTGGTAGCCTGTACGGCTCTATGAAATAACTGAAAGAATTTGCCGAAGTTATATAGAGTCGTTATGCGGTCAAGGACCGGAACTACTTCATAGCTGTGCGTATACTGAAAAATAACGGCACACCTTAGAACGTTCGTCAACCAATCAGAATACAGCATTCCACAGCCCCATGGTATAAATGTTTATTAGGGGTTGTCCTGTGAAATAGAGATCTCTCACCTGTTGGGGGACTTGGAGGCGCTGACTGTGGATGAAACCGATCCACTGCGAGAACTACAACAGCTTCCTCTGTGCTGAGAAACTCTGCTAGGAGAATCCACAGATGACCTGCAGGAAATACACATATACACATCAATTTAGTATTCTTACATTAAGTATTCACTTTCAAAATCAATCCATGCATATGCAGGAATCTGTACGAACCAGGAATCAATGTTCAGGCCATTATGACCCCTAATCCTGAATATCTGATCTTTTTAGAACAGTACAGAACAAACATCGCTCACCTCTTTTTCTGTCTGTTCTTGTCTTTGTGTTTATTTTGGGGGCTCCCAGATCTGAAAGGTGTAGATAAAAAAACAAAAAAACAATATATGATTTGTACAGATGGAGTCCAGCCGAGTTTCAGACTGTGAAATCAAACATATCTAAGATCAGCTCAGTGTGTACCTGTGTCTCCGCTTCCTCCTGGTGCCAGATGTGGACCTGACACAGAGGGAATGTTGGGTTAGATATTTGATTGTGACCATCAGATCCACACCAATAATTGTGGAGTTTACATCTGATCATAACTCATGATTTTGTAGTAAACACTGTATGTTGATTTAAAGGGACAGTTCACCTAAAAATGTATAATCTCATCATCATTTACTCACCCTCATGCCATCTCAGATGTATATGACTGAAGATTTTTAGAAGAATATCTCCGCTCTGTAGGTCCATACAATGCAAGTCAACAGGGTCCAAAACTTTGAAGCTCCAAAAAGCACATAAAAGCAGACTAAAAGTAATCCATACAAATCCAGTGGTTTAATCCATGTCTTCCGAAGTGATACGATAGATGTGGGTGAGAAACAGATCAACATTTAAGTCATTTTTTACTAAAAATAATCCTATTTGCCCAGTAGGTGGTGATATTAATGAAGAAAATGAATCACCAAAAACAAAACAATTCTTAGGAGAGAAGAGCGCTTTGGAGGGTTATTTTAAAGTGGAGATTTAATGTAAAAAAAGGACTTTACAGTTACCTACAGCTATCATATTTCTTCTGAAGACATGGATTAAACCACTGGAGTCGTATGGAATACTTTTATGCTGCATTTATGTGTTTTTTTGGAGCTTCAAAGTGCTGGCCACCATTCACTTGTATTGTCTATACCTACAGAGTGGAGATATTCTCCTAAAAATATTCATTTGAGTTCTGCAGAAGAAAGAAAATCAGACACATCTGGGATATCCTGAGAGTGAGCAAATGATGGAGAGAATTTACATCTTTGGATGAACTGTCCCTTATAACACCAAATAATGTAATAACGTAACACCACTCTCACCTTTACATGACCTTGTTATAATGAATGTGGCAGAAAGTGGATTTCTGACCAATTAAAACTAAACCACGAAGACAATTGGATTTGATCCTGAAAATGAAAGTTATGTCATCGCTTACTCACCCTCATGTAGTTCCAAACCTGTATGACTTTCTTTCTAAAGTCTAACAAAAGGAGATGTTAGGCAAAATGCCCAAATGCTCAAAGGCACAATTCCAATCACCATTCGCTTTCATAGTTTGGAAAAGAGATGCAATGCAAGTGAATGGTGACTGAGACTACTATTCTGCCTAACATCTTTTGCATTCTACAGAATAAAGTAAGTCAAACAGGTTTGGAACTACATTTGGGTGGACTGTTCCTTTAATCCCGCACCCCCACCGCGGTACAAATGTAGAATCTGGGTCATCAGAACATCAAAGCGTGTCTGGAGAGAAGGCGCTCACCCCTGCAGGACGGTTTTTTGATCCTACTGATTGGAGTATGTTCAAAGACACGCTACATGTGAAGATTACACAGACTTAGAGGAATATGCATCATCTGTCACTGGCTACATTATGATCACGAGATCTACTAACATGCATCCCAAACAGATCCCAGAAATGAAACGGACTGCTCTGGTTGTATACCGCAGCATACGGATGTGCACATTTAATCTATTCCACTTTGTTTTGTTTTTTAACTGCTAATATTAATTCAAAATGTCACAGTTATTTATTGGAGTGAATTAACTCTAGATGATGTCATTCAGATTTGTTCACTGATTAGTTCATTGACAATTTTTGTATATCACACTACCACACCAGTAGGTGGCAAGAAATGAACGAGTCATTAAACCACTGATTAAGCGCAGAGTCATTCACAACTGAAACAAGTCTAATTACAGTATACTTTTGTAAAGGGGTTAAGGAAAAGGAAGAGGCGAGAACCGGCTTGACAACATAAATCATAGTTTAATATAAAACTGAAACAAAAAGACAAACACACACACACACACAGGTGTCGGACAGCTGCCCGTAAATCTCTCTCTTTCTGTCTCACTGCAGCTTCCAGTCGGCCTTTATCCCTCCCTCTCTGAGGCTTGATTAGCCTGATTAGCCGGGCCGGGTGTGCGGAATCACGACCCAGCCCCGCCCTCCGCCCTGTCACATTTTTTTTCAAAGTCTATCCAAGTTGGGTAATTACTTCTCAGTGAATTGAAACAAGGTTGCATTAAAAAGCAGCACCACCAAACTATCGGTATCGGCACATGTTGTTCTAAATAACTGAATATTGGTATCTGCACACACATCCCTGGTAGGTCATGATGGTATTTCATGCATACAGAAAATGTTATAAACATATTTTGCAGGCCTTGAAGGAGTTTATAAGACATACACACACAAACACACACCTGTCTCTTTTGTGTTTCTTGCTGCTTTTCTTCCTCTTTTCTCTGCGGGTTGGAGATGGACTCTCAGCTCTGTTGGTCATACAAAAACAATACAGCAATACTGTTTTTTTTGTTTTTCTGTTTTTAGTTTTTTGCTTTTCACATTGCAATTGTTACGCTCCTGTTCTACCCACTTCATACGAGACTCGAACCGGTGTCTCGGCATGGGAGGTGGGTGCGCTAACAAGTAGGCTAAAGGCTACAGCCTCTAGCGTCAGTCGCTAGTGCACCTCTTGAGGTCAGGAGAGTGAGGTTTATACACATTGCACAGCTATCTATCAGTTGGCTACCATTACCACTCACCCCATAAACCTCACTCCGATCCGGGTCATGGCACCATTGTGATGCTCCTGTTCCACCCGCTCCGTACAGGACTCGAACCGGCATCTCCAGCATTGGAGTCGGGTGCGGTCAGGAGAGCGAGGTTTATACACATAGCACAGCTATCTATCAGCTGGCCTCCGTTACACAACAAAAAACACACACTCTCTTTAACCTCTTAAACTCTGAAGGGGGCGCTATATTACGAAAAAGGTTTACGCTTAAAACGTTAAAGTCCCCATAAAAATAAGTCAAGCATATCAGGTATCATTTGAAAGCTTAGAATCTCATTTTTTCAGTCAATTCCAACACTTTTGAATTTATCTAACATAAAATAAGAAAATAATCATTTGTGTCACAAATTAGCACCCCCTAGAGTTATTGAAAATAAAAGTCCTTCACATGGCACATAAATGGACAAGTTATATATTAAATTAAGGCTTTCATTCTGAGGAATGTGACTGTATAGTTTATTTTTTTGCCCTAATACCAAAGTTCAAAAGATTTTCACAACAATTACAATGTGAAATATGATTTCTGTAAGTCATCGAATCAAACATCTCTTTTACGCACTGATCATTGCTGCTGTAAGCCCCAAGTTGCTAAAAATGTTATGTCTGTTCTTATGTTAGGCAGTTTTCTAAAAACAAATTGCCATTTTTTACTTGTCTGTGAGCTTGCTTGGCTGAATAATCCAATGTTATATCTTAGATGTCCAGAACAAATCTGCTGCCCAGCAGGACTGGACTGCATAGTATGCTAAACAAATCATCAGAAATATATTTTTTTACATAT
Source organism: Moxostoma hubbsi (assembly GCA_032164185.1). NCBI lineage: Eukaryota > Metazoa > Chordata > Actinopteri > Cypriniformes > Catostomidae > Moxostoma > Moxostoma hubbsi. The sequence continues at coordinate 21,333,938 of JAVLUX010000215.1, read as the reverse complement.
ATTTACGATATATATTCATTGTGATACATCATCACAAAGGGGAGGATCTCAGCTTTCTAATGACATCTGGATTGATCTTGTAGTCCACTCAGAGGCAGAGATATTCAATGAAATAATGAGGGTGGTGCATGAACTGAACATTAGACTGAATGTCTATGGACGAGCACATCTGTGAGGGGTCAAATGTGTTAGAGCGCCACCTACATTTCACATCTGTACATCGTGATGGAATGTGATAGAGAAAAAGTCAATTGTTCTAGTGCTTTCTGACATCTAGTGGAATGAAATGAGGCTTTTCAAAGTGAGGTTGACCGAACAGAATGTTTCCAAATTTCGACAACAACAAAAAAAGTTTTCTGTTTATCATACGAATATAAACACACAATATTATTTATGAGTCCTTTTCTTATTTGGGGGAATTTCTGAAAAAATGTGACACATTTCTTTGCAATTAGTTCACAGTATGTGTGAATGGTGAACTTTTACATTTGAGTGAATAATTGCAGGCAGCAGCCCAAAAATGCTCCAGAGTTTAAGGGGCTAATGAATCACCTCTAATCAGCTTTTGCGCTCTTGCCGTTTTTCTTCTTTTTGTTTTAGTAAATATGCAAGAGCTGGTAGTGCTTTGAATCCTCATTTATTCCTCAGTACTGTTTAATGTAGACGCAGAAAGGAGCTTCTACTTTGTAAGACACTCTCACACATCCGTCACTGAATCTAAGCTCCTATTAATCAAGTGATTGATTTAGAGTCAGTAGAAAGAAGGAAGAGAGTCAATCTCCTTATTGGCAATGGTCTCACCTAGTCGTGCATGAACCTAAAAAATACTGTTTTTGAGTCAAAGATTCCTCAAAAGAAGCAAAAACAAAATGCCACCATTTGAAAACATCTTCCTAGCAGATAAAGTATTGTTTAGTCATGCAAATACAGCTCGTACTTACTTAAATATGGATAGACTAAAAACTCAAGAACTGTTTGCCAAAAGCAAAGAAAAAACAGATAGTTTAAGAAGAAACAAACCGATTGTGCTTTCTTGCTTTCTTCTTTTTCCTCTTCTTTGGCCGAGGTGAAGGGGAACTGCTGGATTTCCTCTTGGATCTGGTGTGGAGGACATGAAATGGAGCAGAGGAAAAGAAGAGAATAGTGGTACGCGCATCTTTCTCCAAGAAAATGCATGTAATTATCCAGGTAGGTGTTGGGGTTCAGAGGACAATCTGTGTGTTGTTTACCTGCAGTCATCGTGGGTGGTTGAGTCATGATTGTAATATTCTCTATCCCAGTTGCAGTCTTCCTCATAGCCATCAGCGTATGCAGCGTTTCCCACATGATCTTCATCACCGTGAGGAAGCAGCCTGACCCTGTGTATGTAGGAGGTAAAGGTCAAAGTTCATCGCCTGCTGGTATACAACACTAGAGAGGTTATGAAATAAAACTTCTG
>JAVLUX010000215.1:21255000-21327500 GCA_032164185.1 Moxostoma hubbsi | reverse complement strand
CTTTCTCCATTAACATCTGACGAAAAGTTTCAACCTTCTGTCTGATTTCCTCTTCTGAATACCTGCCAACAGAGAGAAATAGAGACTTGTTGCTTGTTGGGGAAAGACGTGCTATTACTTTTAACTGTGACATAGCAAAAGACACAACCAGGTAGCATTTGTGAGGTTTTAATTCTTTTCATATTATAAATAAATACCTCTAAAAAACCTCATGAAAAAAATGATGCAATTTTTTTTAGAAACATGGAGGCATTTGAACATCTTTAAAAGCCTTATTATGTTTTCGTCAGGCAGTTAGCAAAATAGATGCATGAGAGTGTGGCGAAATCCCTCAGGTACTGGACTGAGACCAGGTTATGATCAGTCATCAGCCGCTCACATATGGCAGCACCCCTACAGGCATATTAGTAATCTAACTTCCAGCCAAAAGTGATTTACTGTTAATGTATAGGCCTATAAGATATGGAACAGTAGGAATGTGCCATACATTAATGAAATGGCACTATAACACAGAGTCTATTGTTCTTCTAATGTTGTTTTTCGTTCCACTTTTATGAATTCAGTGACAGTGAATTTGTCTGCAGTTGAAGGAAACAGATGTGCAAGGTGTTATTTTGCCAGAAAAAAAATAGAGGCAGTTTTCTTGGCCTGAAATCAACACTTGATTAAATATGCGATGGTGGCAAAAATAAAAGAAAAATTGGCTATGAGATCTCTTTAATATCTAAATTGTTTCTCTAGACAGCGATGAGATTAAATGAAGAGCAACTGGTGACTTAAGATTGATTCTCCTGAAATAGACCTCAGAAATCTCTCCATCTAGAGTTTTATAAGAGATCTCAATGATGGGAATTTATTGAAGACCACCAAAAATACAATATACAATACAATATAAACTCAAACATTTTAGCTCAAGTTCTTCTAAAACCAAATGATCTGAGCTATGCTATCTATATCAACTTCTATAGGTCTTGTGTATGTCAACAATTGTCCCATTTGTTACACCAAAAATACACTGTTATGTCATCAATTACTCACCCTCATAGCAAATCAACTCGCATACTCTCTTTGCCTAACATTTAAATTCTCCTCAAGTTGCAAGTTAGCCAGTTTCTTTGCAGTTGCTGCAAGAGTTTTCTCTCTGAAAATACGATTTACTCAGAAGGTTGCTGGGGCTTTTTATTCTATCAACTTGCACGGTTAAGTCTGCTTTTGGCTTTAACAAGTAACGTTATAGCCAAATCTGGCACTGGCCAGAGAGGGATAAAGGCTGACTGGAAGAGAGATTTATGGACAGCTGTCCGACACCTTTGTGTGTTTGTCTTTTTGTTTAAGTTGCTTATTAAACTATTATTTAAGTTGTCAAGCCGGTTCTCACCTCCTCCTTTCCCATTAATCCCTTTACACTGATGCCAATATCCATAGTAGATTCCTCGCCACTACTATCCACCCCAACGTAGGAGCCGCGGCCATCCGACAGAGGACGGAGGAGCCCGGCTGCCTGGAAGCGGAGGAACGGCCGCTGACCGCGAGGGGAAGAAGGGCACCCAACCACTAAAAACGCGGCGGGGCACTCTGTCTGCCAGGGACCTGAGAACCAATCCGTTTGGGGAGGCATGGCTGTCGTCCGATGGAGGAGTGGCCAAGGACCAAGCTATGGCCTCTCTCTCCCACTGCCTCTACATGTTGGCCTTTCCTCAAAAGGCCAACAACATGCCGTTACGGCGTGTAGGTGCCACACATTTTTTTGTTTGTTTGTCTCCCCTTGTCCCCTCCCTCATCCAGGTAGATGGGGCATGCCCCTCCCCAGGGAACGAGGGGGGTGGGATGTACGTCATGCCTGAGAGAACGAGGGAGGAATGTGACAGGGGGGGATGGCAGGGCCAGGTCGTGATTCCACACACCCGGCCCCTAATCAGGCTAATAATCGCAGCATCTTTTATCCAAAGTGACTTACAGAGCACTTATTACAGGGACAATCCCCCCGGAGCAACCTGGAGTGCCTTACTCAAGGACACAATGGTGGTGACTGTGGGGATCGAACCAGCAACCTTCTGATTACAGGTTATGAACTAAGAAATACCAAAAAAACTGTATATTAAATATAGAATACTCTAGCAGTGATTGTGTATCAAATTTATATAAATCTTAATATATTATAAAAATAAATTGATAATTTCCCCACATCTTTTACGTTAACATTGACCATATACCACTTATGTAATGTTTCTTCAAACACATGCACAAACAATCATTTTAATTGCAAGACTTTTTTTAATGGAAGCTCATAAAACGTTTATTCAATTATTTATCAAATCTGCAATAAACTCAAATTAAAGCATTTTTTATGGGATGTGGACTGCTTTGAAAAGAGAGGGCAGAATTGTTAGCTATAGTGATCGTGTCCTGTATTGAATCAATTCTACAATCCGTACTCCAAACTTTCATAAAAAATGTAAAAGTGTAGCCACATACACCAGGCAACGATGTTTTATTCAAACATGGGCAACTAATGCAAGAATCACTATTCTCATTCTAGAGAGCATTTAATTGGATGAAAACCTGTGTAGTACAACATGAGTCATCAATACTTGTGGTCCGTTTTCCCAATAACGCTTTTGATGCTCATAGATGTCTTCAAAGCTAATATACATGACTTAAAACCCACAAAACTCAAGATTGCATGATGGCATTGAATCGTGCATTGAAATCAAAGCAATGTCCTTGCAATGGGAGGAAGAAAGACAATTTCTCAAATTTGCAATGCCTCAGCAAGAGATGTGCTAAATAAGTGTAAATATTCAGCACCAAGAAACAATTAGATATTAAACAGGCTCTTCTCGTTTTCCCCAGTGTGCGTGCATCAGGAAATGCGATTACCGCAGTGTGTGTGTCAGCATGGGTGTGTTGAAGACTGCCGGCTTGTGTCACACAGTCTAACCTGGTTGCAATGCAATTTCAGATGCATACAGCTGACTGCAGGGGGGTGTCGTATGAGAAATGCCTCTCATTATATTCACTGAATGTTGTAATGCAGAAACGTGGGTGGCAATGGTGACTTGAATGACAGTGCAGTTTGCTAATGTATTGAGACCTGACTTCATACAGACAGTGGAGAATTAACAATGCTAAATGCAAATAATGACATGCAATTAACCCAATAATTGTGCAAATAAAATACTTTTAAAAGGCTTTTCGTATGCTTTTCTGATGTGAAATGATGTGCGCGGCCAATGAAAATCTGCAGTATTTTGACACAAAAACATCAGTCACTTTATAGGTTGCAATCTGGTTGCAAAAACAGTGAAAAAAAAATCCAATTTTTTCCAGCTTTAAATCCAGCTTTAAATCTCTGTAAAATCTCTGGAAGTGTTCAGAGTAAAATTAAGCTCCGCCTCTCAAGACGACACTAAATCTGACGGCACTGCTCGACTATTATGAATAAAACTACGCCACATTTTTATAAACAGACTTTGGAGACGGCTGGTTTTGTTTATGAGACTCTAATATATAAGATCATATACAGTTTTACAACATGAATGCTGCTCAGATTGCAGTTTGATGAAGAACGATGATGAAGGTGAGATCTCGTGTAAACAATGGAGAATATATCAATATTTCTCACATTTATCACTTTTATGGACAAAAACTGCGATTGGATGTTTATCAATGAACGCTTGTCATGGACGATTGACTCAAGTGTGTTGAATGAACTGGATTCATCCGGCGATCGAGTTTTCATAATAAAAGTCCCGTTTTGATATCGCATGTTTTCATAATAAAAGTCCCGTTTTGATATTGCATGTTTTCATAATAAAAGTCCCGTTTTGATATTGCGTGTTTTCATAATAAAAGTCCCGTTTTGATATTGCGTGTTTTCATAATAAAAGTCCCGTTTTGATATTGCGTGTTTTCATAATAAAAGTCCCGTTTAATATTGCGTGTTTTCATAATAAAAGTCCCGTTTTGGTATTGCGTTTTCATAATAAAAGTCCCGATTTGATATTGTATGTTTTCATTTGTACTCCTGCACAAATAACTCAATTGCTGTTTCTGGAGCATTGCTGTCGTGAAACAGAGATCGGATATCAATGTTGAGCCCTTTGAGAAGATGTATCATTTGTTAACATGAATGATATTTATAGACAGTAAATTATATATTAAATGTAAGCAGAGTGACGTCACCACCGCATGCGGGCGATTGCGTATCAACAGCTTTACTGAAGTAACGTTAACCGCTTAAACTCTATAAGTGGGTGCTATATCACAAAACAAGTTTATGCTTGAAACGCTCATCCCCTTATACATAAGTCAGGCATATGAGGTATCATTTGAAAGCTTAAAATCTGACCTTTTCAGGTACATTCATGTACTTCAGCACTTACGTAAATGGACAAGTCATATATCAAATGAAAGCTCTCACTCTCAGGAACAGTTCAAAAGATTTTCAAAATAATCACGAATTGAAATATGATTTTTGTAAGTCATCACATGCAAACGTCTGTATGTTTTCGGCTATTGATGATAAAATGTTATACATTATCCCAAAAGGGAATATCTCAGCTTTCTAATGACACCTAGACTGAGTTTGTAGTCCACTCAGAGGCCGATATATTCAATGTATATTCAACGAAAAAAATGGGGTGATGCATGAACTGAAATTTAGATGGAATGTCTACACTCTTAGAAAAAAAGGTACTTTGGGGTTCTATATAGAACATTAGGGTTCTTTACTCAGCTCCAAAGAAACATTTAAGCCAAAAAGGTTCTATTTACAAAGTTTTACAGAAAAAAAGAACCATTTTTGTACAACAGGGTTCTTTGGGTGTACAATTACTTAATGTAAGTATGCATGTGCAGTGAGTGTATGCATAAATTACATTATTGAAAGTTTTGTTTATAAATAGTATTGCACACTACACTACATTACTTTTGCATTTGCATTTCATACTGCAGATAAACAAAACTTTTGTAATTTTTTAATAATACTTAAATGTCTTATCTATGGTTATTTCACTTTCTTAGTGTTATAGTGTATGAATCAATTTGCATATCCACTAATCACACTCCTGCTAATAAGACAAAACTAATTTAAAATCTAAACAAAAAACAAATGTTGCATGTTAAAGTTTCTTATTAGAACCTTTTCACCTGGCTCAAAGAACCCTTTAGGGTTCTTTTGATAGAACACTTAAAAAGGGTTCTATGTAGAATCTTTTAAGGGTTCTATATTGAACCTTTCCATCCGGCTCAAAGAACCCTTTAGGGTTATATATAGAACCTTTTAAGGGTTCCAAATATAAAGCGAGCGATAGAAACATTTAGGGTTCTATATAGAACCTTTTAAGGGTTCTATATAGAACTTTTTAAGGGTTCCAAATATAAAGTGAGCGATAGAAACATTTAGGGTTCTATATAGAACCTTTTCGTCCGACTCTATATAGAACCTTTTAAGGGTTCCAAATATAAAGCGAGTGATAGAAACATTTAGGGTTCTATATAGAACCTTTTAAGTGTTCTATATAGAACCTTTTAATCTGGCTCAAAGAACCGGTTAGGGTTCTATATAGAACCTTTTAATGGTCCCAAATATAAAGCGAGCGATAGAAACATTTAGAACCTTTTAAGGGTTTTATATAGAACCTTTTCATCCGGCTCAAATAACCCTTTAGGGTTCTATATAGAACCTTTTAAGGGTTCCAAATATAAAGTGAGTGATAGAAACATTTAGGGTTCCATATGGAACATTTTCTTCTGAGAGTGCATGGACGAGCACATCTGTGAGGGCTGAAATGATGGAATGTGACAGAGAAAAAAAATGTTCTAGAGCTTTCTGCCATCTAGTGGAATAAATAAATAAATTCACTTTCAAAGTGAAGTAGAGTGAACAGAACAAAGATGTTTACAAAGTTAGGACAACAAATGTTTTTTTTTTTTTTTGCAAAAAATTTATCCTGTTTATCATAAGATTATAAACAGACACAATATTGTTTATAAATAATTTGAATCTTTTTTTTATTATTATTTTATTTGTGTGGTTCTCTTAAAAATTAGACAAATTTTTTGCAGTTAGTTCACAGTATGTGTGAATTTTGAGCTTTTAAATTTGAGTGTGAAAAAATGCGGGCAGCAGCCCAAAAATGACCCAGAGTTTAAGGGGTTAATGCTTATTTGTTTAGCTTCAAGCTATATCCTTTATGTTGGCTAAACATGCAAAACAAGCTAAGAACTGATGAGCTTAATCACTTTATTGCTGTTTTAAACATCAGTAAATCAACTTCACGTCGGCCTGCTTACTAGCATGACAAAACTTAGCCGTTTCATTGCTCAACGGACACGTCTGGGATTGGTTAGAATACTCAACTGCTACAAAAACACGTAAATAAAAACCTTTGATGCAATAGGAATAGACTTAAACGGAAAGCTGAATTAAAATGTAATCGAGGCAGCCGTAATCATGATCTTGATTGCTTTTCCGGTGCATTGTGCAGCCTTAGTTATTCGTTCAACACATCGTTAGTTAGCAACATGTTAACAGCAAACTCATTGTGAGCCAAGTGTGTGGCGCACCTACTGTATGCGGCGCACCTACTGTATGCAGAGCGTTCCAAATCACTCACTTATGAGATTTAGTTTCAGTTAGGATGCTGCCTTAGTAAAAGTCAGCTGCCAACAGGAAAGCAGCTCACTAGGATTTGGAACAGAGCCGTTATCTGCAACACTTTCATGTGGAGGTCAAAGCGGGGCATGAAGCCAGTGTTGAGAGAAGCGCTGAAGCTGCAACGTGAGTTGTGTGAAAGGACCTAACACAGCAGCAGATGCTCTCTGCTTTATAGAGAATGGTGAAACCAAGGACAACCATTGTGTAGTGAGTTCAGCCGGTAGTGCATGGCATTACAATAGCAGGTTTATCAGCTATTGCCCAGAGGACAGGCACGTGCACACATCAACATCAAAGGGGACTTGAGCACCTGCCCTTTTACTTCCTCGTGAGAAAGTGCCCTTTTTTCTGGGTGCTTTTTAGTATATATATTCATTCCGACATCTGCACACACTGTCTCTGTATTCAGAAAGAACCGGGGCTTAATGTGGGCGGGGCATAAACCGGAAGTGCGTCAAAACTAAATTAAACACCCCCCATTTTTAAGTATTACTCCCGAATTTTCACTTTTGAAGTGCATGACAAACCTATGTCCTCATGAGCCTGCAGGGGGCTCTAGTCATGTTTGGAAAGAATAGATGTAAAACACACACACACACACACACACACACACTCTCACACTTTGGCCATAATGGATAAGGGCCTTATTAAGCCAATTAGATAATAATGACTAAAGCAAAGCCAACATCATTAACAAACAACTCAAGGGACATTAATGCACCGTCTGTCTCTTTTATTTAGCCAACATTCACATGTTTAATAGCATATACTCCCACGTGAACCTATAACGAACCCAACACATCAGCAGACATCTAGACATTGATATATGCAGTATGTATAGTTTACTCATCTTTACTGCGGTCACATTAATTGGGATGATGTGCATGAATTGTGCTTCTAAATGACTTTTTATTTCTGCTGACGTAAGGCCGTGTAGGCCAGGAAAAAGTTATTTTGACCAATTTTCAGTTTTTACAGTCACTTGGTCATTATCACAAAATAAACTGTGACAGTGATCTGGACCCCAACACGGGTCATATTGGACTCACAAGTTTGGGCATCCAATTACAGAATGAACTTTCTCTTGGTACCATCTATCCATTCATTGACCTCTCTCAGCACTCTTCTCCAGGGAATGTTTAAATTATACATGAAGCTTCATTCCTGTCTCTATCTGTTTCTGGACTGTCTCTCTGGACATGGATGGGTCTAATCATAACGGTGGGGGCAGATAGAGCCGTTGGGCTGCTGGTGTAGCTACTGGCGATGGAACAATAAACCAGAAAGCTGCCTCAACAGCAACACTCCACTAATTGCTTCATGCTGGGGTAATAATGACCAACTGACTAGAACTATAGTGTGTGTGTGTTATTTTTATTTTATTTATTTTTTATTTTTATTTTTATTTTTTATGTGTGTGTGTGTGTGTGTGTGTGTGTGTGTGTGTGTGTGTGTGTGTGTGTTCTATAATTATGCACATTAGTAACTAGATTTTTTTTAGCTGCTATGATATGCTTGGCATTTCAAAACTCATCATGATGTTCAAGTGATGAAGGTCGTTGCCAGGACGTTGCTATGCAGTTGCTAGATGTTGTGTGTGGTTGTTAGGGCATTGCAAGTTGATTGTTGGTTGTTCTAGGTGGCTGTGAGGGGACTGTTGTGTGGTTGCTAAGGTGTTATGATTGTTTTCATCATTGTTTGTTGCTAAGCAGTTGCTTGGGTGTTCTGGTTGATTGCTAGGCTATTGCTTAGCAGTTGCTTCATTGTTTTGAGTGGTTGCTAGGGTGTTCTTGGTGGCTGTGAAAACATTTATATGTGGTTGCTAAGGTGTTCTGGGTGTTTTGAGCATGTTCCTATGGAGTTCTGGGTGATTGCTAGACTGTTTTTAAGCAGTTTCTTCGATGCTTCAATGTTCTGTGTGGTTGCGACAGTGTTCTGGGAGGCTATGAGGGCATTGCTATGGGGTTGCTAAGGCATGAGTGGTTGCTACATGGTTGTAAGGGTGTTCTAGGTTGCGGTGAAAGCATTTGTATGTGGTTTCTAAGGAGTGTTTTTAGCATGTAAAATTCCAGTTGCTAGGCAGTTCTAGGTGAATGCTAGACTGTTTTTAAGCAGCTGCTTTGATGTTCTGTGTGGTTGCTAGGTGATTGCTAGGGTGTTCTGGCAGACCGTGAGAGCATTACAATGTGGTTGCTAAGGTGTTCTGTGTTTTTTAGGATGTTGCTATCTGGTTGCTAGGTAGTTCTAGGTGATTGCTCATGTTGCTAAGCAGTTGCTTGGGGTTCTGAGTGCTGCCTAGGTTGTTGCTAGGGTGTTATGGTTGGCTGTGAGGGCATTGCTATGTGGTAAATAAGGTGTTCTGAGTGTCTTTTATGCACATTGGTATCTGGTTGCTAGGTAGTTCTGAGTAATTGCTCATGTTGCTAATTATTTGCTTGGGTGTACTAAGTGGTTGCTAGGGTGTTCTTGGAGGCTGTGAGGGAATTGCTATGAGGTTGCTAAGGTTTTCTGAGAGTTTTTTCAGCATGTCGCTGTCTTGTTGCTAGGTAGTTCTAGTTTTCTAGACTGTTGCTATGCAGTCATTAAGATGTTCTAAGTGGCTGCTACATGGTTGCTAGTGTGTTCTGGGTGGCTGTGAGGGCATTTGTATGTGTTCTGAATATTTTTGAGCATGCTGCTATCTGGTTGATAGGGACTTCAAGGTGATTGCTAGACTGTTGCTAAGCAGATGCTTTGTGTTCTGACTGGTTGCTAGGGTGTTTTGGGAGGCTGTGAGGGCATTGCTATGTGGTAACTAAGGTGTTTTGAGTGTTTCAGCATGTTGCTATCTGGTTGCTAGGTAATTCTGGGTGATTGCTCGTCTTGCTAATCAGTTGGCTGGGTGTTCCGAGTGGCTGCTAGGTGGGCTGCTGAGGGTCCTCGAGGAGGCTGCAATACTGCTATATTGCTTAAGTGTTCTGTGTGTTTTTAGCAAGTTATTATCTGGTCCCTAGGGAGTTATGATTGTTTGCTAGACTGTTGCTAAGCAGTTGCTAGGATATTCTTTGTGGTTGCTAGGTGTTTGCTAGCGTGTTTCTATGTGGCTACTAAGGTGTTCTGAGTGTTTAAATCTTGCTGCAAACTGGTTGCTAGGTAGTTTTAGGTAGTTGCTTCTGTTGCTAAGGAGTTGCTTGGGTGTTCTGAGTGGTTGCTATATGGCTCCTAGGGTGTTCGGGGTGGCTGATAGTGCAATTCTATGTGGTTGCTAATGTATTCTGATTGTTTTTAGCATGTTGCTATCTGGTTGCATTGTAGTTCTAATGCTTATGTTGCTAAACAGTTTCTAGGGTGTTCTGAATGGTTGCCAGGGTGTCCTGGGTAGCTAGGGTGTTGCTAAAACTGCTAGACTGTTGCTAAGCAATCGCTAGGATGTTCTGAGTGATTGTTGAAGTAGTTAGTTCCTAGCTCAAGTTACAAAAAGCCCTCAAGTCTATGATATTCTGGTCTGTAGATATCTGTTTTATCAATAGTGTCTGATCACAAAACAAATTAACAGCGCACAACAAGCGACATGATTTTGGCTATCATTCATATCTGTGGCACAAACGCTGCAGGAACTAACCCTAAATATAAGCAATGGCAATGGTGATGTTTGTCTTAGCAAACACCACTAATAAGTCTTATGTATACATGTGTTATACTGTGTGAGCTTATGTGTGTGAGAAAAGTGTGGAAATGTGCCCCATCCATCTGCCTGTTTAATCTAGCTAAAACAAGCAGCACAGGGTGTAGTAAAGCATGTTTTGGGGGCAGTTGTATAGAAGAGGTTTTGGGGTCAAAGACTGTAAATGGGGAGGAGGGTCACAATGGTTTATATTGACAGTATGTAAATAAAGCCCCCAGTCACCATTATAACTACTGCTGCCCAGTTAAATCCCCCTGCTGCTCTCCACCACCCCATAAAAAAGCCCTTATCTTAAAGGAATAGTTCACATTGAACAAGTCAATGGGGACAGATGCTGTTGAACCAAAAATTGGACAAAAAAGCACCATAAAGGCACTATATAAATGTATATTTAAGTCTTCTCAAGCCATAAGGATCAAACCAAACTGTATTATTACTCATGCAAAAAAACTTACTTTTAGAGGGGTCATGAAATGCTCTATTTTATAGTTTTATTATCTTCCCTGTAGTCCACTGATATTCTGCCATTTTTTGAACTTAGTTGGAAGAGGATGAACAAGCACCACAACATTATAAAACTAAATTTCAGGGGTTACACATAACGCACATCCAACACATTGCATCTGAATATATTAAACTGTTCATCTTAAGTAAAACTTTTCACACTCTGTCTACACCGGATGCTAGAGTGCCAAAAACACAAATAAACGGTTTGGAAAGTTTGTGTCGACACGCCCGGTGTAGACAGCCTCAAGCCGTTGCGTTGTGTCTGGTGTAAACAGGATATCAGCACCATAAACTATCAAACAGCAATGACATATGAAATATTCATGAATGGAACTGTTTACTTACTCTTTTGCATCGGGTCCAAGTATTTTTAACTGCCCCATCCTTTCAATAACAGTTCCTTTGCAAAGCTTGTATCAAAGACGTCCATCCAGCGCATGTTTTCATACACTGACAATTAAAAATAGCGCATATAGGTGAAAGAACGCGTCTATGATGCGTTTGTACTCAAAAAGACGCAGCAGCTGAATGACAGAGAATAGCTTCTCCTCTTCAGAGTTGTAACTTGACACTGCGTCTTTTAAAAGCAGCTCGAGAAATGTATCAAGCGGTCAAAGACGTCTGTCTGTGCAAGTTTAAATACAAAAATAATTTAAAACAGTCCAAATGGTTCCCCTTTGGTGTTCAGGAATAGTTAGGCTATAGTAGGCCTTGCTTGTCCTTCTGTCTCAGTCTATGAACTAAAGCACCAGTGGGCGGGGCCAAGGGTACGATGATTTTAAGTAGACGTTGATGTTTTTAAGCTGTAGAGGTGGTCATTTATTAATGTACCCCTAGTGACGTAGGGTAACCACGGAGATACAGAACGAGGTATTTTTGCCGCTTAGTTTCAATAAATGCTTTTATCGTGTTGGGGATTCAGTTTTACAGTATGTTTTTATAGCAGAAAGACCTCTTATATGTAAAATATCAAGGGAGATTTCATTCCCCATGATATGACCCCTTTCAAGTAGCTATCAAATCTCAATTGTGCATTGTACATTTTTTGGGGTGAACTATCCCTTTAAAAGGCCTTGAGTGGGACATTTGGAGGTCTCTTGTACAACCGGAGATATGGAGAGGGTGCACAGCCACTGAATCATGCTAAACACAACAGACCAGATCTACAGTGAGAGCTACACAGGGCACGTCTCACTTTAACAGAGCTGCACGCCGTCTGCATGCTTGTCACGCTGGGTGGGACATATGGACGCCCTACTTATCTCATAAAGCAGCACGCAATTAGTCCTCGTGCAGGAGAGGGATGAACAGGGGGGTGTGTGTGTGTGTGTGTGTGCCAGATGGCTGATCCCTTCTCCAACATCCTGCTGAATATCACCATCATCAATCTAATAGCTATTGCCCCACAGCTCCTAACGAGGAGCATTGTATTTTCACTAATGAGAGGGGTGTTGGGTTGCCACGGTGAAGTGTGTTACTGTCTCATGGAGTTTGTGTTCCTTGCCACAGTCACCTTCGGCTTGCTCACTGGTGTTCTAAATACAATTTTAATTAATTTAATTTAATATTATTATTTATTTATTTTATACACAATTTACAATCGTATTTAATCAAACTACACAAAGATGACTCTAAGACATTATATATATATATATATATATATATATATATATATATATTACAGTTTAATTTCCTGTTAATGCATGATTTTCTGTAAAGTTGAAACGATGTATTGTGAAAAGCGCTAAATAAAAATGACTTGACCGGTTTTACTCCGGTTTAACACCGGGTAAAAGGGGGAAACATTATGAATGGAACTCCCAATATCAATACAACAGTCTAAAAAATAGAATAGCCTTAAATAAAGAATAGTTGCCTAATGAAGAGTTTGCTAGCCATGATAAATGAACCTAAATAATATGTATGTGCAGTCTGATACGGCCTGTCATTTTGGCACGCAACTGCCTGCCTGCACCTGTGTCAGCAGCGCACATACACGGTTCAGTGCATGGCGTGATTAATATTGGACCCCTAGTGTCGCTTCTTCGATACAACGTCGAAGTGAGCGACAGACGGGGAACGTCTAGGTTACTGTTGTAACCTCCGTTCCCTGATGCAGGGAACGAGACGTTGTGTCCTCCCGGCCACGTCGCTGTACCGAGCGACTGTTACGGCCGAACCTCATTGTTGGCTCCTCAGACAAATCCTGAATGAACAGACGCATTTCCCTCCCTTTATACCCGTATGTCCGGGGGCGGGACATGCAAATTCTGTCTGCCAATTTCTCATTGGCCTTTTCTCAAAGTTCAGAGATGCATAAGGCTCTCAAGAGAGACCCCTAGTGTCGCTTCTTTGACACAACGTCTCGTTCCCTCCATCAGGGAACGGAGGTTACAACAGTAATCTAGACGTTTAGTCTCAAAGTTTGTAGTAAAACAATCATAACTGCATCATTTTAATTATGCTACCTCATCTGTCAGCATGATGCCGGTGAATCACGTTCAGTCTCTTTGTACGTTGCATCATTGTTTTGGCCCGATGCTCGCTCGCGTCCCTATGGAGTGTGTGCACGAGCGCGAGCAACAGGTAGCTGCTGCAGTTCACTTAATGGCCACAGGTGTCACTAATAACAAGGGTTTCTGAATCGTACATACTGCACCTTTAAAATTACTCCATAGCATAGGCGGAAATCGCGGGGGGGTCGGGGGGGTCAGGACCCCCCCTATCTGAGGGTTGTCCCCCCCCTAAAATATCATTAAAATATGTGTATTGTAAATAATATAATGATATATACTTAAAATAAATGTTTATGGAATAAAATAATACAAATGCAAACAGGGCAACAACAAAAAAAACGTTTTAAACATTTTGAGTCCCCCCTCCCTTGCCTCACAGTGCTTTGGTCCACTGCCTCCGCCACTTTTACCTCACCACCGACACAAATACATTCCGGTGGCGGGAGAGAAGAACAACGTTTTTGAGTAGTTGTGGAACTCCAGTAAGTCAATGTTATTTTATTTACTTTAAACATCGGATGAAGTGATTATTTTCTCTTTAATATAGATGATGCTGAGTCATTAATAAATCATGTCAAAAACAAATATATGATTGTGTACCAAACTACCAATGTTCCTTTGTCACTGATGCAGTCTGCTATGTTAGCGATTATAACGTTTAACGCAGGGGTTCTCAACTGGTGGGTC
The DNA here is from genome assembly GCA_032164185.1 of Moxostoma hubbsi. NCBI lineage: Eukaryota > Metazoa > Chordata > Actinopteri > Cypriniformes > Catostomidae > Moxostoma > Moxostoma hubbsi. Next base: position 21,313,465 of record JAVLUX010000215.1, on the reverse strand, counting down.
GCGACCAAGCGTGCCGCACAAGCCCTCAAAAGTGAAGCCAAAACGTCTCGATCGCCCCCCAGAGGCCGGTCCTAGTATAGGTCATAAACCCCGCCTCCCCATGTTATTCAACGGGACGTGAGACCAACTAAACAATTAAATTACACTTCACATATCTTTTTTCCAAAGACAGTTTCTGTCATTTACTGTAGTTTTTATCACGCTGATGTAATTTCAAGTGTTTGTTTTTAAAATAAGTTTGTTTTTAGTTAGTTATTTGATGCTATAAAAACGGTGCTGTTACGTCATGATTGACAGCTGTGATTGACAGGTTCTCTGAGCGAAGTAGTCACTGAAGCACCAACGGACTTTTTTTCGGGTCTCACGACCTTCATCAGACCGAAACGTTGCTTAATAAATATTTTTTATATGCAAGTTCTGATAGTGTGCGGGAGTTTCTTGATTGCAAATATAAATATTCAACATTTTTAAACGTCATATTATTTATGTCTGTGTGAAAACATCTAAATGCTACTTTAAGTGCAGCTTCTGTGTTTCCTCTCCATTGCAAATATTTTGTTGATACTTATTTAATTTGATTGGTAATGGCCCTTTTGTGTCTTCTTATAATTTAATTTGATTACATTTATGAAATTTACATAAAATATCATGCATGCATATAATTAGGTTTAAAAATAAATTTATTAAGGTAAAAATCAATTGAAACTTTATTTTTTTTGTCACTGCTGTGAACTGACTGCCACACAGAATATGAAGAATATCAAAAACATATTTATTTTTAATTATTGTTATCGATAAAATCCAAGAAAATGAGACAGATAATTTTTTGGTCAATTTAGTCAGCTTTTTCATTAAACCAGAAAGAAACTTTGAGAAGAAGGATAATGGAACGGTCTCCGTGCTACACTAATAATAGTAGTAAGGCTTTCCTCTGTGTACACGTATCCTTGCAAGTACAATTTTGCCTGTATTATTGGTGTCCCCTCCAAAAATTGCTCTTGAGAATTGTTATGTTTATTGTCCCCCCCAACATTTTGATGAAATTTTCGCCCCTGCTCCATAGTACCACTTAGCATCCAACCTACATTAATACCGGTGTTAGTCGATTTGAACGTGAACACCGCATCGGTGAGAAAAATATATCGTGGAAAGTCTTGAGGGGAGATCTTTAAAATAAAGAGATGTGGAATAAATATTTCAAATAGAGGATGAGTTAGACTGGACGTTTTGTGTAGTTGGCAAAATGTAAATGTTCTTGTAGCTCATATGGTAGAGCATGGCGCTAGCAACGGTAACATCATGGGTTCCATTCTAGAGGTCAAACGATAGTGGATTTTGCCAATATCGATAACTAAGCTGCTGGAAAAGGCAGATAACCGATTAATCGGCCGATAGTTTTTAAAATCGATTTTTCAAGTCAAAAAAATTCTGTCTAACTTTATTACCAAGTGGGCGCAGACATAGAGACTAAAAGTGCCTCAAATAAATAATATCACATATACAGTTTATTGTTCAACCAAAACCCGCATAATAACTACAAAAAAGGAAGATTTGGTGCATAACGCAGAACTTTTAGCAAGAAACAAGCCTGAAAAACACCAGGAACTCTTTTTTTTTTTATTTATTTAACGAGACTTTCTAGCCACCCACAGTGATTAAAAGTGGCTGAAGTTGAAGAAACTCCCATCCATGGAAAACCTGATCGCCAGTTCAGCGTGTGCTGTTTTGTAAACATTCTTTTAAAATAAACAGCAAAAATGTAAAGAAAGTAAATAGTGTACATCATGCACTAAATATAAGCAGGGTTACTTTTGATACATATGTAAAATGTAATATGTAACGAATTCTGTTAGATTACTAACAGTCAGTAACGTAAATAAATAAAGTAAATACTTTGGATTACTTCTTCAGCACTTGAGGAATGTTATTAGATGTTTTTGAGGAATCAATATATTAAAATTAACCAACATTTAAATTAGAAGCCCAATTTGTGTGCTTTCCAATTCACTCAGTTGGCCATCTGTTTAACAGTCTGGTGTAATAGCATTGGGAGACCACAAGGGGGCACACACACAGAAACATTTACTGAAGCAGGATGCGGTCACGATCACACACACACAAACACACACACACACACACACACAGAGGATGAGCTGAAGTGACACAGATGATAGTACAGAGTTACAAATGTTTTTGTACTTCTTCAAGAATAAACAGTAAATGGTCTGCACTTATATAGCGGCTTTTTAACCTTAACGGTATTCAAAGCGCTTTACACTGTGACTCATTCACACCCACATTAATACACCAATGGCAGCAGAGCTGCCATGCAAGGTGCCGGCTTGACAATATAAATTATATTTAATTAAGAACTTAAACCAAAATATACACACTCACACACACACACACACACACACAGGACGGAAAGCTGCCCGTAAACGCTCTCTCTCTGTCGCACCACCGTCCACAGTCAGGCTTTATCCCTCTCGGATGCTTGATTAGCCTGATAAGGGACCGGGTGTGTAGAATCACGACCCGGCCCCGCCCTCCACCATGTCACGTTGAGCAATGGAGGTCCGTGTGTACCTTCGTAGAAAATAACTGTGGAATTTTAGAATGCGCCATGTCGTCCGCCAAACACGTTTGGTGTGCGACCCCCTTTAATTAACCATGCCGATCACAGATAACCAAAAAGACTTTTGTGCAACGAGCAGCCCCCTTTGTAAAAGTATTATTGCGAGGGCATGCAAACCTGCACCCTGTCCTCTTAATCAGCATTGTTTGCTCAACAACCATAAAGCAATACCCAAGCATCATGGCAACAAGTTTTGCATAAGCAAGTGTCACATTTTCTTCACTAAATGTAGAAATCTAGTCTTGGTACTGTATGCTTAAGTGTAAACTTTTTGCTGACATACCAAACTTGCTATCTTCTATTTCTTTCAGCAAATGTACTGATTAGCATTTGATGAATGAAGGCAGAAATTCAGGCCTGCTAAGCATGCCATTCGCTAAACCATTCGAGCATGCTAGCAGATTTCTAATCCTGAACTGAAACGCATCTCTCATCAGTTTTTGTGAGCTGAGTTCTTTGCCCTGTCGTACTGTTTGTAGCCTCAGGGAACTGTTCAAGGTCACACGGCTGCTGAATAATTACAGTAATGATAAATAAATTGTGTTCGCCAATTCTCATTGGCCTTTTCTCAAAGAGAAGAGGTAACCAAGGCTCTCAAGAGAGACCCCTAATGTCACTACATCGACACAATGTCGAGTGAGTGACAGAAGGGGAACAATAAATGTCCCTTGTATTTCATTTTGGCATTATTTTGCATTCATTTTCATCTTACCATTAGCCTAATTTTTAGTTGATTTTTCATTTATGCATGAACTGAGCCAGTGGTGGCTCAGCGGTTAAGGCTCTGGGTTTTCTGACCGAAAGGTCGGGGGTTCAAGCCCCAGCACCACCAAAATACCACTGTTGGGCCCTTGAGCAACGCCCTTGACCCTATCTGCTCCAGGGGTGCTGTTTCAAAGCTGAAATTGTGCTCTGATCCCAGCTTGGTATGGTAGTTCCTATCCAATGGGGGAGGAGTTTCTACAAATATGGTGACTGGGGCAGAGGTCTCCGCTTCCTGCGGTGGGCTCGACGCCAACGTGGGGCCATGGCTGCGGCGGAGCCGGTGCAGTCACTGCAGGAGGACGCCCTTGGCGACGAGCAGACGGGTGCGGGATCTTGAGCCACGCCGGGGCAAGATGTGTTGGATGGGCTCTGTCTGCTGTTTCAATGCCGAGAACTAATGGGCAAAGTTCTCAACGTGTTGCCGAACAAGCCCGCTCTCCGGTGCTGCGCTCGAGAGCTCATAAACTTGTGGGCCCCGAACAAAAGGTCGAACTCACCCTGAGATGAGCTGGCGCACTCATCCAGAAGCCCTATCATGACAAATGAGGGTGCTGGGGAATGGGAGGTCTGTGGGGGAATGCCCAGCGGAGGTTGTCCCACTGAGGTCCCCAAGTCGCCCCCAGTGCTAGTCGCGCTGGCCTAATACCTGTAGGTAGAAGGACCAAGGTGAGGAGCCACTGGGGTGGCTTGCTTTCTTACGAAGAAAAGTCTCAACCACAATGTTGCTACGGTCATGTTCACGCAGTGAGAACATGACCCATCCATGAACGATATCTCCGTGTGGGCAGCGCCCATACACAAAAGACAGCGATCGTGGCCGTCAGAAGGTGAGAGATAACGACCGCAACCAGGAATAACACACAAACGGAAATGCATCTTTAAAAAGATGTGTCTTTAAAAAGATGTTTCCATGTGTGCCGCTCTTTTAGAATATACTCGAAGCGCCCAGGAGCGATCTCTGCAGTGCACCAGTGCAGAGGGGGGAAAAGCCGCTGTAATGCGCCGTCAGAATCCAGCAGAGGTAAATGGAAGCTGTGGGAATTCAGCTCAATGAATATCGACCGCTCGGCTCCAAAGAGAAAATTTCAATGAACGGTTTGCACGCCAGGTCCTTTATACCCGTATGTTCGGGGGAGTGGCATGCTAATACCACTCGCCAATTCCCATTGGCCTTTTATAGAAGATCAGAGGTGTCTCGGGCTCCCAAGAGTGACCCCTAGTGTCACTTCATCGACACAATGTTGAGTGAGTGACAGATAGGGAACTGTGATTACATTAAAAACTGTGATTACATTATAAGATGTGCAGTTATTACATTATGAGTTGCTACACACCCTTATGTCATTCCTAACCCCTATGACTACTTCTGTGGAACACACCTCAGACACCACTTATTTTCATTGTATGGAAAATTACACAGTGAAAGTGAATGGTGACTGAAACTAATTTTCTGCCTAACATCTCCTTTTGTGTTCCATAGAAGAAGAAAAGTCGTATGGCTTTGGAATGACACAAGGGTGAGTAAATGATGACAGAATGTTCATTTTTGGGTGGACTATCTGAATATAACCACTTTTTATCATGCTGTGAATTAGTTTCACCTGTATTTGGAACATAAAAATCACCACACACTCACCCTTGTTCCTCCATCATCTCCTGTAGCTCCATGCATTTCAGCTCGACCCTCCTCTTCCTCTCATGGTCCAGAATCTCACGGTGGGCTTTCTTCACCAGGACGGGCTCGGGTGGTACACATTCCTCTTCCTCAGGCTCTTCGTTAGCTTTGGGACATGTGGCCGCTGGGGTCTCGGGCTGCACAGGGACCCCGTTAGCGCCTTCCTCAGGGGAGGGAACCCTCGCCCCATCGTACATGGCCACGGCACTCTGAGGAGAAACAAGCACAGCATCAGTTTGCTATGATTTTTCAACCATTCAAGAGATGACAGGAATATCTAAAATTCATAAACTGTAAACATCATACTACATTATATCTACAGTAGTTTGTACGGTAGGTTATTCAATTTGGTTAATTGGACATTACTTTAATTAAATGTTAAATTGCTTTACGTGGTAACATTTAAATATACTGGTTTGATTTAATTAAAAAATATGTCCAAATCAAACTGACTATATAAGTTTACAAATTGTTAGACAAACTGTCTATAAATGGAGGTGATTTAGTACTATAGGTACTCTCACTAGAAGTGGCCCGTTAGATATTCATCTGTCCACAGTTAGACAAACTGTCTATAAATGGAGATGATTTAGTACTATAGGTACTCTCACTAGAAGTGTCCGTTAGATATTCATCTGTCCACAGTTAGACAAACTGTCTATAAATGGAGATGATTTAGTACTATAGGTACTCTCACTAGAAGTGGCCGTTAGATATTCATCTGTCCACAGTTAGACAAACTGTCTATAAATGGAGATGATTTAGTACTATAGGTACTCTCACTAGAAGTGGCCGTTAGATATTCATCTGTCCACAGTTAGACAAACTGTCTATAAATGGAGATGATTTAGTACTATAGGTACTCTCACTAGAAGTGGCCGTTAGATATTCATCTGTCCACAGTTAGACAAACTGTCTATAAATGGAGATGATTTAGTACTATAGGTACTCTCTCTAGAAGTGGCCGTTAGATATTCATCTGTCCACAGTTAGACAAACTGTCTATAAATGGAGATGATTTAGTACTATAGGTACTCTCACTAGAAGTGGCCATTATATATTCATCTGTCCGCAGTTAGACAAACTGACTATAAAGGGAGATGATTTAGTACTATAGGTACTCTCTCTAGAAGTGGCCGTTAGATATTCATCTGTCCACAGTTAGACAAACTGTCTATAAATGGAGATGATTTAGTACTATAGGTACTCTCACTAGAAGTGGCCGTTAGATATTCATCTGTCCACAGTTAGACAAACTGTCTATAAATGGAGATGATTTAGTACTATAGGTACTCTCACTAGAAGTGGCAATTAGATATTCATCTGTCCGCAGTTAGACAAACTGTCTATAAATGGAGATGATTTAGTACTATAGGTACTATCACTAGAAGTGGCCGTTAGATATTCATCTGTCCACAGTTAGACAAACTGTCTATAAATGGAGATGATTTAGTACTATAGGTACTCTCACTAGAAGTGTCCGTTAGATATTCATCTGTCCACAGTTAGACAAACTGTCTATAAATGGAGATGATTTAGTACTATAGGTACTCTCACTAGAAGTGGCCGTTAGATATTCATCTGTCCACAGTTAGACAAACTGTCTATAAATGGAGATGATTTAGTACTATAGGTACTCTCTCTAGAAGTGGCCGTTAGATATTCATCTGTCCACAGTTAGACAAACTGTCTATAAATGGAGATGATTTAGTACTATAGGTACTCTCACTAGAAGTGGCCATTATATATTCATCTGTCCGCAGTTAGACAAACTGACTATAAAGGGAGATGATTTAGTACTATAGGTACTCTCTCTAGAAGTGGCCGTTAGATATTCATCTGTCCACAGTTAGACAAACTGTCTTTAAATGGAGATGATTTAGTACTATAGGTACTCTCACTAGAAGTGGCCATTATATATTCATCTGTCCGCAGTTAGACAAACTGACTATAAAGGGAGATGATTTAGTACTATAGGTACTCTCACTAGAAGTGGCAATTAGATATTCATCTGTCCGCAGTTAGACAAACTGTCTATAAATGGAGATGATTTAGTACTATAGGTACTCTCACTAGAAGTGGCCGTTAGATATTCATCTGTCCACAGTTAGACAAACTGTCAATAAATGGAGATGATTTAGTACTATAGGTACTCTCACTAGAAGTGGCAATTAGATATTCATCTGTCCGCAGTTAGACAAACTGTCTATAAATGGAGATGATTTAGTACTATAGGTACTCTCACTAGAAGTGGCCGTTAGATATTCATCTGTCCACAGTTAGACAAACTGTCAATAAATGGAGATGATTTAGTACTATAGGTACTCTCACTAGAAGTGGCCGTTAGATATTCATCTGTCCACAGTTAGACAAACTGTCAATAAATGGAGGTGATTTAGTACTATAGGTACTCTCACTAGAAGTGGCCGTTAGATATTCATCTGTCCACAGTTAGACAAACTGTCTATAAATGGAGATGATTTAGTACTATAGGTACTCTCACTAGAAGTGGCCGTTAGATATTCATCTGTCCACAGTTAGACAAACTGTCAATAAATGCAGATGATTTAGTACTATAGGTACTCTCACTAGAAGTGGCCGTTAGATATTCATCTGTCCACAGTTAGACAAACTGTCTATAAATGGAGATGATTTAGTACTATAGGTACTCTCACTAGAAGTGGCCGTTAGATATTCATCTGTCCACAGTTAGACAAACTGTCAATAAATGGAGGTGATTTAGTACTATAGGTACTCTCACTAGAAATGGCCGTTAGATATTCATCTGTCCACAGTTAGACAAACTGTCTATAAATGGAGATGATTTAGTACTATAGGTACTCTCACTAGAAGTGGCCGTTAGATATTCATCTGTCCACAGTTAGACAAACTGTCAATAAATGCAGATGATTTAGTACTATAGGTACTATCACTAGAAGTTGCCGTTAGATATTCATCTGTGCACAGTTAGACAAACTGTCTATAAATGGAGATGATTTAGTACTATAGATGCTCTCACTAGAAGTGGCCGTTAGATATTCATCTGTCCACAGTTAGACAAACTGTCTATAAATGGAGATGATTTAGTACTATAGGTACTCTCACTAGAAGTGGCCGTCCAGTCAAGATGACTCAAAGGACACACCGCAGAATGCTCAATGAGGTACTAAACAAACCTTGAGTGACAGATAAAGACTTGAAGGAATCATTGGAACTGGTTAACATCTCTGATCATGAGTCTACTGTACAGAAAACATTAAACAGGTATGTGTCCATGGCAGTGCCAAAGTCCAACCTTTTGGAGTGCCCCAGTCAGAGCCCAGACCTTAACCCAATAGAAATGCTGTGCAATGACCTCAAGAGAGACACCAGACATCTTGCCAATATGTCTGAGCTGAAGCAGTTCTGAAAGGAAGAATGATCCAAAATTCCTTCTGAACGTTGTGCACTTTTAATCCGCAGATACCGGAAACGCTTGGTTGAGGAGGACTGACCAGTTATTAAATTCATGGGTTCATTTACTTTTTCCACAGCACTGTAAATGTTTAACGGGATGTGTTCAATAAAGACATGAAAGATTATAATTGTTTGTGTGTTGTTAGCTTAAGCACATTGTGTCTGTCTATACTTGTGACTTTGATGAAGATAATGTTGCCCACTACAGCTAAGCAGGGTTGAGCCTGGCCAGTACCAGGATGGGAGACCTCCTGAGAAATCTAAGTTTGCTGCTGGAAGAGGTATTAGGGATGCCAGCAGGGGGTGCTCACACTGCGGTCTGTGTGGGTCCTAATTCCCCAGTGTAGTGAAGGGGACACTATACTGTAAAAAGACACCATTTTTCGGATGAGACATTAAACCGAAGTCCTTACTCTCTGTGGTGATTAAAAACCCCATTTGCCCTTATCAATCATGACTTCCTAATAATCCCCATTAATTGGCTCTATCACTCTACTCTCTCCTCTCCACCAATAGCTGGTGTGTGGCGAGTGTTCTGGCGCACTATGGCTGCCGTCGCATCATCCAGGTGGATGCTGCACACTGGTGGTGGTTGAGGAGTGCCTAGAAAAGTGCTATATAAATGTAAGGAATTATTATAATTATAATAATTATTCTTATTAATTATTATTAATGTGCCATTATTATGGATAGCAAGAAATATTATGTTTCATTTGTGAAAGCACCAAGAACAGCCTGCTTTTGTGTCAGGATATAAAGATTCGGTAAAGGATGTGCTACATGTGTCTCAGTATGTGAAAGCAATTTTATTTGTACTTGAAGAACAAGCTGTGACCGCACAAGAACATCAACCCTAAACACATACACACAATCACTCCATATTTCAGTCATTCTGGTGATTGAATAACGTATTCCATTGTCACATTAACATCCAAACAGCAGTTCCTAGCCACAAATAATGATTTCAGAGCAAAATAATTGCCTGTGCTTGAGTGTAATAAATTTGTTTTGCTGAATGTCCATGTTTTGAGTGAAACATATTGGCTGTTGGCAACCATATCACAAAAAAGATTGTAACTCTGTCTCCTCCCGTCTGGATGAGAGCCCAGAACCTCTGTGAATAATGGTCTCATGTTTCAAAATGGAGACTCAATTCAACAACTTAATCAGTGTCACCGCTAAGATTCACACGATATTGTGCTGCATGGAAACATAGATTACAATACAGGTTTTCAATTTATTTTGATGTCATGCAAAGCAGATGTGTGGTTTATCTACTGAATGTTTCTGTGGCTCAATTGGTGGAGCATGAAACAAGGAACCTCAAGGTTGTAGTTCACACAAACTGATCAAATCAAAATGTTGAATGTATTGTTTGTTGTTTAGAATTATAGTGTCAAAACCAGTCAAAGAACTGTCCTGGTCCTATTTTTCTCCAAACTCAAGAGAAACTAAGAATTCATATTTCGGATAGAAATATTTTTTAGGGCAATTTTGAGATATTTACATTGAGATATTGGGCTCTATTTACGTGAGTGGGTAATTATTTTTATATATATAACAAGCTGTGTTCATTCATGCGTCATTCACAAAGATGAATCTGCCCGATTCCAGCCTTGCTGAAGCACCCCCAGGTCATCACCGATCCTCCACCAAATTTCACAGTGGGTGAGAGACACTGTGACTTGAAGGCCTCTCCAGGTCTCCGTCTAACCATTAGACGACCAGTTGGAGGATCAGTAATGATCTGGGGGTGCTTCAGCAAGGCTGGAATCGGGCAGATTCGTCTTTGTGAAGGACACATGAATCAAGCCACGTACAAAGATATCCTGGAAGAAGACTTGCTTCCTTCTGCTCTGACAATGTTCCCCAAATCTGTGGATTGGTTTCTCCAGCAGGACAATGCCCCATGCCACACAGACAGGTCAATCAATGTGTGGATGGAGGAGCACCGGATCAAGACCCTGTCATGGCCAGCCCAATCTCCAGACCTGAACCCCATTGAAAACCTCTGGACTGTGATCAAGAGGAATATGGATGGCCACAAGCCATCAAACAAAGCCAAGCTGCTTAAATCTTTGTGCCAGGAGTGGCATAAAGTCACCCAACAGCAATGTGAAACACGCAGAGATCATGCCAAGACTCATGAAAGCTGTGATTGAAAATCAGGTTTATTCCACCAAATATTGAAGTTCAAATATTAGTATTGTGTTTTTTAAAATGAATATGAACTTCTTTGCATTATTCAAGGTCTGAAAACACGGCATGTTTTTTTTATATTTTGACCAGTTAAATGCTCTAAATGACAATATTTGTATTTGTAATTTGATAGAAATGTTGTCAGTACTTTATAGAATAAAACACAAATGTTAATTCTCTCTCTCTCTCTCTCTCTCTCTCTCTCTCTCTCTCTGGAACTACTGGATGTGTTTGCTTCTAGTCCCATAGTCTCTGCTGCATTAACTTTAATTTGTGCTGACAGCTTTTGCTCAGTTCAACAAAACAAAACATTAAATTGCTTACTTAAAAAAGAGAAATTAAGGTCATAATGCAACAACTGTCAAATTAGTGCTGTGAAAAACCTTGAACAGCATTTTTTGAGATACATCAGAGACAAGAGAAAGACCTGCAAAGCAATCCAACTGTACAATAAAAAATCCATGGACAGCAAAGATACACGTCACTTTATATATACTCAGTATAAATTCACTCTGAAAATGCATATTTAACAACATATTATGACTGACATATCTAATATAACGTGCCACTCATGTAGACAGCATTGCTTACCAATGACAGACTGAACAAAATTCCAATCCAAAATTGCAAGAGCATCTTTGGAACATGACAAATGGAAGCCTCTGGCCAATACTTTCTGCTACTATATCAAACAACAACAGTCTATGTGCCTGATACAATTAATGTTAACTTGAGAATGGACAATGCAACTATAATGTTTCTATAATACCTCATACACCTTAAAAAATACTAATGAAATCCTCTCTTTGTAACACATGATAAATGACCTGTATTTACTTGCTGATAGGCATTTTGACTTGATTTGTGCTGTCTAAAACTAGGGATGTACCGATATGACAATTTTGGACCAATACCAGTTTTAACAAATCATTATTGGCTGATACCGATGCTACTACAGATATTTTGCCACTTACCTTATTTTGTAATCAGATCACTGTTTTGCTCTGGGCAGCCACATCATAGAACAATAAAAAGTTACCAAAGGAATAATACAACTTTTTAAATTCTACAGTCATGTAATGGATAATGGAAAATGCTATCCAGACCGCTAGAAGGCGCCGCTTGCTTACACAATGCTAACTGAAACGCTAATTGCAGTCTTTTTTAAATGCATCTATGACAGGGCGGATGGCGGGGCTGGGTGGTGTTTCTGCACACCCGGTCCCTTATCAGACTAATTAAGCCTCCAATAGGGATAAAGGCCAACTGCGGATGGTGGTGCGACAGAGAGAGATCATTTACGGGCAGCTGACAGTCATGTGTTAATGTTTGTGTCTTTTGTTTCCCTGAAGGAGAGCTTACGACTAATAAATAGAACTGACCGTTCCTCCCCTCCCACCTCCTGGGAGAGCACCACCCCCAGCCCCCTGTCAGATGCATCAGTCTGCAAAATAAAGGGGAGAGAGAAATCAAGTGCATGTAAAAGCAGCCCCCCACACAGTGCGGATTTTACCTTAAGGAAGGCCTGTTGCACGACTCTGTCCACTGAACCGGATCGGGAGCCCCCTTTAAAGTAAGGTCAGTCAGCGGCTTGGTGACATCAGAATAGCTAGGCACAAACCTTCGGTAGTAGCCAGCCAGCCCCAAAAACTGCCTTACCCCCTTTTTGGTCTTGGGCGCCGGGCAGGCTGTGATCGCCGTTGATACAAACTGTGTTGATAATTAATTATAAATTAACCATTGTTTTTTTTCATATCAGCATTTTCTTGCTTAAAACTGATTAGCAGATCAAAAATCAGTGGCCAATACATCGGTGCATCCCAAACTAAAACCTCAACTAATAGACTTCAAACCGGTTTTACCTTCACTATTCTTGGATATCAGACAGTCTGCAAAACTTTCATCCTCGTCAGAGTAGTCACCAGAACACAGCTGGAGAAGACTGAAGCTCAGCTATTGAAGAAACTAAAAATGTATTTTTGACAGACTATTGCAGAAAGCTTTTAGCTGCCTGTATAGTTATATTCAGTCTCTAACTGAACTATAAGAGCTGCTTCACAAGCCTGACTTTGTATTATGGGCACAATGCCCAACTACTTGAGGAACTGTATTATCTAATTAAACCTGTTTCTGTGCTGGTCACTCATAAGATCATTTCTCTGTTTTTAGAGAATCACAGTTGTCAAGTAGATGGATCAGTTGTCCAAGAGTTAGCCATTGCACAGAGCTCATCATATTCGAGATGCAATAGCAAAAAATGGCCAGTTGTCTACTGCCTGGAAGCACAGGATGTATTACATAAAGAACTTCAGTGTAGTGGAACCAGTTGAATATATAATTGGCAAAGAGAACTGAAAATCTTGTCAATACATCCCGGTGCTAAAAATGTTGCAACAAATATTGCATTGTGAGACTATCCTAAACAATAAAGTTAATTTGAAAGAAAGACCTCAACCAGTTGGGAGCGATAAATATATTTAGTTATAACGACTTTAGTTAGTAATATAGTTATATTGGAACAACATGGGATATTTGTAAGTGCATATGTGTGCAGATTTTGTACAGCTCAGAGATGAGAATTTCAGACTACGAAAGTAGAGAGTGGAGCGTTCTCTTTGAGGACAGAGGAGATTCAAATTAGGCATCTGAAAATGCGAGGAGGAATCATTGGATAACTTTTTTTGGTGTGAAGTTTAGGTGTGTTCTGTCTGAAAAACTTTATCATTTTAATGCCACTACTGGTTTCCCACCAGATATTGTGCATTATTTATTTGAGGGAATTGCTCCTTTAGAAATAGCTCTATGTCTCACTGTGTTAACCTCTAAAAAGTATTTTACGTAGCATCACAGCATGAGGCTATACAAAGTTTTCCCATCAAAGGACAGATAAAACAAACCACCCCCCCATTCTGTGCCACTGACCTATGCATCTAGGAATTGTAGGAATTTGATGCAGAAGATTTAAATGCAGAATATACACTGATTTTTAAAGAGATTCAGACTGGTGCAAGCAAGTTTGGATGTCGTGCATCTGGCAAATCTTAACTGCCATAAAAATAGTGTGGAATCTTGGGAAAGGCACAGTGAATCTCATCTGCCTTTGTTGTTAATCAAATAAACCCCCAAACTAACTCATCACATGACTTGCCATTTGCTGAGGGATTACTCTTTTCATGATCACCAGGGAAACCCATGGAAACCCATTGTTCTTCAACATAGGCAACTCTCCGCATTTCAAACTATTATACTAATCATGATGCATGTTTCCAGCTCACCAGCTCACATGAAGCGTCATTCATGAAGAGTTAACATGGACCTTGGACTTTTCTATAAATTCTATAAAAAAATGAATGATTAAAATGTTCAATCCTTAGAATACAGGCCATAAATAAATTATTTTGAGGGGAGGACACTTCAACCATGGGCCTTCTGAAAAGCCACCTCTTAATGACTTAGAGCCTCTTTGGGGTGTGAACAAACCAAATAGGTTAAAAACCAGCCTGGACAACCCCCTCGAGTTCTTTTCTGCTCTACTGCCATCACACACTTTGATCTCTGTCTCTGGAAGTCTCTGGTTTTCCCTGGTGGGAGGCCTCGCCTCCAGGGCTCTGCCTGGTCATTTCCATCACCCATCCATTGAACCAAACAAAGGCCTCCTGGAACTGAACCAAGCCAAAGGACTTCAAAGAACTCCACATGCCAAACAATGCATGCAACACAAGTACAGACCTCCAGACTTTCACTAAAATCTTGTGCTTTCTTTAATATTATTTGGGTAACCCAATCTCAGATTATGGCGTACTAAATTAAGTTCTCAGGATTTGTTCAAAGCAAGTTCGATAGGCTCCATAAAATACATTTTTCTGTTACAAATAACTTTCTATTCATCTTGTGTCAAGGCTCACTTACCAACCCTTGTTTATGTTTGTTTGTCTATGTGTTAGTTTAGTTTAGTATTAGTAAGTTTTATGTTGTAGATTAGCAATAAAGTCTTGTTTGTATTATATCACTTGATATATCAAAGATCTTGCACCTAAGCATGGACCATATCTAAAATATTTCTGATACTATTTTCAAAAAGGCATGAGAATAGTATTACTCCAATAAGTTAATTAATCATAATTCCCTTATTTAAGCAAATTCCTTACAAAAAAAAATTGTGAGCAGATACAACAAGATGTTGTATTACGATTTTAATGGTGGAGAATTTTATTCAGATAAATAATCTAATTATTTGTAATTTATCTATCTTATAATGGTTGTTGAACATGACTATTCCATTATAATTGTCCGTACATAATCATGGAGGTGTGCAGGCACTTTAACCCCTACTGTGTACGTTTACACTAGCAAATTTCCAACGAGAATTGGAATTTGTTCAGATTTTTCCCACTCCTCCTTGGCCTGCTGGTGAATCTTCCTGGAACCTCCTCACTAACTTTAAGGACAACGTGGACCTTGTTGTTGCACCTATTCATATATTGGAATCAATTTAGAATTTTAAGATCTCTGAGAACAGATAATGTTTTAAAGAGGTTTCCCAGACCTAACCTTGCTGCTTGAACACCACTTTTTAGAACACTATCCAGAACTTCCAGAAAAGAAGTCAGTTTCTCTTTGGACTTTGCAAAGCTCTTCAAGAGAGTTGTGCTGCATACTGGTTGTTTCAAAAATGTGTTATTGTCCTTTGCAGAGAGGCACCAGTTTCATATGGCACAACAGCTTTATATATGTTGCTTTCCTAAACCTCTCCTGGAAGTGATAAACATCTCAACTGTTTCCATTGAAGTTTTGAATGAGTATATTGCTCTAGCTGTTAAGCGGAAGCACCTAGGAATAAAGATTATTTGCCTGGCTAAAAATGTCACCTATAATAGGTTAAACTACAGGACTGGAATGATCATTGCTTAAGGTTCACTGGCAAGGCTGCCTGAATTTACAGAAATAATTCAGATGATTGTTGTGAGGGAGAAGTTGCTTTTTGTTGTTTGGAAGCTCGCTACAGAGGCGGACTACAGAGTTGGAGGAAGGCGGCTAATTATGCTCAAACGGTATATACAAATGTAAGGTCTGCATTTTGTATTTGGGTTAAACTGTAGCTCTCAGTGTTTATGGTTGACTGTATATCAATATAATTGTATACATTTTGCCCAAATATGTATAACTTTACAGTAGTTTTCTTTCTTTCTTTCTCTCTCTCTCTCTCTCTCTCTCTCTCTCTCTCTCTCTCACTCTCTCTCTCTCTCTCAGTGAACATTGATTATAATGGTAAGTACCACACCTTTTTGACTGCTGGTCATCTTGAGTGAGGACAACCACGTCAGAATGGAGCTACCATAGCTAAATTGGTGTTCCTGGCTCCGTTGAAGAGTTCATTATGGAGGTAAAGTATTTGTGTGGATTAAGTGGAAACCAAAAGCTGCAGTACAAAGTCACTGATTTTGGGACACTTGTCAACTTGACTTCTGCCTCTGAAATCAAGGATCATACAATTGTTAAGGTTATCAATTTAGACTCTGCATCTTGAATGATTAACTTGGAGCCAGTTGACTTATCAATGAGTGATAATCCTTCAGTTATCGAAGACAATGAAAGCCTCCTTTACATCTACAGGGTTAGATGATACAATGTTGTTAAGCAGCTCTTCCTCCGAGGCATTCAGAGAAGAACAGTGGCCAAAAGCGTCCACATACCTATTTTCTCCTATGACACAGAGTGTCAATTAAAAAGAGGAAATGCAGTGTACATAAGAAGCTAGGCTAGACTGACACCCAGCTCAAAATTCAGAACATTTTTCCAGTATCAGACTTACTGGAAAAAGTGGCAGAAAAAATCTATACCTACAAAGCATATCCTACAGATGCTGACTTTAGTGTAGTTGCAGAGGCTCTGAGACACAGGCACACCTCTGCCTGAGTGTACCAGGCTCTTTCAATAAGAGCTATGTATGGAAACAGAGGCTGAAATACAAGATGGCTAACTACCATTCTCAGCTTGAGTTAGCTTAACATGATTCGTCACCTGAGCTCATAGTGAATTCTCTGAAACATAAGTCTCATGATGATGCCTACCCAGCAGAGTACATTAAGATACCAAGAAAAGCTGTGGCTAACTATTATCCATCACTCCCAAGCGGTGAGACACCAGAAAGCCTGGAAAAAGAGAGAACATCCATTTTGACAGAAATAATAAGAACAATAATGCAAAAATAATAAAAGAGAAGATGTCCAAAATATATGGATAAGGCAGGTAAGACGTTGTGGATCAGCAACCCAGCATTGAGGATTTCATAGACAGATGGCTAGCACTTTTCCAGGTGGAAGAGGTACACTATCTCTAAGGCATTTTTCTACAAATGTGCAAATTTGACAGATTGTTTTGGAAGCAAGTGCTTGACTACAAAAATAGTAGTCTTTATTATGTCTAAAACCTTACAGGACTGCATTGACTTTGATCTTTAAGCTATATGTTCAAATGCTTTTGCTTGGAAGCATAGGTCATTAATCGCTTGTTTTTGCAATGTTTTTTCTAGATCATGTCCTGACACAGTTGGACAATTACTCCAGTCAGCTGCTTGAGACCATCAAGAGTAGGGTAGGAGCTGATCGAGAGAAGACCACCAATATTCTGCAGGTTCTAGATCAGGTATTGATGGGTGTTCTCAAAGACAGTTGGACTAATTGGTGCTATTTGTGACATCCTGCAGTACGAGACCTCACACAAATATGAGTTACACTAATTAATTATAAACCTCTGAAACTTACATGCCAAGAAAATTTCAATGAACGCCAGTCATGACCAGAAATGCAAGAAGGAAGAGTGGATAGAAGGGAATGGAATACAATGAGGAGAGGAGTACAAAGGAAAGGAGAATTGTACCCCATGCAGAGTTCCAGAGACCAGAGTGGGGATGAGTGTGTGGGAGACGGTGGAGCTGAATACCAGATGTCATGCTGGGAAATAGCAAGGGAGTTGGATGTTTCAGATTTAGGTGTCCCTAAGAGTCTCTTACTCTAACACAGTCTCATTGAAATTTAAGAGCATGTGATTGTGCAATTTAAACAATAAACATTGTGAGTGTCTTTATGCAGGAGCGGGATATCAACACAAGAAGAGAATGTATTCACAAATCTCTTATCATCAACCTGGGTGAAACGGTAGAGAGCTGCATCAAAGGATACTTGGTAAGGGAATCTTAATAACAACTTTAATATTTGTGGAAATGAGCTGTGTAATCCATTGTACAACATTTTAATACAGTAATGTCATGAATTCAATCCCAGAATTTGTTTTGTTAAATAATGCATTGATTTTTGCAGGTTTCACAGCAAAATGAGGCCAAAAAGAATCTGCAGTAGCCCACCATGGCCATCTATGTCATCAGGGAAGACAAGAATCTTTCGCATCGCCCAAAGATATTGGGATTGTCATTGAGGGAGGGGAAGTCCTGAACAAGTTCAGAACAAGCTCTGTCGCAACAGCGTTTGCCGTGCTCTTCCGGCTCATCTATGCACTAAACCTGAAATATCATAATGGACTCAGAGTAACCTCTGAAGTCACTCAGAAAGACCTAATGGAGCTGGACACCAACAATATGTCTACGAAGGTGCAGAAATTGAATACCAAGCTACACAGAGGACCGTAGGCTAACGTAGTGTTCTCAAAGTATGGATTGCACATGAAGTGATTCACTTAATATTATATTGCATTAATATTTTGTAGTGGTTCTACAACTTTGTTAATGCTAATGTTTTATTACCTGAAGGACCACATAATGATTTTTTTCTTCTCCTCACCATTGGAGACAAATGCCTTGTAACTTTATATATATAAATACAAATATATTTGCCAAGAATGGATTTGTGAGTGCTGTTGTTTGAAAAACATATGGCAACATATTTTGATATTTTTGCTGTGGGTCTAGATACTTTGGTAGTTGTTCTGGGATTGATTTGCTCTTTTCACACTAAAATACATTCATCTCTAGGAGACCGAATGCGTCTCCTTCATGGCTGCATGGACTCATGGTGTTTATACTTGCATACTGTTGTTTATACAGATGAACGTGTTACCTTCAGGCGTTTGGAAATTGCTCCCAACTATAAACCAGACTTACGGAGGTCCACCATATTTTCTGAGGTCTTGGTTGATTTCTTTTTATTTTCCCATGATGTCAAGCAAAGAGTCACAGAGTTTGAAGGTAGACCTTAAAATACATCCACAGGTACACCTCCAATCAGTAAACCTCCTCAGAAGCTAATAGGCTAATTTTCTAAAGGCTTGACATAATTTTCTGGAATTTTCCAAGCTGCTCACAGTTAGCTTAGTGTATGTCAACTTCTGACCCTCTGGAATTGTGATATAGTCAATTAAAAGTGAAACAATCGGTCTGTAAACAACTGTTGGAAAATGACTCATGTCATGCACAAAGTAGATGTCCTAAACGACTTGCCAACACTATAAATTGCTAATATTAAATCTGTGGAGTGGCTAAAATGAGTTTTAATGACTTCAACCTAAGTGTATGTAAACTTCTGACAACAAATGTACTCTATGGATGTATAGTATATCAAAATGGGCCATTTGTTTGACAATTAAAGCTTTGTTTAATAAAATCTAAAGACTTGTGTAAAGTGTACATTGTTTACATGGTTTAACTTAATTCAATTGTGAACATTGGTTTCACACAATAAAAGCTACTTTCTTTGATATGAAATTAAAATGTAGGCTCTACTCAAATACTTTGTGTAGCGAAAACCTAAATTAATTGAGTTAACCTAAATAAATTTGACCTCTTCATATAACTCTGCAATAACCTTGCAGCTTTTTGCTGCTTTCCCTTTTTTTCAGTGTATCATTGCAATGATCAATTTTAAAATGCCTACAGAGAAGTGTTGAGACTGGGAATTTAAATCCCAAAAGACGTTTGGCTGTACAACTCAAGTCGTGTTTCGATTCTCCATTCATAATCCTCTCCAAATGTAAAAATGCATAAGTTTCCACTGATGAAATGTCTTGCTGTAGCTCTCTTATCAATAAAAACTTTCTTCAAAGCCCCCTAAAGAGTAATAAAGGTCTGTCTAACCTTCATCTTAACAGCCTATTTTTCACTCCCTGCACAAATTCTGCCTTTGAAACTTTCAGCTAGAATTCAAGTTAACTACAACAAGCATGAGCAGCCAAATCCAGTGTGGATTAAAACATCTGAAAGTGGTGCATTTATTTGTGTTAGCCCACTGAGAGTGAGTGAGAATAGACTGCAGGAGCTGCAAGTGTTGCTCCAGAGACTGTCGGGACAGAAGGGCAGTGAGATAGAGCGCCAGCAGCTTGTCTAGGCTGGACCCAGTGTACAAAAGTAGGAACAGGAGATAAATAGAGGTGTACCGAAGCGTGGTATTGCTCCTGGGCCACAGAGACAGTCTTTGCAGAGGAGGTCTACCTTTAAAAGACGTTAAGCTCTTGCTAACACAACTACAGAATTGACTTTGAAACTGTAGTATTCTACATCATGTTTCCCAAAAGCATCTTTACTAGTACGTAAAAATGTTCGTCAATGAGCTCAGAGACAGGATTGTGTCGAGACACAGAACTGGTGAAGGCTACAAAAATATTTTGGCAGCATTGTTTCCAAGAGCACAGTGGCCTCCATAATTCTTAAATGGAAGAAGTTTGGAACAACCAGGACTCTTCGTAGAGCTGGCCGCCTGGCCAAACTGAGCAATCGGGGGAGAAGGGCCTTGATAAGAGAGATGATCAAGTACCCGATGGTCACTCTGGTTGAGCTCCAGAGATCATGTGTGGAAATGGGAGAAACTTCCAGAAGGACGACCATCACTGCAACACTCCACCGATCTGGGCTTTATGGCAGAGTGGCCAGACGGAAACCTCTCCTCAGCACCTAATGGACTCTCAGACTGATACTCTGGTCTGATGAAACAAAGATTGAACTGTTTGTCCTCAATTCCAAGCGTCATGTCAGGAGGAAACCAGGCACCACTCATCACCTGCACAATACCATCCCAGCGGTGAAGCATGGTGGTAAACATGTTTACTTTCATACAAGAATGTTTTTAAATAGATACGTTGATTTTTTCATGCAAAACCAGACCCCCACAGGATCTGCGCTGCATTGTTTAGTACTAGATTGAACTTTTAGGTACTAGATGAATTCTAAGTATATTTATAATATATTTATGGGTGTTTCTTCAACGTCTGGAGCCCAGGGGTTGATTTGTATTAAAACAAACAGATTTAAAATTTATTGGAAACTTTTTATCAGGCCTTAATTGTATTCATTTATTTATTGTTACTTTTCAAATGCCTTTTATGTAATATTTATGTAATTATTTTCCTACTAAAGGAAAATATCACTTGTGCACAGAATATTTTTTTGTGCGTCATTTCCAAACAAGCTAAAATGCTCAAAATGTGTGAAAATATAATTTAATTATGTGTATTTAGGATACTTAAAATGTTGTCTACAAGAATGGTCGTAGCAAGACAAAAGACTCATTGTTTTTTAGTTTTTTTTTAAATGTCAAAATTGTCATTTCCAGGGTCCTGGGTAGCTCAGTGGTAAAAGACGCTGGCTATCCCACCTGGAGTTCGCTAGTTTGCTAAATTGAATCCCAGGGTGTGCTGAGTGACTCCAGCCAGGTCTCCTGAGCAACCAAATTGAACCCGGTTGCTAGGGAGGGTAGAGTCACATGGGGTAACCTCCTTGTGGTCGCTATAATGTGGTTCATTCTCAGTGGGGCACGTGGTGAGTTGTGCGTGCAACAAGCCATGTGATAAGATGCACAGATTGACAGTCTCAGGCAAGGAGGCAACTGGGTTTTGTCCTCCGCCACCCAGATTGAGGCGAATCACTTTGTGACCACAAGGACTTAAAAGCACATTTGGAATTGGGCATTCCAAAAAGGGGGGAAACCCCCCCCCCCCCCCCCCAAAAAATGTAATTTCCATCAGTGTCATTTCGAGCACAGAATTCTATTCTAAGAATCCTTAGAAGAGAGCTCATGCATTGGCCAGCAAACATAAATCAAATTAATAAAAAAAATTATAATTCTACATTCGATATAACCATGTAACTATGTACTGTATAACTATAAAGGACACTAAATACTTCCAGTTAACTGCAATATTTCTCTTTACAAACTCCATTACACAGTCAATACTTTCATCTCAGACATTTACTTTGTAGTTTACCGTGACGAGTAGCAGGTTGATTTCAGCGCAGTGGCCTTTAAAGAGGGGTCGATCGCACTGAATGAGCCAAATGAAAGACCCTGAGGAAGAACCTGTTTCCCAGAGGGCAGCTGTCCTCCTCCAAATCATTTTAAGCTGCAGTGCCTCTTTTAAAGAGAGTGCAGACATAGTGAATGAGGTGGAGATTTTTCAATTTCCTTTTAGTGTTTTCTCTTGCTTTGGGGAAACAAAATGAACAAAGACACAGTTTCTGGAAGTTTTCTATTCCTAGAACCTTAAATAACCTTGTGGAGAGGATTGGAAAGTCTTTAAGAAGCAGAATAATTCTCCATCCCTTTCTCCACAGCCGGTGGAGTTATGGAAGTCATTGTTCCCTTTATTTCCTCCAGGGTTGTTTTTTGCTACGGTCGTGACTCATTGGAGACATAAATCGGGTAACAGTGTTGCCTCATGCATTTAAAAGACCAAATATCACACCTAACACTCTGCAAACTAATCATTAAGTTCATACTGCTAAGAAATATACTTCTATAAATATTGACAAACAAACAAAAAAAACAATGCAATCTTATATCTGTGAAGAGAACGAATTTAAACCTCTGTTAAATTGTAATATTCAACAGCATTTATAAAATAATGTTGATTACCACAAAAAAATATATTTTTTAATTTATTTAAAAAAGCAAAAATGTAGGTTACAGCAAGGCACTTATAATGGAAGTCAATGGGGCCAATTTTTAGAGGGTTTAAATGCACTGACAATAATTTTGATGATTAACAGTATTTTTTTGAGCTGTATTTACGAAAATTGTCTTTTAAGGTTTACAGCATTACGTCGTCATGGCAACAACTTTGTAAAATTGGATATAACTTTAAACAGAAAAGGTTTTAAAAGGGATTACTTCACCCAAAATGTGTAATCCAGTCATTGTTTACTCACCCCTGTGTTGTTATAACCCTAAATGACTTTCTTTCATTTTCTGAACACAAAGGGAGAAATTGTGAATAAATGTTGTTCTCAGTGATGTCATACAATGGCAGTTTATGGTGACCACCTCTTCAATCTTCAAAAGAACACAAAAGTATCATTCAGAAGTCTAACAAATGATTCATGAGACTCATGGTTGTTATGAAAGCACGCAATGAGATTTGATGAGAAACAAACCGAAATCTGATGTATTATTTAGTGACAATGTTCAGTGACCGTTCATCTCCTGTGCGCGTTCATGACAGGACACGAGAGCAACCTTTCACGTGGCCCCCTTGTGACATTGGGGCGTTCAAGCGAAACATACATTACGTTAGGTCCTCCACAGCGATAGTGACAACAGAACACAAACAGAACTGCACACAGAACAGTGAACAGAACTTACTAAACATGCCTGAAGAGTTTTCAGTCGAAGAATTTATGCATTTCTATGCCCAGCCTTATTATTTTTAAGTTTTAGAACTGGTGCCACATAAACAGTGGATGGAGTTACCCGCACGATGCCAAAAATGGAAAACAAGCGATCAATAGACTGTACCATGTACTGTTGCCTCCTCTGTGTTTCTGTTTGATTTCCAAGTACTCTGTTCAAAAAATAAGGCTGGGCATAGAAATGCATCACAAAATCTATTGGATCGCTTCAAACCACTGGAGTCTGTGGATGACTTTTTGTCTCAAAAGCAAATGGGAATTTGTGAGGAAAATGTCTGCTTCTCTGCTGTAAAGAGTGCCAGTCAAATCAGTGTTAAATGAACTCCCGTAGTGCTACTGAAACTAAATTAGGCTCTATAGGAATAAAGTGAACCGTGTACTTACTGAGTACTCTGCAACGTGTTTTGCACTAAGGCAAGCGCCAATCACATTTTGTTCTGAAAATCTACTAATGTAAATCATCTGGGATTAAAAGCATCATACACACACACCTCACTTGTCCTCATAGGCCAGATGTCCCTTTGATCACACACACACACACAGAGAGAGAGAGAGAGAGAGAGAGAGAGAGAGAGAGAGAGATATTTGGGTCACATCGTCTATTAGCATACTTTGAAGAACAAAGTTTGTAAACAAGAGTTGAATCAATTAGAATGTGGTCAAAATGAGATCTCTTAAAAAGTGGAATAGTTTTGCTCCCTGCAGTTTGAGTCTGGCCTTCACGACAGGAGTGCACATACAGTATGGTGCCTATGTACGCAGCACACTAGAGTTTGGAACAGAGCCCATGAATAAGTCAAGTAATACAGAACCGCTAAACATAAGATTCTCCCACGAGTTAGACGTTAGACTGTGAGAAGACCGAGGAAATCAATGAGGCAGAAGAATGGATAGGCGGCTATCTTGCAATCTGAAAGAATATTATTGTATTGATGGTAGGGGAAATTACTCGTCTTTCCAGTTCTTCTCTCACAGCTTTATGTTTACTGTATATTTGAAGGAATATTGAAAACGTTTTCCTTTATGTGGTGAGAGAGTGAGGAGTTGAAAAATGAGAAGACAAGGCATAAAGCGACAACGTGGCAGCCCATGTGGCAGCTTATTCTAGCCAAGAACTGTCCTATTAGACAGGAAGAGACCATCTGACTGGCATGTAAAAAAACAACCCCAGTTCATATTTGTACATGATGTTAGTCAACTAATTGCACTTAAGGAAGCCCAGTATAATTCAGACTAATCTCATGAAAATTATATGACGGTAGTGACATTTTTGCAACATATTACGTGGTTCATTAAATGTATCACACATTTCCAAGGTTAAAGTCCACTGTGTGGCCCTAAAAGTGAGTTAAATGTTCTCCCAAACAGATGAGGTTTTAAAGGTTAATGCTGTATTGAGTTTTAAATCAACAAAATTGTTGGAGCAACCACTTCATTTTGTCTACTCTCCAGGACTTGTACCCTGGTCCTTTGCATCACAGGTGCAACACTCTATCAGCGCAATTTGATCAAGCACGTACAAGCTTGTAAATGTAAACGTTATAATTTATTGCAAGTCATGCACTATAGTAAAAGTGTTTAGATGTCATAAGATAGCATTGTGTGAGGAACAGGCCAAAAAGTAAGTGTTTATAAATGGTTAATCTACTCATCATTTATGTGAAAGTGCAGGAATTGTTGTTATAGCCCCTCTAGTGGTCATTTCACCCGGAAACTGCTGCGATATGCACAAAAATAACTTTGCAAAACACTAGGTATACTAACATGATTCTATGAGACCAAGCTGGTATAATTAGGCTGATTTGGGGGAAAGTAGTTTTATGTCAGCGGACATCTTTTTTAACTAATTTAAGAATAATATCTTAGATAAGTTTCAGTCTGGATTTAGTGCTGGTCACAGTACGGAGTCACCTCTGTTAATAATCGGTGACTCGGGTAATCATGCTGCTTTAATTCTACTGAAACTCAGTGCAGCATTACATACTACTGATTATCGCATTCTTATCAATCGTCTAAGGCATGTTGTGGGGTTAGAAGGTACAGTTTTATGATGGTTTATATCTTACATTGAAAGTAGATCCCTTTCGGTAAGGTTTGGAGATGTTTCTTCTTCCACAGCACCCATTAACTGTGGTGTTCCGCAGGGGTCTATTTTAGGTCCGATTTTGTTTTCTTTGTATACGTTCCCCTAAGCATGATTTTTAAGAAATATGGTATATCTTACCACTTCTATGCAGACGCTTCACAGATCTATCTCCCCCTGCAACCTGGTGTGAACAGTTATTTGAATGTGTTGTTGTTATGTTTAGAGGAGGTTAAAGGTTGGCTGGGTCAAAGTATTCTCCAGTTAAATGAGAATAAAACCAAGATCATTACCTTTGGATCTAATGTGGTGTAGATATTGCCAATGGGGCCATGGGCTGCTAATTTGCAAAGCCAAGTGAAAAATGTGGGTGCTATTTTTGATTCAGCACTAAAATTTGACAAGCAGATTAAGGTTGTTGTGCGAAGCAATTTTTATCAGCTTAGAGCCATGGTTACCTCACTAAGTGTAACGGGAGCCAGCTGGTAGATAGCTGTGCAGCTAGAGGCTGTAGCCTTTAGCCTCCTCATTAGCGCACCCGCCTCCCATGCCGGAGACGTTGGTTCGAGTCCTGTTTGGAGTGGGGGCGAGAAGGACCGGCAACAATGGTGCCGTGACCCGGATGGGAGTGAGGTTTAGGGGGGTGAGTGTAACGGGAGCCAGCTGTGCAGTGTATAAACCTCACTCTCATGACCTCAAGAGGTGCACTAGCGACTGACGCTAGAGGCTTTAGCCTCCTCGTTAGCACACCCACCTCCCATGCCGGAGACGTCGGTTCGAGTCCTGTTCGGAGCGGGGGCGAGAAGGACCGGCAACATAAGCTTATACATTTTTATTCTTTGCATGTAGATAATTAAGATGGGCCACTCAAGTACTTCTTACTTTTCCCAGATCACGCTTAAAGCTCAAAGGGGATCGAGCCTTTTCAGTTGCTGGTCCAAGGTTGTGGAATGGACTACCACTTGAGATGAAATCCTCCACTTCTATTTCTACATTTAAATTGAATTTAAAAACTTCTTTAGCTTTTAATATTTAACAGCTTTTTTTATTTTTCTATTTCTTGTACAGCACTTTGGGGCCACAGTGTGGTTTGAAAGTGCTTTATAAATAAATGAGACTTGAGACTTGATTTCAAGTTCACCTGAAACCCTAGGGGGCGTTTACATAAGATGCGTTCTTGTATTCAAAAACAGCTACTATAGACGGAGTGAATGCAATGCAACGTAATGCAGGGGTCTTGAGATGCATTTTTAAAAGGTGTTTTATTTAAACTAGGGCTGTCGATTTAACACGTTAAATCAGTGTGATTAATTATATAATAAAAAATAAATAAACACAATTAATCATGTCTCCAGACCATAATACGGAATATCCCTACCATCGGAGCAATACAAGTTTGAAGAACCACCTGTTTTACCCAGATGGCAGAAAGACAATGGAGCGCAAATCTGAATGCTGGAATCTCAAGATGTGTTTGTCTTAAAGACAATTTTTTTTAAAAAGTTTTATCAAAATTATCTGAACAATTATAAACACGATGTTGCCGAGTGTTTTGTAATAGCGATATGAGGTACCCAGAGTAGTTTTCAATCAAATTACTGTGTGATTGAACAATTTCTTGTACAAAAAACGTCAGATAAATGTACCTTACAATGTCACTCTCCATTGAAGATCACTTTAGAATATCATCCATTTCATTTGAGACTATATTGCAAAATGAACACGCAGTTCAAGGCCATCTCCCATTCATTCCAATGGAGACTTCTGCGGAGCTTGTCAGAGCGTGCGACTATAACCAACGGGGGGCGGAGCTTAGCAAAGGGGCAATTGCAAAATGGATTGCTGGGAACTGCAGGCCAATGATTGGCTTATGATTAATAATATAAAACTAAACAATATATCCGATTCTAAATACTGTCTTATCAATACTTTACACATCTGCCACAATAATGTATTGCATTTAAATTATATGAATTATTTTTTTTTTAATAATATATGTATATTTTATTTGAAATGATTTAAATCTAACTATTTACAATTATTACATTATTATATATTAAATTATTGTTATTTGAGCAAATATATGCAAACATATGCGATTAAATAGATTAATCAACTGTACAATTTTTAATTGATTGACAGCCCTAGTTTAAACTTTAAACTGCATTTTAAAAACACAACACTCATGGCAGGATGCTCAAAAAAAGCGTTGCACTTGAATAGCTGTAGTGGTGGTGTTTTAACACTGATGAATTTCATAATGCAACTTTTCTGAGAGGATATACAGTGTAAACATTATAACAGCTAAAGCACGGCATACTGCCACTGAGCTAATTAAAGTATCTCTTTTTGCGTGTGATATGCATCAGATGGTATTTGAAATGGTCCATGGATGCCCATTCAGGAGGGCAACAGAAATGGGGCAAGAGGGAGACAGATGTTCCAAAAAAGAGATGCCAGACTCAGCGGGACTTTACAGAGACGAAAATAACTAAAATAGAGCACAGCAACAATGTGCTCATCATAACAGCTCGTTTAAAATCTGCTCTAATTAAACATTCATGAATTCAAATGTTCATATCATCGCTTTAATTGAGGATGAAAATGACGAGCAGCTTTGTCTTGTTGTCCGCAGTAGAAGAGCTCAAGCTCCACCCACACCATCATCTGGAACTTAATTTAACTTATTACATTTTCGGATAAATATATCTATAAAGCCTTATAGTATGTGGCACATGCACTTATCATTAAGAATGCACCTATATTAATTAAATAATAACACTTAAACTTAAATTCAACATGTAGATCTTTCGCTGCAGATATCAGTTGAATCACAGCAGTTATTTTAGTGTTTTAGGTCAAGGCTGGATTTCATTTCCATTATATTTTTTTTTTGGTGAACTGCTGGAGGAGGCAGTCATCTTTGTATCCACGGCAACAGCAGGATTCTTTTGAGCCATGCGGTGAGAGTCTCTGACAGGAAGTTCAAGGACACAAACACAGCAGCGGATCAGAGTTTTGTGTTGTGGTTTCGTGACTGCACAGAGTGAATGTGAGGGGGAATACAAGGAAAGCAAGAATGAAAATTATTATTATTATTTTTTTATTCCATTGAGAGTTCTGACCGAACGTAATAAAGCAATAAGCCATGAAAGGCCCTGAATTACAGGGATTTTACCACATTTAAAGAGATTAATAACGATAAAAATCAGTGATTTTATTTTCTATTGCTGTGTCTGACAGCAGGAATGTTGTCCGTTCCCAATCTGTGGATCTCAATGTAGTAATCAGTGGGCGTTTCCAAACCAGGATGGGCGTTTCTCAACTATCCAATGAAAGTAGGGAATCTCAATGTAGTAATCAGTGGGCGTTTCCAAACCAGGATGGGCGTTTCTCAACTATCCAATGAAAGTAGCGTATCTCAATGTAGTAATCAGTGGGCGTTTCCAAACAAGGATGGGCGTTTCTCAACTATCCAATGAAAGTAGGGAATCTCAGTGTAGCAAACAGTGGGCGTTTCCAAACCAGGATGGGCGTTTCTCAACTATCCAATGAAAGTAGGGTATCTCAATGTAGTAGAAGAAATCATGTAAAGCGGTTAAAACGGCCATCCCAGTTTGAAGACACCCACTGATTGGAAAACGGACATTATTTTTCTGCAGAGACACCAGTTTTGAAATCTCCAATCGGAAAATCAAGTGTCATGGATAATCAACCCCACCCTCTCTCTCTGACTGTCAATCTCTCTCTCTCACACTCTCTCTCTCTCCCTCTCACTGCAGGCCGTCTATAAAATGCACATATTTAATGTGTCTTAGCTTGTCTGATCTGATCAGACTATGATGGCAGTCAGGAACAGTATGATTCTGCAAATAAGAATCCCATTCTTTTCTTCCCACAGTCAAGGTGGCTGGCAGATGAATAATGTACCAGCCAGACTAATTGCATTTACAAGGGGATTTGACTATAAAATGATGAATGTCACAGAATTTGACATAATGGGATGAAATAAAATGATATATGCACAAATATTCAAATTAAAATCTAAAAAGTGTGATGATTAAACCACAACAACTTGTGATTTAATTAAATAAATATACAGTATGCATGTGCTGCACTCTTCAAAATGAATGTGATTCTGGCGACTCGTACACTGACAACACCGTATCATGAGCAAAGTCCCTTTCGAGTCTCTAGTCATGAGCATCAAGCATGCTCTGTGTGTAGATGACAGAGACAAGAGCGCTCATTCAGCTTGAAGCGTGCAGCAAATGCAGACTATATATTTATATAATTTAATCAGAGCCTTTTGCAGTTTAATAATCACATTAAGACATAGAGCAAACTGCTTCTCCGGTAGTGAGAAACTGTCATCAAAAACATACATAGTTTGTCTGAAAATGTTCCCAGTATTCATTAATTCCCAAAAGACTTTAGCTGAATGACAGATTAAGCAACAGAATGAACAAGAAGCAGACGAACAAAGAAAAAGATGGATAAGCTATCTTTTCATTAGTAGGCATAGAGTATACGTCGAAGGATATGAAGGAGAGAGAGAGATAAAATCTGATGAATAGAGACAGATGGAGAGGAGCCAGATAGAGAAAGAGAGATAAGCTGATAGAGACATCCGTCACTGGACAGGTGAAAGCTGTTGACAGCTTAATTCCAGTAGTAACCACTTTGAGCCGCAGCGAATATGATGCTCAAAACAAAACAACAGCATTTCCCCTTTCTCTCTCTCTCTCTCTCTCTCTTTCTCACTCTCTCTTTCTCACTCTCTCTTTCTCTCTCTCTCTTTCTCACTCTCTCTTTCTCACTCTCTCTCTCTCTTTCTCACTCTCTCTTTCTCACTCTCTCTTTCTCTCTCTCTCTCTCTCTTTCTCACTCTCTCTTTCTCTCTCTCTCTCTCTCTTTCTCACTCTCTCTTTCTCACTCTCTCTTTCTCTCTCTCTCACTCTCTCTCTCTCTCTCTTGCTCGCTCTTTCTCTCTCTCTCTCTCTCTCGCTCGCTCTTTCTCTCTCTCTCTCTCTCTCTCTTGCTCGCTCTTTCTCTCTCTCTCTCTCTTGCTCGCTCTTTCTCTCTCTCTCTGTCTGTCTCTCTCTCTCTCTCTCTTGCTCGCTCTCTCTCTCTCTCTCTCTCTCTCTTGCTCGCTCTTTCTCTCTCTCTCTCTCTTGCTCGCTCTTTCTCTCTCTCTCTGTCTGTCTCTCTCTCTCTCTCTCTCTTGCTCGCTCGCTCTCTCTCTCTCTCTCTCTCTCTCTCTCTCTTGCTCGCTCTTTCTCTCTCTCTCTGTCTGTCTCTCTCTCTCTCTCTCTCGGTATATCCATGTAAAAAGGGATATTCAATGGAGAAAAACCCCCTCTCTCTGAAGTTTTCCCTTTCTGACTAAGTGATAATTCTCAGCTCTTCGTTTCGTAATCCCAGCGCTGTCATGTTTTGATGCTGATGAGATTATGCCAGCAGCAGTGCAGTCATAACCACCTGCTTGTATCGTCTGATTATTATATCTGGAGTCCCATACAGCTGGTGTGCGTTACAGTTGAAGGATGAATGGAATGAAACAGCAGTTGGGATTGGGAAAACCGTGCAATGGATAAGGAATGTTGGTACATACCATTCCATCTATCTCAACCATTCTATCGCACCTGTCTCATGCTACCATGCTAATGTTTATGTGATACGTTTATCCTGTTAAAACAGCACCAAACCAGCCTTAACCAGAGCAGAAATGCATGCTGGTCTAAACTGGTCTTTTTAGTAGGGAATCCCTGATTAAGCAGCTTTGGGAGAAAACAGATTAGAAATAATCTCTAGTGAAAGAACCAAATCTATGTCAAATATATGTAAAACGTTTATTCTAGTTATTAGCGAGCTGCTGAAGCCAGTCTTTAATTTCTGTAAAAAGGCTATAGTGTTATCACCCTGGAGGATAAATATCACTAGGGCAAATAATTGCAATTACGACCATTAATTGTCTCTTTTAGGGCTTCACGATTAATTGTCAAACAAATTGGCATATTTCTTGGTTACACTTTATTTTAACATGTCCTTGTTACAGATGCTGACTATCCCACCTGGAGTCGTGAGTTGGAATCCAGGGCGTGCTGAGGGAGGGTAGAGTCACATGGGGTAACCTCCTCGTGGTCACTATAATGTGGTTCTCGCTCTCGGTGGGGCGTGTGGTGAGTTGTGCGTGGATGCCGCGGAGAATAGCGTGAAGCCTCCACACGTGCTACGTCTCCACGGTAACGTGCTCAACAAGCCACGTGATAAGACGCGCAGATTGACGGTCTCAGACGCGGAGGCAACTGAGATTCGTCCTCCACCACCCGTGTCACTACGCCACCACGAGGACTTGTGGAAAATGTATAAATTGGGGAGAAAATGCGAGAAAATAAAAAAAGAATTTCCTTGTTACATTGTAATTACACAAGTAATTACTGATTATTACTAATTAACAGCATGTACTTACTATAGGTTTAGGGTAAGGGTTTGGTTTAGCGTTAAATGCTTGTAATTACATACAATTGACTGTTCTTTCTATAGTAAATACATGTAATATGCGTTTAATAATAAGGACACATTAAAATAAAGTGCTACCTCAGATAATCAAATGGGCATATATGATTCCCTTTTAATTCTTTAATACTTATGAGTGACATGAAAAATCATTTAAATATAAAAATATTTATAAATATTATAATTATGTCTATTTTTGTTTAATAATAATAATAATGATGCTTTACATTTATATAGCGCTTTTCTAGGCACTCAAAGCGCTTAACATAGTATAGGGGGAATCTCCTCACCTGGATGATGCAACGGCAGCCATAGTGCGCCAGAACGCCCACCAGCTATTGGTGGAGAGGAGAGAGTAGAGTGATGTAGCCAATTCTGGAATGGAGATTAATACGAGTCCATGATAGATAGGGGCCAATGGGGGGAATTTGGCCAGGACACCGGGGTTACACCCCCTGGGATTTTAATGACCACAGAGAGTCAGGACCTCGGTTTAACCTCTCATCCGAAAGACGGTGCCTTTTTACAGTATAGTGTCCCCGTCACTATTCTGGGGCATTAGGACCCACACAGACCGCAGTGTGAGCACCCCCTGCTGGCCTCCCTAATACCACTTCTAGCAGCGACCTTGGGTTTTCCCCAGGAGGTGTCCCATCCAGGTACTAGCCAGGCTCAACCCTGCTTAGATTTAGTGGGCAACAAGGCAAGAGCTGCAGGGTGATATGGCTGCCAACTGTTTAATTGTAGATATGGTGCATTTTATATTTACTCTGTTGTTTTTGGAATCCAGCCAACCTGAATAGCAATATTATATACATTTCATATGCAACAGTAAAATATTTCTGGTAATATTAATCCAGTGTGAATTGACATGTAAATAAAAAGACCTTAAATCTGCACTTTAAAGCACCTGAGCCTTTTATATATGAAATATTTACCCATGTAAAAGAAAAACGAGCCGTTTTTATTATAATATGAGAAGAGAGCGGAAAATTGTGTTGAACCCCGTGTTTCAGAACATAAAATGACAATGTAAAGGGATTTGATTTTCCATCAAGAGTGTAATATAAGATTACAGGCTTGTTTATGATACCAGTTCTGTTGTATTCCAATCAATTTCTAATTATAATCACATATACAGTGTATGCTCATGTTTAATCATGTCTGTGTAATCCAGGTTAAAATCTGTTAATCCTTTCAATGTGCGTATGTATGTGTATATTAGTTGTATATTGATTGATGTATTTGCGGAGTACGTTTATACCCCGCAACATCACGTAACCTCGGTCACGTGATTATGCTTGACCAA
The DNA here is from genome assembly GCA_032164185.1 of Moxostoma hubbsi. Classification (NCBI taxonomy): domain Eukaryota; kingdom Metazoa; phylum Chordata; class Actinopteri; order Cypriniformes; family Catostomidae; genus Moxostoma; species Moxostoma hubbsi. The sequence continues at coordinate 21,280,196 of JAVLUX010000215.1, read as the reverse complement.
TCGCGTCTCCTAGCACGCGTATTTAATCGAGTCGCGGCGCCTTCCTCATTCAGAGGCGTGGGGAAGTCGATCGACGGCTGTGGACAGGTTTGTGTTTTACAAACTATTTACTCTTCTGATCGATTCATGCTTTCAAGTTAAGCATATTATTGTAACTTTTTAGAACAACTTACTGGCTGCAGGGAATCCGTCGCCGCCATCAGGTTATGTTTAAAGAGGAACTGGTGAGTAATCTGAATGAATGAGTTATATGCTGGAGGATAATATGTTAAATCGTTGATGCTGAACATTGGTATTAGTATTGTTTGTTCTAAACAAATGTTTTGATTCATTGTATGCTGTTGTGAAGTCTGTTATTTTATTTGGTTTACAAATAGATTTGTTTGTATTAAGTGTGTTTATATGCACTATGAAAATTAGGTTACAGTACTGTTGGATTTGTTTGAAGTTTGTTGCCGGTAATGCAATTTTAATATTGCATTTAATGTTTATTATTTGTAGGTTATACATTTATTTTGTAATGATCTAGAGTTGGGAATACATAAATGATATTTGTGTGGATTTAGCTAAATTTTATGCAAACCTAGTTCCAACTCATTTTATGTAAACCTAGTTCCAATTCAGCTCTATTTACGGGTCCTGTTGTGTACTATAGGTCAGGTTCTTTCTCTCTGGTTGGAGATAAATGATGGCGAGCTGAATTATTATGGTTGGGAGCCGACCATCTGCGCAGCATCCACTGAACAGCCACCCTATGGGTCTGGTAGGAAGGTTGTCCGCAGCTTGTCCCCCACGCACTTCTCCATAGACTAGCGTTTCAGTCCCTCAGGCACATCTTTTTCTTTGATGAATAATAACTTATAGATTAATTAACAAACTTCTATAAAAACTCTTGCGGGTTGCTGCGCGTGTCTTGAAGAAAGTCAACAATGTTGGCATGTCAACATTGTTGGGATAGTTTCTTTTTTTTTTGATTTCTTTTTTTTTTTATGTTTTGTATATGGCATTTGTTGTAATCTGTATCATTGTATTTGATTTGAACAATAACCACAAAAGTGCACTCAATTATAACCGATTCAACTGTAGTTTGGAAATATTTTGAGTTTTTCTTTATTTTCTTTTATGTATCTTTGGTTGGAATTATGTTTGTTTAATTATTTTTCAATATATGGTACCGGTACCAAAATTAACTTCCTGTTTCTGTGTTGTTGCTGACCACCAGCTCCTGTAGTTGAATTTTAGACTGTTATGATTTAGTTGATTTATTTAATTTAGTCTAGCTAATATTGATGACCGATTAATATCGGCTAGCAAGGCCCAAACCTGCGTTACATATGGCGAGCCAGCCAGGAGCTGGTTTGTACAGTAATTAACATTTTTATAACAACAGAAACAGTGCATTCAAACTCACCAGTTCGTTTTGGTTTTTGTGATGGAAATTTTTATAAAACTTGGGATAAAAATTCCTAATGCCGTCTTGGTGGATGGGCCGGTTAAAGAGAGTTCCTCGGAAGTTATAGATTTTCTTGATCAATATGGCGACATTAATCGCGATGACATTATTGATGATAGCGAATCCGAATTTCATCATATGCTCGTCGTAGAATTTGTGTCTGGAGTATCAGTAGCAAAACTGTCGTCACGACTACCGTATATATTTAATTCTGAGGCAAATAACAAATTCCATATTAGGAATTTATCCCAAATTTACACTTCAAAGTTGGGTGGTTCAAAGACTGACATTTATTTATCTGACCTGAAAGAAATTGCTAAACTGTCTGGAAAAGATTATTCAATGGTTCTTGGTGAAATGATGTCCCAGATACAACAAGCTATAGCACCACTTCATCCCATTGCTGTAAATGTCCCTAAAATGGAACAAAAGATAGCTGACCAACAAAGAAAATCTTTAGAGCCATCTGTACCTCCACCTGTATCAAATCGAACTTTTGGTTCAGTGTATGCTCCTTTACAAACCTCTTTCACTCCACCTGTTTCTACCCCTAACAGTGCTGGTTTGAACAGCGCTGGAGGACGATCGGTAGCGCCTGGTGATCTTAACCCTCCTGAGGTGCAACGCTATGTGGTGGAGCATGTGGTCCGGAGCAGTGATACGTCCATGTATGCCAGCCACCGGCTGAGACCGTTCTCTGGTAAAGTGCCCAGGTCAACCCATGAAATGGACTATGACACCTGGCGGTCTGGCATCGAATTAGTGCTGCGTGATCCAACCATCTCTGATCTTCAACGCACCAGACTAATTCGTGACAGCCTGCTGCCTCCTGCCTGTGACATGGTGAAACATCTAAGCCCTGACGCGTTGCCTGACGTGTATTTGCGGCAGCTGGAGTCGGCGTATGGCATTGTCCAGGATGGTGAAGAACTTTATGCCAAGTTCATGGACACTTACCAAAATCATGGAGAGAAGCCATCTGAGTACCTACAGAGACTTCAGGTAGCACTGCGACATGCTGTGAGGAGAGGAGGAGTATCTGAGAGAGATGTGGATAAACGTTTATTGGCTCAATTCTGCAGAGGGTGTTGGGACAATGGACTTATTTCAGAACTTCAACTTAAACAAAGGAAATCAAGTCCACCATGCTTTGCTGAACTTTTATTACTCCTGCGAACAGAGGAGGACAGAGAAGCAGCAAAGGAGCAAAGAATGAAACAGCACCTTGGAGGAACCAAACAAAAGGTAACCACTCATGCTCAATTTGTAAATCGGCAGGATGAAGAATCAGGTCTGTGTACTGCGATAACGAGTTTCACCAAGGAGCTTTCACAACAGATGACAGCTATTCAGCAACAGCTTGCTGCTCTTAATGCCAGTCAGACCAACAGGTATCAGCCAGCAGCTATGTATTCTGCCTCAAGGCAGTCTGAAACTGGGAAGACAGGGAGAAACGTTAAACTAGCTGCTTTTAATTCCAAACCTGGGTTTTGTTTTCGCTGTGGGGAGGATGGACACATTAAGCCCCAGTGTGATTCTGATCCGAACTCCGCACTGGTTAGTGCCAAGCGAAAGCAGTTTCAAGACAGGCAGCAGCAGTGGCAGAGACAAAACCCTTCTGCAAAGAAACATTTAAACTAGCTTTAGCTCCTGGTGTGGGACACCCAGGGGCTAAGCAGGACCAAATTTGTCCCGTGAGGAGTAAGTTTCATGTCAACTGTTTTGAGCTGCAGTCTACATTAAGGAGAGTACCAAAAGGACTTATAGGATCCAGATGTACTGCTGATGTTAAAGTCGCCGGTCACCATGGTTCCTGTCTGCTGGATACCGGGTCCCAAGTTACAACCATTCCGGTTTCCTTCTATAATGAACGTCTCTCTGATCAACCAGTTCAACCCCTGCATGAGCTATTCCACGTCGAAGGAGCAGCAGGTCAAAATGTTCCATATCTTGGCTACATTGAAACTACAGTGACTTTTTTTAAAGACTTTGTGGGAAGTATCATTACTGTTCCAACTCTTGCACTCATTGTTCCCGATGTCAGACCAGGATTTCCTGCTTTAATTCTGATTGGCATGAACACTCTCGAAATGCTCTACGACCAGTTCCGGCAAAGCGACAATCCTTCTTTCCAACCAAATGCACCCAGTTACCGAGCTGTATTACAGACTCTCCAAGTGACCTATCAACAGAGTTGCAGTGGTCATCTTGGGGTTGTAACTCTGCCCGGTAAAGCCTCTGTGCTCATTCCCGTTGGCCGCACCGTATTGCTGAAAGGCTCCGCTAAAATCTCTGCTCCAGCAAGTCAGTATGCTGTCGTCCAACATCCGGATTCAGGCTTGCCGGGTGGTTTGTGCGTTAGCAGCTGTCTTGTTGACATGCCCATGCATTTCCCTCACCAAGTACCTGTCATGGTGAGAAACGAATCGGAGCAAGATATCTGTATACCATCTTCGACCATCATAGCGGAGCTGGGAGCGTATGAATGCATTGTCTCAGAACAGCATGTGATCAGTTCTTCAGCACCTGGGACCAACGGCTCTTCATTAGTTTTTAACTTTGGGGAATCACCATTACCTTTGGAATGGAAGGAAAGAATTACCACCAAGTTGAGTGCAATGGCCAATGTCTTTTCCCAGCATGATATGGACGTTGGTTGCGCTAGTCATGTGAAACATCATATTAATCTCCATGACAACACTCCCTTCAAGCACCGAGCAAGACCAATTCATCCTCAGGATATAGAAGCAGTTCGCAAACATCTGAGAGAGCTTCTAGATGCCGGTGTTATTAGAGAATCTGAGTCACCATTCTCATCACCTATAGTTGTTGTCAAGAAGAAAAATGGAGATATTCGATTATGTATTGACTACCGCAAGCTCAATTTGCAGACTGTAAAAGATGCATATGCATTGCCAAACTTGGAGGAATCGTTCTCTGCACTCACTGGATCCAAGTGGTTTTCGGTGCTAGACCTCAAGTCGGGTTATTACCAAATTGCAATGAATGAAGCGGATAAATCGAAAACAGCCTTTGTCACGCCTCTAGGATTCTGGGAATTTAATAGAATGCCTCAGGGGGTAACTAATGCACCTTCAACCTTTCAAAGGTTGATGGAGAAGTGTATGGGTGATCTCCATTTGGAAGAGGTCCTTGTGTTTTTGGATGATCTGATAATTTTTTCCAACACGATTGAGGAGCACGAGAGCCGTTTGCTTAGAGTGCTGAGTCGTTTACGGGAGTATGGATTGAAACTATCACCTGAGAAGTGTAAATTCTTTCAGACATCAGTCAAATATCTAGGACACATTGTTTCTGAAAATGGGGTTGAGACCGACCCAGAGAAGGTATCTGCACTAAAATCCTGGCCAGTTCCCACTAATCTTAAGACCTTAAGATCCTTCCTGGGATTCGCAGGCTATTACCGCCGTTTCATTAAGGGGTATTCAGCCATTGCAAAGCCTCTCAACGACCTGACCCGTGGATATTTTTCCACAAGAAAGAACTTAAAAACCTCTGATTTAAAGGTCCCCCAGTTTGATTCAAAGCAATCGTTCGGTTCTCGGTGGAGTCCTCAGTGTCAACTTGCTTTTACTATCTTGATTGAGAAACTTACCAGTGCACCCATCCTGGGGTTTGCTGATCCTAAGCTTCCTTACATTCTGCATACGGATGCAAGCGCCATTGGGCTGGGTGCAGCGCTTTATCAAGAACAAGACTCCAAGCTTAGGGCTATTGCTTTTGCAAGCCGAGGACTCTCATCAAGTGAAAGTCGTTATCCAGCCCATAAACTTGAGTTTTTAGCACTAAAGTGGAGCGTGACAGAAAAGTTCCAGGACTACCTGTATGGTGCCAACTTTACCGTGGTTACTGATAGTAATCCTCTTACTTACATCTTGACATCAGCCAAGTTGGATGCAATGAGCCATCGGTGGTTGGCTGCGCTCTCCACGTTTTCTTTCAAGCTGCAATATAGAGCTGGACGACAGAATCTGGACGCGGATGCACTTTCCCGCCGACCACAGGAATATTCGCCTAGTGGCGAATCAGATCAAGAACTCCTTAGTCAGTTTACCAGACAACATCTTCCCGATTCTGGCGACCCCTCAATTCCATCTGAGGTTGTTAATGCTATTTGTCAGAGCTGCCTCTTCCGAGTGGAAGCAGCAAGGCCATGGATCGAGTCTCTGTCCATCATGGCAGACGTCCTTCCTGAGAGTTATGCAGAAGATCCTGGCTTGCCTGTGGTTTCGACTCTGTCCCATCTTGAGCTCCGGGACAAACAGAGGGTTGACCCAAACCTTCGGGAGGTCATATACCAGATGGAGACAGGTGAGAAAGTTTCTCCTACTGTAAGGGAGGGGTTGCCTGAAATTTCCTTGCTGTTGAGGGAACTCAACAAGCTTAAACTGGTTGAAGGTATTCTTTATAGAACACGACAGGACAATGAACAGATTTCATATCAACTCGTTCTGCCTGAAGAACTTCGTTCTGCTGTTTTGCAAAGTCTCCATGATGATATGGGTCATATGGGGATAGAGCGTACATTAGATCTCGCTCGGACTCGCTTCTATTGGCCCAAGATGTCTGCTGACGTAGAGCACAAGATAAAGACTTGTGGACGGTGCGTCCGTCGCAAAGCTCTTCCTGAGAGAGCCGCTCCTCTCATCAGTATTTGCACTTCCAGACCTCTTGAACTCATCTGCATAGATTTTCTCAGCCTTGAGCCAGACACTAGTAACACTAAAGACATCCTTGTGTTAACAGACCACTTCACTAAATTCGCCTTAGCTTTTCCAACTCCAAATCAGAAGGCCAGGACAGTGGCCAAATGTCTGTGGGACAACTTTATAGTTTATTATGGGATACCAGAACGACTACATACAGACCAAGGGCGGGACTTTGAGTCCATCCTGATTAAGGAATTATGTGAAGTGGCTGGAATTAAGAAGTGTCGGACTACACCATACCATCCGCGGGGAAATCCGGTAGAAAGATTTAATCGTACTCTGCTCAACATGTTGGGGACTCTGGAAGTCAATCAGAAAATGAAATGGAAAGACTTTGTCAAACCTTTGGTTCATGCTTATAACTGTACAAGGAATGAGACTACAGGATATACTCCATACGAACTGATGTTTGGACGTTCCCCTCGTCTTCCGGTTGACTTGGCTTTTGGTTTACCGTTGAGTGGGAAAAAACACCAACCTCATTCACAGTATGTGCAAAATCTGAAGTCCCGGTTGAAAGAAAGCTACGATATTGCCTCGAAGAATGCCGCCAAAGCATCTGGAAAAAACAAGGTCCGCTTTGATCGAAGAGTCATCCTTTCGAAGTTGGAGCCTGGGGACCGAGTGCTCGTGCGCAGTGTTCGATTGAGAGGTAAACGTAAGCTCAGTGATAAGTGGGAGCAGGACATCTATGTTGTGGTGGATCAAGCTGGAGACCTACCAGTCTATACAGTGAAGCCAGAGCGTTATGATGGTCCTAAACGTACTCTTCATAGAGATCTTTTATTACCGTGTGGTTTTCTCCCTGCTGTTGAAGAGCCGTTCATTGAGGCCAGTCCAGTCTCAAGGCCAAGAACGCGGCAGCAGTATGAGATTCCTCCTGACTCTGAGGTCTTTGAAGAGGAAGACTCTTCACCTGAACCAGCCGTTCTTGGTCCGGACCTAAATCCAATGAAGTTCACTGTGGAGAAATTTTACAAAAGAGCTTCATCTCTAAGTGTTGCCAATGATTATCTTTCTCCATCCTTGACAGCTGTGAGTGAACCAGTCATTGTAGCTGCAGGGTCGAAGAGTGAGCACTTACCTGAAGAAGAGACGTTATTTGTAACCCCTGATCCCTTACCTGAAGCTGAGGAATCTGTAGCACCTGTCGACCTTGACTTACCTGAACATCTACCTGAGTCTGGACCTGAGGAAGAAGAGTCTGTCAATCCTGAGACGTTAGTCTCTGGTGTCTCTGAGCCCTTGAACTTTGATTTAACTCTTGATTCGGTAGAACCAGAACCCGGTTTAAGACGTTGTGTGCGTCAACGATTACCACCTAAAAGGTTGCAGTACAGTTTGCTTGGTAATCCTTTGATATCTGTGGTTCAAACTCTTTTACATAGTATATCGGACGCCTTAAATCCTGCGCCTACCACTAGTTCAGTTATTCATGTGGTTTAACATGCAATGGGACATGCATAGGTTTAAGGGGGGAGGGTGTAATCCAGGTTAAAATCTGTTAATCCTTTCAATGTGCGTATGTATGTGTATATTAGTTGTATATTGATTGATGTATTTGCGGAGTACGTTTATACCCCGCAACATCACGTAACCTCGGTCACGTGATTATGCTTGACCAATCGCGTCTCCTAGCACGCGTATTTAATCGAGTCGCGGCGCCTTCCTCATTCAGAGGCGTGGGGAAGTCGATCGACGGCTGTGGACAGGTTTGTGTTTTACAAACTATTTACTCTTCTGATCGATTCATGCTTTCAAGTTAAGCATATTATTGTAACTTTTTAGAACAACTTACTGGCTGCAGGGAATCCGTCGCCGCCATCAGGTTATGTTTAAAGAGGAACTGGTGAGTAATCTGAATGAATGAGTTATATGCTGGAGGATAATATGTTAAATCGTTGATGCTGAACATTGGTATTAGTATTGTTTGTTCTAAACAAATGTTTTGATTCATTGTATGCTGTTGTGAAGTCTGTTATTTTATTTGGTTTACAAATAGATTTGTTTGTATTAAGTGTGTTTATATGCACTATGAAAATTAGGTTACAGTACTGTTGGATTTGTTTGAAGTTTGTTGCCGGTAATGCAATTTTAATATTGCATTTAATGTTTATTATTTGTAGGTTATACATTTATTTTGTAATGATCTAGAGTTGGGAATACATAAATGATATTTGTGTGGATTTAGCTAAATTTTATGCAAACCTAGTTCCAACTCATTTTATGTAAACCTAGTTCCAATTCAGCTCTATTTACGGGTCCTGTTGTGTACTATAGGTCAGGTTCTTTCTCTCTGGTTGGAGATAAATGATGGCGAGCTGAATTATTATGGTTGGGAGCCGACCATCTGCGCAGCATCCACTGAACAGCCACCCTATGGGTCTGGTAGGAAGGTTGTCCGCAGCTTGTCCCCCACGCACTTCTCCATAGACTAGCGTTTCAGTCCCTCAGGCACATCTTTTTCTTTGATGAATAATAACTTATAGATTAATTAACAAACTTCTATAAAAACTCTTGCGGGTTGCTGCGCGTGTCTTGAAGAAAGTCAACAATGTTGGCATGTCAACATTGTTGGGATAGTTTCTTTTTTTTTTGATTTCTTTTTTTTTTTATGTTTTGTATATGGCATTTGTTGTAATCTGTATCATTGTATTTGATTTGAACAATAACCACAAAAGTGCACTCAATTATAACCGATTCAACTGTAGTTTGGAAATATTTTGAGTTTTTCTTTATTTTCTTTTATGTATCTTTGGTTGGAATTATGTTTGTTTAATTATTTTTCAATATATGGTACCGGTACCAAAATTAACTTCCTGTTTCTGTGTTGTTGCTGACCACCAGCTCCTGTAGTTGAATTTTAGACTGTTATGATTTAGTTGATTTATTTAATTTAGTCTAGCTAATATTGATGACCGATTAATATCGGCTAGCAAGGCCCAAACCTGCGTTACATCTGCATAATTAATCAGCACCGTATACATGTTCTAATAGGTCAGTTATGCATGACAGCAGTGTGTAATTGCTGTAGACACACCCATCTCTGTTATTTTTATAGACATGGCTTATCATGTACCACATGTATTCACTGACACAAACACATTCTTAGCATTCATCCTTAAAAGTGTATTTCTGTCTATCTTTGCTCTGTGTGTTTGGACCTTTTATTCTATCATCATGTTTGTTCCAGCTGGATAAGAACTGTGTTCCAGTGAGGCCTGACTCAACCTTGGGGCAAAAAAACACTATGTTTTGTTCTGTCTAATGGTGTCATTGCAGGAATTGTTTGGAGGTTCGAGGTTAGATCCTCAGCTCATTTTCTGTTTTGTCTTCAGTAAGCTCTCCCTCAACCGATCGAAACTCAACTTTAACTCCTGGTCTTCATTGTTCATACTTGTCTCTCTAATGGGAATAACTGTATTACTGTACACTTTCACGGTGTTTTATGGTCATGTTAGAGCTTAACAGCCTCAGTCGCCATTCACTTTCATTATATGAAAATTAGCGTCTATTCTTCAAGAGAAAAATAGTGTTTCACATAAGAAAGTCAAATGGGTTTGGATCTACATATAAATGATGGATAAAGCATTACTTAAGTATGTATTTTAGAGATTCAGGTTTGAAAAATAATTTTGAGAATGGAAAGAGGACTTAGTGCTGATCACACCCAAAATGAAATTAGCCCACTTTGGGGTTCGGGACAATGCGAATACAATTTCAACTTAATGGGTGAGAATTTGGTTATTTTAAGGACTAAAAAAGTAAATCACTCCCATTATAATGGTAAATGGTCTGCACTTAAATAGTGCCTTTTTAATCTTAGCAGTATTCATTTACATTTATGTATTTGGCAGATGCTTTTATCCAAAGTGACTTACAGTGCACTTATTACAGGGACAATCCCCCCGGAGCAACCTGGAGTTAAGTGCCTTGCTCAAGGACACAATGGTGGTGACTGTGGGGATCAAACCAGCAACCTTCTGATTACCAGTTATGTGTGCCCACTACACCACCACAAAGCGCTTTACACTGTGACTCATTCACCCATTCATTCACACACCAATGACGGCAGAGCTACCATGCAAGGTGCTAGCCTGCCATTGGGAGCAACTTGAGGTTCAGTGTCTTGCCCAAGGACACTACGGCATGTGGAGTCATGTGTGCCAGGAATCAAACCGCCAACCCTGCCATTAGTGGCCGACCCGCTCTACCTCCTGAGCCACAGCCGCCCACGTAACGTTCCTTATTTACAATCGAGTGTGCAACCTGAGGAGTAGTTACCTAGGTTACTACCATTAAAAATGGATAACATTGAAGCTTGTCTCTCAGAGATCGTATAGAACTGCACTTTTTTATATGATTTACAACACAAACTCCACAAAGACATGGATGCCATGACAAATGCATGAAGAGAGATTGTGGTTTGACTTCTTCCATAGTATAAATTAGGCTTCCGAATGCACATTTTACTCAAAACTCATTTTGCACTGTGAACCAAACAAGGCCACAAAGGATGGTTGTTAAAGAGCAGGATATGTTGCTTCCTAGAGGAGAACTGCGTATTGCCTCATACAGAGGTCATACAGAATCACGGCGCCTCCGTAGGTGAAAGGCACAATACAAGCCATGTCGGAGCAGATTCATAGATGCATTGAAGCCAGAGAGAAGAGATCTCAACACACTCACAGCCCCTAGAGCTGCTTCAGAGGAACAGAGTTCAAATATATTTCACTCAGGGCTGGACGTGGAAGAGGAATCGGCCTGAATTTTACATAGCAACTGGCCCAACAGTTGTTGAGCGGATATGTCCTTTTCTACATATCGCGGGGCCGTTTTGTGGTCCGTTCTGCATAACGCGGCGGCTTATCATGGCCCATTCGGCACGTTTTGCAGACTTCATTGACTTGATTTTGGTCCGTAAGTAACCACCTGAGAGGTTACAGTAAAACAGGAAGTAACACATGATATTTATCGCACTGCATGTTGTTGAGAAAATGGTGTCTATGACAGTGGTTCCCAACGCTGTTCCTGGAGGCAATACATATTTTGGATATCTCCCTAATCAAACACAACTTATTCAATTCATCAGCTCGTTAGTAGAGACTCTATGACCTCAATTGGTTGTGACAGATAATGGAGATATACAAAATGAGCAGTGCTGGTGGGCCTCCAGGAACAGGGTTGGGAACCACTGGTCCATGACATTTCAGTGTCATTAATTATTGACAGAGACAAAAGAGGACACCTTCCCATTCACAAGGATTAGTGTGTGTGTGTATGTGTGTGTATGTGTGTCTATGTGTGTGTATGTGTGTGTGTGTGTGTGTGGGGGGGGGGGGGGGGGGGGGGGCATGTTTATGTGGTTTACGAGGACAATGTTTTAGGTCACAAACTGGTAATTACAAGGTTATTATGCTATAAATGTGGTTTATGAGGACATTTCTAGTGTCCCCATAATTTATTTATTTATTTATTTATTTTAATTTAACATATTAAACCATGTTTTATTGAAAATTAAAAAATGCAGAAAGTTTTTTGTGAAGGTTTAGGGGTTGTGTTGGGTTTAGGGGATGTGTTGGGTTTAGGGGATGTGTTGGGTTTAGGGGTTGTGTTGGGGTTAGGGGATGTGTTGGGTTTAGGGGTTGTGTTGGGTTTAGGGGTTGTGTTGGGTTTAGGGGTTGTGTTGGGTTTAGGGGATGTGTTGGGTTTAGGGGTCGTGTTGGGTTTAGGGGTCGTGTTGGGTTTAGGGGGTGTGTTGGGTTTAGGGGGTGTGTTGGGTTTAGGGGTCGTGTTGGGTTTAGGGGTCGGGTTGGGTTTAGGGGTCGGGTTGGGTTTAGGGGATGTGTTGGGTTTAGGGGTCGTGTTGGGTTTAGGGGATGTGTTGGGTTTAGGGGTTGTGTTGGGTTTAGGGGATGTGTTGGGTTTAGGGGGTGTGTTGGGTTTAGGGGTCGTGTTGGGTTTAGGGGTTGTGTTGGGTTTAGGGGGTGTGTTGGGTTTAGGGGGTGTGTTGGGTTTAGGGGTCGTGTTGGGTTTAGGGGTCGGGTTGGGTTTAGGGGTCGGGTTGGGTTTAGGGGATGTGTTGAGTTTAGGGGTCGTGTTGGGTTTAGGGGATGTGTTGGGTTTAGGGGTTGTGTTGGGTTTAGGGGTTGTGTTGGGTTTAGGGGTTGTGTTGGGTTTAGGGGATGTGTTGGGTTTAGGGGATGTGTTGGGTTTAGGGGTTGTGTTGGGTTTAGGGGTTGTGTTGGGTTTAGGGGTTGTGTTGGGTTTAGGGGATGTGTTGTGTTTAGGGGTTGTGTTGGGTTTAGGGGTTGTGTTGGGTTTAGGGGATGTGTTGGGTTTAGGGGATGTGTTGGGTTTAGGGGATGTGTTGGGTTTAGGGGTTGTGTTGGGTTTAGGGGTTGTGTTGGGTTTAGGGGATGTGTTGGGTTTAGGGGATGTGTTGGGTTTAGGGGATGTGTTGGGTTTAGGGGTTGTGTTGGGTTTAAGGGTTGTGTTGGGTTTAGGGGATGTGTTGTGTTTAGGGGTTGTGTTGGGTTTAGGGGTTGTGTTGGGTTTAGGGGTTGTGTCGGGTTTAGGGGTTGTGTCGGGTTTAGGGGGTGTGTCGGGTTTAGGGGGTGTGTTGGGTTTAGGGGATGTGTTGGGTTTAGGGGTTGTGTTGGGTTTAGGGGATGTGTTGGGTTTAGGGGATGTGTTGGGTTTAGGGGATGTGTTGGGTTTAGGGGTTGTGTTGGGTTTAGGGGATGTGTTGGGTTTAGGGGTTGTGTTGGGTTTAGGGGATGTGTTGGGGTTAGGGGATGTGTTGGGGTTAGGGTTTGTGTTAGGGTTTAGGGGATCTGTTGGGTTTAGGGGTTGTGTTGGGTTTAGGGGTTGTGTCGGGTTTAGGGGTTGTGTCGGGTTTAGGGGTTGTGTTGGGTTTAGGGGATGTGTTGGGTTTAGGGGTTGTGTTGGGTTTAAGGGTTGTGTTGGGTTTAGGGGTTGTGTTGGGTTTAGGGGTTGTGTTGGGTTTAGGGGTTGTGTTGGGTTTAGGGGATGTGTTGGGTTTAGGGGATGTGTTGGGTTTAGGGGTCGTGTTGGGTTTAGGGGATGTGTTGGGTTTAGGGGTTGTGTCGGGTTTAAGGGTTGTGTTGGGTTTAGGGGTTGTGTTGGGTTTAGGGGTTGTGTTGGGTTTAGGGGATGTGTTGGGTTTAGGGGTTGTGTTGGGTTTAGGGGTTGTGTTGGGTTTAGGGGATGTGTTGGGTTTAGGGGTTGTGTTGGGTTTAGGGGTTGTGTCGGGTTTAGGGGGTGTGTCGGGTTTAGGGGTTGTGTTGGGTTTAGGGGTTGTGTTGGGTTTAGGGGTTGTGTTGGGTTTAGGGGATGTGTTGGGTTTAGGGGATGTGTTGGGTTTAGGGGTTGTGTTGGGTTTAGGGGTTGTGTTGGGTTTAGGGGTTGTGTTGGGTTTAGGGGTTGTGTTGGGTTTAGGGGATGTGTTGGGTTTAGGGGATGTGTTGGGTTTAGGGGTTGTGTTGGGTTTAGGGGATGTGTTGGGTTTAGGGGTTGTGTTGGGTTTAGGGGATGTGTTGGGTTTAGGGGTTGTGTTGGGTTTAGGGGATGTGTTGGGTTTAGGGGTTGTGTTGGGTTTAGGGGTTGTGTTGGGTTTAGGGGGTGTGTTGGGTTTAGGGGATAGAATCTTTAGTTTGTACAGTATAAAAATCATTATGTCCATGGAAAGTCCTCATAATGATAGGTAGACCAACATGTGTGTGTGTGTGTGTGCGTGCGTGCGTGCGTGTATGTGTGTGCGTGCGTGTGTGTTACTGTATAAGGGTTAAGAAACAGCTTGACTGGATGCCTTCACATTTGTAAAGCAGGACTGACCTTGAGATGTATTCTAAAAATACATTTCCAAGTGAAGAGCTTAATTGCCATGTTCAAAATCACATTCTAATATACAGCACACTATACAACATATTTTTAAAATAAGTCACAATGCAGTAAATTGTATGCAGCAGGAAACATTTTAGAGAGTTTGTCCTTGTGTTACTGGTACTGATTGATGTGAGCGGGATTTGAACCGGGGTCTCCAGCTTGAGGGGCGGCTCTAGTGTCTGTTGCTAGTGTGCCTCTTGAGGCCAGGGGAGTGAGGTTTACACACTGCACAGGTACTTACCAGCTGGCTACCGGTACAATTGCCACTGTTGGCTAGCTCACTATTAGACACTTTTATTACTGTATGTGTACTGTGAAAATCACTATACAAATACATTTGAATCAAATAGAATATAATACAATAATTATACAAGATGGGCACTATTTGTAAGTATATATATATATATATATATATATATATATATATATATATATATATATATAGTATATACTGTATATACTGTATATATGAATAGAACAGAATAGAAGGGCACTGTTTGTAAGCTAATTTTGAATATAAATTTGAATAGAATAGAACAGAATAGACTTTTGGTTATTTGTGTATTCTTGAACAAGAAGGGCACTGTTTTGTAAGCTACTTTGTAACTTTTTTTTCCAAACAAAAAGGACATTAAGCAAAATTTTATATACATTTTACTAGAATAGAATAGAAATAAATAGAATAGAATAGAACAGAATAGACTTTCAGTTAATTGTGTATTTCTGAACAAGTTGGGCACTGTTTGTAAGATACTTTTTATTTAAATTAGAATAGAATAGAATTGAATAAATAGAATTTTGGCTAATTGTGTTTTTCCGAACAAGAATGGCACTGTTTGTAAGCTTCTTTTTATATAGCTATTAATAGAATAGAATAGAATAGAATAGAATAGAATAAACTTTCGGTCAAATGTGTATTTCCGGACAAGAAGAGCAAACATATTAACCCTGATGAGAAACGAATAGTTAAAGTTAAGGTTTTTCTCTTTACTCCTAAAGGAATTAACAGTCATTTTAAAACATGTATAAAATCATGAGCACTCACATGAGAGGAAGAAAGCTGTTTTATTCTACATAGAGAGGGTCTCCTCATGGGGACTGCCATGTTGGGATCACATGACCAGCCGAATATTACTCGCTTTATCTCAGTAACCGTCCTGTTATTGGACACTTTCACTCACGGAGTATATTAATCATGACTGACAGTGAATAGTAAATTTCTACATTTACGTTGATAATTGAAAACTATTGTGTTTGAATAATCCTGCATCCAGGCCCCTAGATGTCACTGTCCTATACTACATAAACAAAAAAACATACTGAGTGCACCTTTAAGACAATTTTACCAGGCATTTCTGTATAACAGAAGAATGGAGATTGTGACAAAAAAGTCACACTATCCAGACATCATGTATGTAAACAATTCACAGTATAAATACAGCATATTTTGGCAAGATGCAAGAATAGTATGGTAGTATGAAATGTTGAATATAGCTACAGTCTTCTATTTTGTTTTGTCTCCTTTAGTGTCCTGGGAGACAAATTATTTCCAAGTCTCAGATACACTCAGATCACAGTGCCATCTGTTTCAGACTAACATCCCAGCTATTATCCGTTGAGAATTCTGTACACTGCTTATTCGGATCACTGGGGGAATGCAAAGTCAACCACCCAGCGGCTCAAACTGTGCTACTGGGACACAGCTGCTACCCTTTCAAACACGTGGGGAACAGCGAGGTCTTCCCTTCATTAATAACCACTTGACCTACATAGATGGCACCACAAAGTTGATGTCAAATCAGTGTAAACACACTGGTGTATCTGTGAAATACCAGCCACATGCCTCATGTGTCTCAGGGATTGTCTTAATAGTGGGGTTTTCTAAAGCAAGCATCACTTGTACTATAGCTCATACCTAGGGTTCGTGAAGTCAACTAGAGTCTGAGTCGAGTCTCGAGTCACCAATCTTAACATTTGTATTTATGGTAACACTTATTTCACATAAAAATCCTATTTGCAAAAATTCCCTGTACAGCCAAGAATCAATATAGGAAGTTCTGAGAAACTTCCACTATAATTCTATCAATAATCCACTGGTAGCTTCATTGTAAATAATAAGAAGGGCTTTTATAGGTAATTGTGTTTCTGATCAGTACAGATTGATTGTTTGTGAGTAGGACTATTATTAATAATAGTAGTAATAGGAGCAATAGTCATAATACATTGCAGATTATAATTTTTTATTTTTATATTTTTGTATTTTTTTACAAGAATTATATATTTCTGTCCCTGATTTCATCACTTCCATGCACATTGCAAGGCTGAGTTTTTATTTAATTTGACTTAAGACCATGGGGCGGCTGTGGCTCAGGTGGTAGAGCGGGTCGGCCACTAATGGCAGGGTTGGCGGTTCGGTTCCCGGCCCACATGACTCCACATACCGAAGTGTCCTTGGGCAAGACACTGAACCCCAAGTTGCTCCCAATGGCAGGCTAGCACCTAGCATGGCAGCTCTGCCATCATTGGTGTGTGAATGTGTGTGTGAATGGGTGAATGAGTCACAGTGTAAAGCGCTTTGAAAACCATTAAGATTAAAAAAGCGCTATATAAGTGCAGACCATTTACCATGGCTTATAAAAGCGTTGTTATCTTGTGTTTAATATACTTGCATTTAAAATAAGCAACATGTGTATAGAAAATAAAGATATAGCACGGTGTATTTCATGAGCAAACCGGAGCATGGACTACAATCGAATGGGGTTCAGTGAACCACCACAAACGGATGTGCAAAAACTCAACAATAAAACAACTTACGCCACACTTTATGGACGTATATGAAGTTATGTATAGATGAAGGTGGCAGGCAAGTGCTCTGCTGTTCGCGCGATTCCACTATTCAAATAATGCATATCTCTTTACTTTTATCAACCACTGCATCTCTGTTTAATATAAAAATTAATTATCTGTAAAGAAGGACTTTCACCATCACTTCTAAAACGTGTGCTCTGCTGGGGTGTGTGTGTGTGTGAGAGAGAGAGAGAGAGAGAGAGAGAGAGAGAGAGAGAGAGAGAGAGAGAGGGGGGAGGTTGAGAGCTGCACGGTCACATTCATTTATAATCAATATTTTAAGAGGTCGAGTCTGAGTCGAGTCTGAAGTCTTTTGAGGTCGAGTCCGAGTCGAGTCTGAAGTCTTTTGAGGTGGAGTCCGAGTCGAGACTGAAGTCTTTTGAGGTCGAGTCCGAGTCGAGTCTGAAGTCTTTTGAGGTGGAGTCCGAGTCGAGACTGAAGTCTTTTGAGGTCGAGTCCGAGTCGAGTCTGAAGTCTTTTGAGGTCGAGTCCGAGTCGAGTCTGAAGTCTTTTGAGGTAGAGTCCGAGTCGAGTCTGAAGTCTTTTGAGGTCGAGTCCGAGTCGAGTCTGAAGTCTTTTGAGGTAGAGTCCGAGTCGAGTCTGAAGTCTTTTGAGGTCGAGTCCGAGTCGAGTCTGAAGTCTTTTGAGGTTCGTATGATATGAGTGTGAAGTGATCGTCTGCTTTTGGGTCCTTGAATAACGTATAACAAGCGAGTAAGGGCAGCCGATGGACTTTCTGGTGCCCTCCTAGGGTAAGAGGGTGCCCCCCTATGGAGCTGGTGCCCTACGCAGACTGCATAGTGTGCGTGTAGGGAGTGGCAGTACTGTCAGCTGGAGCGACCTCATTTCGGGAGTGATGTGTGGAGATGGGGAGGGTGGGTGCTTTCGAGGAGGTGTCATGTAGAAGTCTGGGGATCTGGGATTCATTTGATGGGAAATGGGGCAATTATTTGACATTTCGGGGGACTCTTGGTGAGAGGATGTGGAGAGAGAGGTGTAGTTTTAGATGTGAGTGATTATTATATCCTTTTATTAATTTATTTTATTATTAATTTTATTTTTGTGTGTGTGTGTGTACTTATGTATGACCACGGGGATGTTCGTTGGGGGTCAGGGTGGGGTTGGTGATTGGGAAGGGGTAGTAGAGGGAGTTAAATGTTGATTCAATCTATATTTAAAATTTGCTTTGTGTGTTTTTTTGTATTTTGTGCATATGTATTTTATATAAAGTCCAGCATGACTTGTAATGTCTTATAGCAGTTTAAAAATATCTTATGAATGTTTATAAGACAAAATTGCTTTTGTCACTTTATTAAAGCAGACCTATTAAATATATATATATATATATATATATATATATATATATACACACACTGG
This sequence comes from Moxostoma hubbsi, assembly GCA_032164185.1. Taxonomy (NCBI): domain Eukaryota; kingdom Metazoa; phylum Chordata; class Actinopteri; order Cypriniformes; family Catostomidae; genus Moxostoma; species Moxostoma hubbsi. Next base: position 21,261,881 of record JAVLUX010000215.1, on the reverse strand, counting down.
AGGCCAAAATCTTGAATAATGTATAGGTTTTGCTCTTATGGATAGAAATTGGTACTTTTATTCAGATCACTGTTTTGCTTTGGAATTCTCCTTTATAATAATGTACAAAGAGGTGCAAAAAATGTTAAGATAAATAGTAGATAAAAAGATATACATTTATAACATGATGATATATTTTGCAAAAGGGATGTCCCTATACCGATATTGGAATCGGGTCTGATAACGTGCCCATGTACTTGTCAGGTGGGCTGGTTTGAGTATTTCTGTAACTGCTGATTCTCCTGGGATATTCACACTCAAAAGTTTCTATAATTGACTCTGAATGGTGCCAAAAACCAAAATCATCAAGTGAGTGTCAGTTCTGTGGGAGTACATGCCTTACTGATGAGAGAGGTCAACAGAGAATGGCCAGACTGACAAAGTCTAATGATAACCGCTCTGTGCAATTATAGTGAGTAGAATATCATCTCTGAATGCTGTTCCGAGATGCGGGTTGGCGCTGATTTGGCGGCACGAGGGGGACCTACACAATATTAGGCAGGTGGTTTTAATGTTGTAGCTGATCCGTGTATGTTGATATATGTATACATATACGCAGACTTTCTCTACCAGGAAAACTGGCCAAAAATAATGATTACATACGGTGGCAAGAAAAAGTATGTGAACCCTTTGGACAGTGGCGGCTTGTCAATAGAGGGCGCTGGGGCGCCGCCCCCATATCAAGTTTCCAGAAATATACATGTACAAAATTAATTATATAAAAATACAAAACTAAAATAGTTTATTCATACGATGTGCTGGCTGGTAGTAAGAAAAGCAGCATTTAATAAAAACTGGCTTTTATCGGTCAACTATTTTATATGTTTTTCAATATATTTCATGCGGTTTCATGGGCGAGGGACGCCGGACAAATGGATGTCTATGTGAGACTTTAAATTTTCGGGCAGCATGTGACCTGAAGCTGGTCTCTAATTGGTTTCTTAAAGATTCTCCTCCGGGCGCAAGTCGTTGCGTCCCTGGCCAATCAGAATTGGATACATGTTATTTTATCAAATCTGATTGGTTCTCGTCATCTGTCATTCACTTTACGCTAGTACTGCGAGTGTGAGTGCGCAGGTGACACCACTTCCGACTCCGCCAAAACCTTGCTAGGCTGACCAGCATTTTTGTAAAAACAATGGCAGCAGTTAATCCAAATTCTGTAATTTATTTGCAAAAAAACCCTTTCACAAGGCTTTCGCTGGAAGAAAAAAAAAGGATAAAGGATCTCGGACCGGACCAACCAGATTTACAAATCCAGCAGCAGGCCAGTGACAGAGGACGAAGCTATACACGAAGCTTCACCCGCGCTTGTTATGAGAAACGGAGGTGGCTGACTGGATGTGATGTTAGCAATTCCCTGTTTTGTTTTCCCTGTCTTTTATTTCAAAGTGTCTGCACTGAAGTTTTGTGGACAACAACGGGGGTAAGAGACCTCAAACACCTATCTGACAAATGCAAACGTCATGAAAGTAGCCGCAGCCATCTTGATAATAGCATGAAACTAACATTTTTGGGCAGAGTAAACATTGCTGAACAACTAGATGAAGGCTACAGGATTGGCATTAGAAGGCACAACGAAGAGGTGACCAAAAAAAATAAAAACTTTTCTCAGAAACACCATGACCCAGGAGAGGCTGAATGCATTAGCATTGCTGTCCATGGAAAAGAGACTTGTTTCGGAGATGACTGACTTTAATCAGAGAGTAATTGAGAAATTTGCTGACCAGAAAGAAAGAAGAGTAACATTTATGTTCAAGTAGGAAACCTGCTTTTTTGGTACTTCTTTGTACTGCTTTGTTGGTCTGAAATGTAAATAAAGATCATCAAAATTTAGTCAACATGCTTTTTTGTACTGCTTTGTATTTATTTGCCCCCCTTGATAAAGTGTAAAAAAAAATGCGCCCCCCCAAAAATAATTATCACCAGCCGCCACTGCCTTTGGAATCAGCTGGTTTTCTGCATTAATTGCTCATAAAATGTGATCTCATCTTCATCAAAGTCACAACTATAGACAAACACAATGTGCTCATGCTAACAACACACAAACAATTATAATCTTTCATGTCTTTATTGAACACATCCCGTTAAACATTAGCAGAGCTGTGGAAAAGATAAGTGAACCCTTGGATTTAATACCTGGTTGATCCTCCTTTGGCAGCAATAACCTCAAGCAAGCATTACCAGTAGATGCGGATTAGACCTGCACAACATTCAGAAGGAATTTTGTACAATTCTTCCTTACAGAACTGCTCCAGCTCAGACATATTCTTAGGATGTGTGGTGCGAACAGCTCTCTTGAGGCAAGACAAGGCAATTTATTTAAAGACGCAATTAAAAACAACAGTTAGTTGAACAATGTACTGTACAATTCTTATAAAATATGCAAAAAGCAAAACATACAGTACACACCAATATTATACAACACAGACATCTAGCTACTCAACATGTCATTAAACAGGGTACGATAAAACAAGCCAGGGGAAAAAGACAAGTTTTAATAGAGATTTAAATGACACCAGTGTGGAGGCAATTCTAATGTGCACTGCACATTACACTGCAAAGGCACGGTCCCCCCCATTATCTACGTCTAGACCTAGGAACAATTAAGAGTTTCTGATCAGAGGACCTATGTGATCTGGACGGTGAGTAAAATTGCCATTTAAAGATTTAAAAACAATCAATCAAATCTTAAAATCTTCCTATAACGGACCGGCAACCAATGCAAGGAAAGCAAAATGGGAGTAATATGGTCCCGTTTCGGCAAACTGGCCAACAATCTAGCAGCATGCGTTCTGGACAATTTGCAATCGTGATAACGTGGACTGACTAATCCCTACATACAGGGAATTACAGTATTCCAGGCTTGAAGACATAAAAGCATGCATCACTCTCTCAAAATCAGAAAAGGACAAAAATGGCTTGACCTTTGCCAGTGTCCTTTTTTTTCCTCTCTCTTTTCTCCCCAATTTGGAATGCCGTCAATCCATGCATCTTATCACGTGGATTGTTGAGAGGTTTACCATGGAAACATAGCGCGTGTGGAGGCTTAACGCTAATCTCTGCGGCATCCACGCACAACTCACCACGCGCCCCACCGAGAGTGAGAACCACATTATAGCGACCACGTGGAGGTTACCCCATGTGACTCTACCCTCCCTAGCAACCGGGCCAATTTGGTTGCTTAGGAGACCTGGCTGGAGTCACTCAGCACGTCCTGGGATTCAAACTAGCAAAACCCAGGGGTGATAGCAGCGTCTTTTACCACTGAGCTACCCAGGTCCCCTTTGCCAGTGTTTTTAACTGTAAAAAGCCTGATCTGACAACGGCATTAATCAATGCGAGCCATCAAAAATACCCCTAAATGATTTACCACGGAGTTACAATAAATAGATAAAGGGCCTAAATCAGTATTAGGGGACCCAGATGTATTAGAGGGTGCAAACACAATAGTCTCTGTTTTACATTCATTTAGATGCAAGAAGTTCACAGCCAACCATGTTTCCAATTCCTTCAAACATGCAAGAAGAGGTCCTAATGAGTTACTTTCCTTCCTTACTTGAACATATATTTGAGTATCCTCAGCATAACAGTGAAATGATACCCAATTGGAAGCATATATAATGAAAACATAATGGGTCCCATAATGCATCCTTGTGGAATCCCACATGTAAAAGGGGCCAAAGATGATGTGAATTCACCTAAGGAAACTGAAAAACTTCTATTAGTTAAATAGGACTTAAAACAGTACCTCAAATCTCTCCCAATCGCTCAATTTCATGGTCTATGGTGTCAAATGGTACACTAAGGTCTATTAACACCAGAATTGCAGCATCCCCAGAGTCCAGAGTTAACAAAACATCATTAAGAACCTTTAAAAGTGCAGATTCTGTGCTATGATGCTCCCTAAACCCAGACTGAAATACATCAAAGAGAGAATTACTGTTCAAATAAGACTGCAGCTGAATAAAAACAGCTTTCTCCAACACTTTTGAGCGAAAAGGTCATTTTGAAATAGGTCCAAATGAATATTTTTAATTAAAGGCTGCACCATGGCATGTTTAAAAAAGGCTGGAACAGACACTGATACAAGGCAGCTATTTATTATAGCTAAAACACTAGGCGCAACTTTATCAAAAGCCTGTTTGGTCAGTTTTGACGGGACAATATTAGGTGGGGATTCTGATGGCCCCAGCTGGTCTACTATTTTAGCCAAACTAGAGAGATGGAGACATTCAAAGTGATCAAACACCACAAATATTTTCAATTTTTTAAACAAAAAATATCTTAAAATGTTCTACTGAGATATCAGGCTCAATTACATTAGGTGGATATATAACAAAGTTTATAGCTTTAAATAATACTCCAGGTTTGTGACAGTTTTTCTCATTAATATCAGAGAAATACTTTGCCTTAGCTGCTTTAATGGCACTTTGATAGGTATGCAAGGAGTCCTTTAAAATTTCATAAGACAACCGGAGCCTGTCCTTCTGTCATTTACGCTCTGCTCTTCTGCAAATCTGTCTAAGTGCTCACGTAGTATCATTAATCCAAGGCTCTGCCTTGGTTTTTACATGCCTCACCTTCAAGGGTGTAATGTAATCTAAAATGGTTGAACATAAAGCATTAAAAGAACAAAGCAGAGACCAGAGAACTCTGGGTTCAAATATGATGAAGGTATGATTGAGGTCATTTCTATTGGGTTAAGGTCTCCAAAAGGGGGATTGCCATGCCTGTTTAATGTTTTCTGTATAGTAGACTCATGAACAGAGATGTTAACCAGTTCCAATGATTCCTTCAAGTATTTATCTGTCACTCTAGGGATCTTTTTATCTCATTCTGAGCTGTGCCCTTTGAGTCATCTTGGCTGGACGGCCACTTCTAGTGAGAGTACCTATAGTACTAAATCATCTCCATTTATAGACAGTTTGTCTGACTGTGAACAGATGAATATCTAACGGCCACTTCTAGTGAGAGTACCTATAGTGCTAAATCATCTCCATTTATAGACAGTTTGTCTAACTGTGCACAGATGAATATCTAACAGCCACTTCTAGTGAGAGTACCTATAGTACTAAATCATCTCCATTTATAGACAGTTTGTCTAACTGTGGACAGATGAATATCTAACGGCCACTTCTAGTGAGAGTACCTATAGTACTAAACCATCTCCATTTATAGACAGTTTGTCTAACTGTGGACAGATGAATATCTAACAGCCACTTCTAGTGAGAGTACCTATAGTACTAAATCATCTCCATTTATAGACAGTTTGTCTAACTGTGGACAGATGAATATCTAACAGCCACTTCTAGTGAGAGTACCTATAGTACTAAATCATCTCCATTTATAGACAGTTTGTCTAACTGTGGACAGATGAATATCTAACGGCCACTTCTAGTGAGAGTACCTATAGTACTAAACCATCTCCATTTATAGACAGTTTGTCTAACTGTGGACAGATGAATATCTAACAGCCACTTCTAGTGAGAGTACCTATAGTACTAAATCATCTCCATTTATAGACAGTTTGTCTAACTGTGGACAGATGAATATTAACGGCCACTTCTAGTGAGAGTACCTATAGTACTAAATCATCTCCATTTATAGACAGTTTGTCTAACTGTGGACAGATGAATATCTAACGGCCACTTCTAGTGAGAGTACCTATAGTACTAAATCATCTCCATTTATAGACAGTTTATCTAACTGTGGACAGATGAATATCTAACGGCCACTTCTAGTGAGAGTACCTATAGTACTAAATCATCTCCATTTATAGACAGTTTGTCTAACTGTGGACAGATGAATATCTAACGGCCACTTCTAGTGAGAGTACCTATAGTACTAAATCATCTCCATTTATAGACAGTTTGTCTAACTGTGCATAGATGAATATCTAACGGCCACTTCTAGAGAGAGTACCTATAGTACTAAATCATCTCCATTTATAGACAGTTTGTCTAACTGTGGACAGATGAATATCTAACGGCCACTTCTAGTGAGAGTACCTATAGTACTAAATCATCTCCATTTATAGACAGTTTGTCTAACTGTGCATAGATGAATATCTAACGGCCACTTCTAGTGAGAGCACCTATAGTACTAAATCATCTCCATTTATAGACAGTTTGTCTAACTGTGGACAGATGAATATCTAACGGTCACTTCTAGTGAGAGTACCTATAGTACTAAATCACCTCCATTTATAGACAGTTTGTCTAACTGTGGACAGATGAATATCTAATGGCCACTTCTAGTGAGAGTACCTATAGTACTAAATCATCTCCATTTATAGACAGTTTGTCTAACTGTGGACAGATGATTATCTAAGGTCTTCCAGATAAATGTGTAACCCTTTCCAGCTTTATGCAAAGCAAAGGTCTTCAAAGATCTCTTTTTTGCAAGACACGATCCACGTCAGTAGATGCTTCTTGTGAATAGCAAACTCAAAATGTTTCAGTGCTTATTATAAGTCAAAGCAGCTCTAACCCACACCTCCAATCTCATTTCATAAATTGGATGCCAGGTTTGCCAACTCCAGACTCTAATTAGCATTTGTTGACATCATTAGCCTAGGGGTTCACATGCTTGGTCCAACCTGCACTGTGAATGTTTGAATTATCATTCTTGCCACTGTATCTTGTTTGCAGTGGCATCTACAAATTGTTGTCCTATAAAAGCTCTATATGATAAGAACGTACCTCCACCAATAATGCCGATCACTGACTAACAATGCTAACCAGCACATAATTTTGCAGAGTGTCGGAAAAAAGTCACACTTCACTGTTCTATTGAAGACAGCAAGTCATACGGTTTTGGAAGAACATGAAGGTAAGTAA
>JAVLUX010000215.1:21227500-21250000 GCA_032164185.1 Moxostoma hubbsi | reverse complement strand
ATTTTCAGCTGTGGGACCTTATATAGACTATGTCTATCAATTGAATTTGCCACAGGTGGACTCCAATCAAAGTGTAGAAACATCTCAAAGATGATCCAGAGAAATGGAATGCACCTGAGCTAAATTTCAAGTGTCACGTTGTGACAGGGTGGAGGGCGGGGCCAAATCGGGATTATACACACCCGGTCCCTTATCAGGCTAATCAAGCCTCCGAGAGGGATAAAGGCCGACTGCGGAAGATGGTGCGGGAGAGAGAGAGAGATTGTTTACGAGCAGCTGTCCGTCATGTGTGTGTTTGTGTCTTTTGTTTCAGTTTACTATTAAAATATTATTTATATTGTCAAGCCGGTTCTCGCCGCCCCCTTGCCTGTCGAAATCCCTTTACACTGGTGCTGAAATCCGGGAAGGAGGAGGGATGCCCATCGCGGAGTCCTCGACACTGTCGTCCACCCGGGGGAGCGCCGCTGCCATCTGCCGGGGGAGGGAGTAGTCCGACTGCCTGGACGCGGTGAACGGCCGCCATCCACGAGGCGAGTGGGGACTGAACTCCCCAACACCCGCTGCCAGGGGCAGAGGAGAGCCCTGCCATCCTCCAGAAACGCGGAGGGGTCGAGAGAAGACCGCCGTCCACCGTCCGCCAGGGGAGGAGGAAAGTGACTCCCCGACCGCCTGGAGAGGCAGGGCCGCTGCCAGGGGCGGAGGAGTGTCCCCAGGAGTCGCCGTGAACGTGGAGGGGCGTTCTGTCCGCCGAGGGTCGTGAGTCTAACTCCAGTCCGCCCGGGGAGAAGCAGCTGTCGTCCGCCTGAGGGGGTGGAGGAGTGATCGAGACCATGCGGCGGTGTATCAGAGAACCGGCTTGACAATATAAATAATATTTGACGGACAGCTGCTCGTAAACGATCTCTCTCTCCCGCACCATCTTCTGCAGTCGGCCTTTATCCCTCTCGGAGGCTTAATTAGCCTGAAAAAGGGACCGGGTGTGTAGCATCACGACCCGGCCCCAGCCTCCGTCCTGCCACACACATGTAAAGTGACAATTGATGCTCGGGTCAAACTTGACCCATGATTTATTTATTTATTCTTTTTAGTGGTTATATCTCAAACCATTTTATTAGAAAAATCTGAAAAAAAATCCTTATGTGTATTTCTATAGTCTTGACAATGACACAAAAATTGGTTCCCATACTAAAAACAATATGGTATTTAAAAATTATTATCTACCTCTCCCATGTCAAAAATCACCCGAATGCAATAGGAGTAAACACACACTCCAACCTGCAGTTAGAGGACTGAAATATGCTGGAACACACACACACACAAACACACACACACACACACATGTTAACCAGTCCCCTGAGGTTGTGTTTGTACTTTAGGGAAGCAGCGGCTGAATGAATTGGGACAGCGGGAGGAAACAGATTTGATCAAATGGAGGCAAAGACAAGAAGAAAACGTGGTGAGAGAGATACAGAAAGACTGGATTTCTTGCCACCTGGATTTATTGCAGAAAGGGACAGACGTTACCTCCCAAAAGGGAAACTAAGAGAATGTTGTGATTACACATCCGTCATTTAATTGCATTTACTGAGGCACAAAAAAGTGTCGCTCTTAAAAACCCCTTAGTCACTGCTTGATGGGTACAATTGCATCTGTGCTATATTTATTGCATTCACTTGAAAATGTCGAAATTCACAGCTAATCAGAATACTCTGTGCTCCCCGGTCTTATTGATGTTCAGACTATTGACACGGTCAGTGAAAAGTTTTTCATTTAAACTGCTCGATAAGGACTTCAAGACATTTTAGACATCACAGCATCATTTTCTGTTCTGAAAAGCTACTTTGAAAAATTGTGTGTTGTGAAAGGTGTTATCCAAACGTGACTTGGCAGTACACAGATTTGGATGCTGTTTTTTCTATCAACAAAGATAGTGTCAAATAGTGATAGGAAATATAGTATGCTATAGTTTACTTCCACGTTGCTTCTTCATCAAATATCAATGTCAAATGCAAATCAAGTCAATCACGGACACATCAGTGCCACCTTGAGTAAGAAATAACATGTATAATATGTATGTGTACTAGGGGTGTAACAAAATATTGTCTCGTATTGTATCGTACCATACGATGCTCACTATACAATACCATCCTGTATGCATAATTCGATACATAAAAAACACATTATAGTGTATTTAAAACCAAGCAGTGCAATATTGAGAGCTGCAGAACAGTCTCCCCCCCATAGAGGCGGCACTGAGTGTTCAAGGCGGTCGCACACCTGACGAGAAGCGCCATGCACGCCGCGGCTAGGACACGGCACAGGTATCAAACACGGGGCTCGTCGATGCGGTTCAGGTTCCAGACAGTTCACACAAATGTTACCAAGGTTTTCCCTTCCTCAAGAATGAAGAACGCTAGAGTAAATAATCGATATCCTTTGATAATGATTTGGGACGAATTTGCGCTCCGTGGCGTGGCAGAAATTTGAGCAGCGTCGAGTTATTATACAAATCTACAAACATGGCACCAGATGCGGAACATTGTGAACAACACACAACACTTTCAAGCTACACCTTGTTCAGTCACAAAACATTTTAAGTCAACAATATATGACTACTACGTATCATTGTATATAAAATATAAATGTGCATATCAATGCACATTTATGCCATTTTCAATGGAGTTAATTTAGTGAAAAACTGCGTAAACATACCTTCAATATGATAAAATATTGAATTCATATTCAGTGTCTTTAAATCAGTTTAATCCACTTGGCTACGATGGCTGTTTGGATGACATTATGGTTCCTCTGATTTAAAAAATCATTTTTGAGTCATTTCATACCAAATACATAATTATAGAGATATACTGTAACCATATCACCCTGCCCAAATGTGCACACACGCATATGGGATACTGATGTCGCACAGAAATATATATCATGTGCTTTTGGTAACTGCAGTTATTAGAAGAGAATGGATGAGGAATACTAAAGAGGTGTTGGCATAACTCCAAAAATCAGATGAGGTACGAGGGTGGAATGAGGTCCCGGGTCACTAAAGCATTAAAATGTTATTGACATCAAATTCACGATTTTTAAACCCAAACACAACATTCTGTCATCATTCATTCACTCTAATATCGTTCCAAACCCCCATGAGTTCTTTCTTCTATGGAACACAATAGGAGACATTTAGAAAAATCTCAGAGCTGCTCTTGTCATGAGCTATATCAAGAAAGCTTAGTAAGGAATAATGTGCAGTCAGACGGTTTGTGTCGCAAGATAAACCCAGACAGGATGATCGGTATTATCCTGAAGGGGTTTATTTTGTGATAACAATTGGTTAACTGTACATTATCCCACTTATTACAAGACTACTTGCCATATAAATAAATAAATGGACATGAAACATTGATATGAGTGAGTATACATTATTTTATTCGCTTACTTGAAGAGATCGCAGAGTGATACTAGAAGTAGGAAAGATGACTCGCAATACCCAGATGACTGGTCCAGGAAGTGCGGTCGTTACTCAGAAATATCAGACCACTAGATGGCGCCATTGACCAATCAGAATCGAGTATTCCAGAGAACTGTGTAATATTTGTATATAGTGTACAAGCTGTATGAACTACTTTTACACTGATCACTAACAGCAGTTTGGTAATTCTTAAAAACACCTCCTTTTGTGTTCCACGGAAGAAAGCCATGTGGGTTTGGAACAACATGAGGGTGAGTAAATAATTACAGATTTTTTTCTTACTGTTACAAAGTTCCTTGAACTTATTTTTCTATAAAATCCATAGATGTAAAACTTTAAGTGTTAATAACTACAGTACAAAATTGAGGCTAAGGGGAATACCCACAATGCCTTGTGCTTGAATTATTTAACTATGTTTCCTGTGTCAAAGGGAAAATATGGGGGCATTTAAATAGTTGTTATTAAGAATTGGTAGAAGCTTTTGCTCTTTTGTTGTATTGTTTTGTTGCAAATAGTTGTTTTAAAGATGTGCGAGATACCCAAGTCATGGGCACTGACACACCCCTGGCCCGTACAAACACTGGCTTTTGGACCTGATGCTGATAACAGCTTGGATGGTCTTTTTCCTCTTTGGTATGGAGAACACAACGGCTGTGTTTTTCAAAAACTATTTGAAATGTGGACTCATCGGAGCAAAAAACACGGTTCTACTTTCCATCGAAGATGAGACGTCAGCAGCACTTCTGGACAGTGATGATGTACGGCTTCTCCTTTACATAGTAAAGTCTGAACTTGCATCTGTGGATGCAGCGGTGAGTGGTGTTCACTAACAAAGGTTTACTAAAGTTATCCCAAGCCCATGTTCATGATATCATCACAGATGAATGATGTTTTTAAGACAGTAACATCTGAGGGATCATACATCACACGCCTTCAGAAGTGGTTTTCGTCTTGCCCTTTACACACCGAGATTGGACCAGATTCCTTGAATCTTTTAACTCTATTGTGCACTGTAGAGGGTGAAATGCCCAAAATCCTTCCAATCTGTCTTTGGAGAACATTGTTCTCAAAGTGCTGGATTTGCTGAAGCATCGGTTGGCAAATTGACAAGTCTCGAGTGATCCTTGCTCTTGAAGGACTCGGCTGTTTTTGATGACTCATTATACACTAAGACACGATTGCCTGTTTAACATCTCCTGTTTTACATCGCCTTGTTATTTCAACTCGTCACATTATTATTCGAACTAACAGCCTCTGTCTCAACTTTTTTGGAGTGTGTTGCAATCATCTGATTTGAAATTACTGTACATTAACAAAAACAATGAAATTCACAAGGTAAAACATCATTTACATTTATGCATTTGTCAGATGCTTTTATCCAAAGTGACTTACAGTGCACTTATTACAGGGACAATCCCCCCGGAGCAACCTGGAGTTAAGTGTCTTACTCAAGGACACAATGGTGGTGGCTGTGGGGATCAAACCAGCAACCTTCTGATTACCAGTTATGTGCTTTAGCCCACTACGCCACCACCACCACATCATATAATGTGTAGTTGGTGTTTGTGGCACGGTGGAGGGCGGGGCCAGGTTGTGACTCAACACGCCCAGTCCCCTATTAGGCTAATCAAGCCACCGAGAGGGATAAAGGCAGATCGCGGAGGGCGGTGCAAGAGAGAGAGATCCTTACGGACATGTCCGCCCTCCGCGATCTGCCTTTATCCCTCTCGGTGGCTTGATTAGCCTAATAGGGGACCGGGCGTGTTGAGTCACAACCTGGCCCCGCCCTCCACCATGCCACAGTGTTGTAGCAAAGGGTGACTATAATTTACAAATGACAATTTTTGGTTTTTATTTGCATTTTTCATTCTGTCTCAACTATTTTGGAATTGGGGTTGTCGTTACCTTAATTTTGGGGCTGCCTTAAGCAATTTTTCACACCCAAATTAAAAAGTTCACCTTTTACACTGTGGATTAACTGCCAAAAAAGTGTCTCGTTTTTTTTTTCCCCACCTTCGTTGTTTCATTGAATATCTCGGCCTCTGAGTGGACTACAAGCTCAATCTAGATGTCATTAGAAGGCTGAGATCCTCCCCTTTGATGACATATATTTCTGATGATTTGTTAAGCATGATTTTCCTGTGGGACTGCATATTGTTTTCTGGATGTCTAAAACATAATATTGGATTATTCACCATGCAAGCTCACAGACAAGTAAAACATGCCTCCTATTTTAGAGAATATCCTAGAGTAAAAGCAGATTATAAAGGTTTTAGCTATGTGGGAATTACAGCTGCAGTTATCGGTGCATAAAGAGTCTTTGTATTTGCTGCCTTACAGAAATCACATTTCACTTTGTGATGTCACTGAAAAGTGGATTTGACCTTAATGAAAAGCTGAAATAAAACTACAATTAAAAACAGCACCTGGGAATTACTGGCAAACCAGCTGCGGATGACTATCTTTTCCCTTTTCTGAGTAACCAGCTTCCAGCGACCCCTGAGTAAAGTGGGTGCATAGTTTGTCAGGTAACTGAAGTGGAGCCCTTGATCTGGAGTGTTAAAGGAGATCTATTATGCCCCTTTTTACAAGATGTAATATAAGTTTCATGTGTCCCCAGAATGTGTCTGAAGTTTCAGCTCAAAATACCCCACGGATCATTTATTATATCATGTCATAAATGCCTCTTTTTGGGTGGAATCAAAAACACGCTGATTTCGTTTGTGTCTCTTTAAATGCAAATAAGCTGCTGATACCCGCCCCCTTTCTGGAAGAGGGCTGTGCCTTTACAGCTCGTGCTTCGGTTACTACAGCAACAACAAATCAGAACAATATGACTGACAGTGTAAATACCAGAGTTCAGGCAGAGCAGGACTGGGAAGAGAAATCGGCCCGGGATTTAACATAGCAACTGGCCCAAAAGTTGAGCGGGGTGGGGGGGGGCTGTTGGGGATTGGTGCTCGCTGTCCTTTTCTGCATATCGCGGCACCGTTTTGTGGTCCGTTCCGCATAACGCGGTGGGAAATTTTAGCTTATCGCGGCACATTCGTCCAGTTTCGCGGCTGACCCACCGGCCCGCTCGGTTCTCCTGATGGCCAGTCCGCCCCTGATCAGCCCCAAAGTGCGTCGGCCCACCGGGAAAATGCCAGATTACCAGTCCAGCTTGTCCACTGCGCCTTCAGTGTCTCTGATGCCGGAAGTACATGAAGACTCTTATGAACACTTATGAGACATTATTCTTCTCACTGTATCTGCTCCAGGACTGTGTGTACATCACTCAGGGGAGGAGCTATGATAATAGGGTGGAGTCCGTCACCAGTCGTGGGTGTGGCCTGCTCTAACATGACATCACTTTGTGTCAAAATGAATGGTTTTTGTTTCTGCTCTACTGTTTTTGATGAACAGAAATATAAGAAAGAGGACTGGGTGGATTTTTATCATTATAGGGTGGTTGTGTACAACAAGTCAAAAACATCAAACTTGGATTCTGTCTCACCGCAATTCTCACCTGAAGTTTCCCTCATTAATGTTAATAATAAAAGCACGGTATCACTTTACGATACGGTTCCATTCGTTAACATTAGTTCATGCATTAGGGATCGGGAACTAACAATGAACAATATTTCTTTTTTAGCCTTTATTCATCTTTGTTAATGTTAGTTAATAAAATTAAAACTGTTCATTGCCAGTTCATGTTAGTTCACAGAGCATTAACTAATGTTTACATATGCAAATATACATTTTAAAACAAACATTACTATATGTTGAAATTAAAGGACTATTCCGGGCTCAATACAAGATGAGCTCAATCGACAGCATTTGTGGCATAATGTTGAATACCACACAAATGTATTTTGTCTTGTCCCTCCTTTTGTTTAAAAAAAGCACATATGTGTGTTCCAGTGAGGCACTTACAATGGAATTGAATGGGGGCCAATCCGTAAACACTAAAATACTCACTATTTCAAATGTATCGCCAAAAAACGTAAATAATATGTGTGTTAACATGATTTAAGTGTAAGTGCTAACTAACCATTTCTGTGTAAAATTATAGACAATGATGCAACTTCGTTGCCATGACGACGTAACGCCGTAAACACTAAAACGACTTTTAAAATGACGATTTACAGCTCAAATAATACACACGTTTAAATAAAAGAATTAACTATAAAATTATAACATTCACATTTCTGTTTTTAAACCCTCCAAAAATTGGCCCCATTGACTTCTATTGTAAGTGTCTCACTATAACTGTAATTTTGACTTTTTTAAAAGGAGGGATGAGTCGTAATCAATATTTGTGGTTACAAACATTAAACGCTGTCGACTGAGCTTATCCTGTATTGAACCCGGAATATTCCTTTGATAGTATTCAAGATTAATAGTAATGTTCATTGTAACGTCATGCTAACTATTATTGTGAAGTAATGCTAACAAATGTTGCCTTCCCTACAGTTCGCATCAGATGATCAGCATAATAAACTATTATTTGACCTTTAATTGACCACAATCTACGATATAGCTCTCAACAAAAACGGCATCAAAAATGTATAATCAAATCATTTATAAATTCTACTAAGCAGTCAAGACGGAAACATGAGATTGCATTTATAAATATATCGCTGAATCTAAACACGGCCATCTGCAGTAGATCCGTGCTTTAATAATCCCGCTGTGGTGTACATCCAAAAACACACACACACACACACACACACGGTCTAAATGACAAAAGAACACTCTTCATGTTGAAAAAAATAGCGTTTAATCACATTAAGAGCTTAAAGTGCTGCGTGTGCGCGCGCGCGTGCGTGCGTGTGTGTCTGATCCCAACAGACATCATCGCGTTATTTACGTCCATTCAGCCGGACTCTTGACTATATTTGATACGGAAGGATAAATATGCTTACCGGTTCGTCGTGTGGGTGTGGAGCAGGTCCGCTTCGAGGGGTTCTGCGATGGTTTAATGCGGGTTTCTTCAGTGAGGAGCGGGAGCTGTCCACCGCGTGTGGTGCTGAACTGCTGCTGAAGTGCTGGACAGAGACAGCAGCAGCAGCAGCAGCGCCAGAGCAGATCGGAGACGATGAGAATGACACACAGCACTCTCTAGCGCTCCGGAGGGGACAGGTCGTGTCTAGAACAGGGGCTTCAACCATTTTTGGACCAAGGACCCCTTGGTGGGTTGAGAGACGGAGCCGGTACCCTGTTTCATATTGTATAATATTGTGTGTTGCGTTTTATGCCTATATAACGTGTATGTAGGCTACCATATTATTGTATGTACATACTTTATTATGTTTATATAGCAAATTGTCACTATTGAAATAGTCATTAAATAATGTACAGCAGGGGTCAGCAACATTTTTTGACATGAAGTGACATTTTTAATGTTTCTTAAAAATAGTTAACTGAAACTCCCTATTTAATAAAAGAAATAGACAGACAGATACACAGACAGACAGATTTACTCAAACAGACAGACACACACATATATAATATATATACACACACACACACAGACAGACATACAGATATACACAGACAGATAGAAAAGCAGATAGACACAGACAGCCAGATAGACAGAGAGAGAGAGACATACAGATATACAGGTATACAGACAGACATACGGATATACACAGACAGACAGAAAGGCAGATAGACAGGCATACAGACAGATAGACAGAGAGACATACAGATATACACAGACAGACAGAAAGGCAGATAGACAGGCATACAGATAGACAGAGAGACATACAGATATACACAGACAGACAGACACAGACAGCCAGATAGACAGGCATATAGACAGATAGACAAGGAGAGAGAGAGACATACATATATACACAGACAGACAGATATCCAGATAGACAGACAGAAAGACAGACAGCCAGATAGACAGCCAGAAAGACAGATATACAAAAACAGACAGACAGATGTACACAGACAGACATACAGAAAGACAGATAGACAGAGAGGCAGATGGAAAGATAGACAGAGACAGACAGACAAACAGAAAGACAGATAGACACAGAAAGCCAGATAGACAGACAGACATACACACACAGACAGACAGACAATCAGATAGACAGACAGACAGCCAGAAAGACTCAGATAGACAGGCAGACAGAAAGACACGGACAGCCAGAAAGACAGAGAGCCAGACAGACAGACAGATAGGGACACAGACAGACAGAGAGAGACACAGACAGACAGATAGACACAGACAGACAGAAAGACCCTGTCTATGAAGAATAAAACAACTTTTATAAGGATTCTAATATGGAATCTAATGGGAGTGATCAACTTTATACATATCTTTTAAAATGAAATTACATTAGGAGTAAAACTTTGCCATGAGGAAAACAATGACTGAGTGCACATTTAATTAATAATGTTGATTTGAGACTCACCGTCGTGTGTGTGTGTGTTTGTGTGGAAGGTCAAGGACCGTGTATGGCAGCTTGATAATCTCAGCGGTAACTATTTATTTACACCAGGCAAATAGGCTATTGTTTTGAAAGCAAAAAGCAATTACTAATAAAAGAAACTGTAGGCTGTCATCTGCACGTCCAAAGCAAAGCAGACGTATTTACTCATGCGACCCTCCACAGCAGCGCTGCTGAACCTGCGCTTTGAGCGGCTCGTGATGAGCAGTGGTCGCACGAATGGTTTGTCCGGGATGTGCGCTTCTTCTGACTGGCTCAGTTTCGTCACACTTTCATAGTGTTTAGCGTTCCCATCAGTTCATAACTTAACAGCAGGATACGCGAATATGAGCTAGGATTAAAAAGAAAGAGGACGATTGGCAAGCATGTGCGATGGATTACAATGCATCCTCCTATCTGTCGCTCGCGTTAGTGATTTATTAGGAGTGCCAAAGGTGGGTCAAACAACAATTTGCGGACCCCCTTTGTGTTTAAGCCCTGCTTTAATGTTTAATGATAAAGCGAAAGATGCCTTAATACCATAAATATATGCATGGTATCCTTTTGTAATATTTGGTTGACTGCGAGAGTTATCGAGTCGAGACTCGTGAATATAGAACTTTTATTGACATGGATGCGTCAAACCACGGCTCCTTCCTCCAGGCCTTCCACGTCTCCTTCCTCCAGGCCTTCCACGGCTCCTTCCTCCAGGCCTTCCACGGCTCCTTCCTCCAGGCCTTCCACGGCTCCTTCCTCCAGGCCTTCCACGGCTCCTTCCTCCAGGCCTTCCACGGCTCCTTCCTCCAGATCTTCCACGGCTCCTTCCTCCAGGCCTTCCACGGCTCCTTCATCCAGGCCTTCCAAGGCCAATGAGCAAGTTCTTGAAGCCTTGTCCATCCCAGAGCCAGCTTTCATGCCAGCTCCAGCCCTAGATTAATTGTTTGGGGGGGCTACTATGGCTCCAGTGGTCTCTGAGCTCCCTTCCATGGAGACCACTTTCTCCTCAGCCTCGGTGGTCCTAAAGGTCTCCACCCCTCGAGCCTCCTATGGCTCTGCCTTCCGAGCTTCCCACAGCAGTGCTCACAGCCATCCGGAAGAGGAGGAGGAGGGCACCTACTCCCGTATCACTGCCTGTGCTCACAACCACGGAGGTCGCTCCCCAGTCGCTGCCAGTGTTTACGACCACAGAAGTCATCCCCTGTAACTGCCAGTGTTTATGACCATGGAGGTTGTTCCCCTGTCACTGCTCACAACCACGGAGGCCTTTCCACCTATCACTGCCAGTGCGAATGACCACGGAGGCCATTTCCCAGTCGCTGCCAGCCCTCCTGACCATGGCGACGTCCGCTCTCCCAGAGAATCCTTGTCCTGAATTTCAAATCCCTGATCCTCCAGCAGTTCTGCTCGCTCCACATCTGTCTCCTCCCTGGCCTCCTGATCATCCGCCAACTCCTCGATGTCTCTTGACCATCTGTCAGACATCCCATGATGCCCCAGCTGTCCGGCTGATATCCCTTCCTCAGGGGTGGAGCCGGGAGTTTTTCAAAGTGGTGGCCAGGCAGGGGGTGAGTGGATGCAATGACACCTGGGACGGAGAGGTGCGGCGACCTTGGTGTGCACACATGTTAAGTTTGTACAGAGATGATTTCACCTCTAAAGGACTAAATTGTGCCAAAAAATGACCAAAGAAATTACTAAAACAATTGCGAGTGGGGTGACCAATGGGGAGGCCAGGCTTCGGTCCATGGTGGTCGCCCCCTAGCTCCGCCACTGCCCTTCTTCAGTACCATCCTCTTAATTTGGGCATCAGGAGCTGGCCCTCAGTCTTTGCATATATTGTTTATGCTCTGTGTTTGGTTCCCTGTGTTTTTGTTTTCTTTTTATTCTGAGATAGCTCATTTATTTTTTGTGTTAATAAAGCTGCGTTTAGATCCTCATTCCTCACCTGCCTCGTTACAGAAAGACTGAACAAACCAACCAGGGGAAACAAGGGCTTAAATACACAAGGGAAAATAAGGAACACCTGGGGTAACAATAAGGGAATGAGGAACACCTGGGGTAACAATAAGGGAATGAGGAACACCTGGGGTAACAATAAGGGAATGAGGAACACCTGGGGTAACAACAAGGGAATGAGGAACACCTGGGGAAACAATAAGGGAATGAGGAACACCTGGGGTAACAATAAGGGAATGAGGAACACCTGGGGAAACAATAAGGGAATGAGGAACACCTGGGTAACAATAAGGGAATGAGGAACACCTGGGGAAACAACAAGGGAATGAGGAACACCTGGGGAAACAATAAGGGAATGAGGAACACCTGGGGTAACAATAAGGGAATGAGGAACACCTGGGGTAACAATAAGGGAATGAGGAACACCTGGGGTAACAATAAGGGAATGAGGAACACCTGGGGAAACAATAAGGGAATGAGGAACACCTGGGGAAACAATCAGGGAATGAGGAACACCTGGGGTAACAATAAGGGAATGAGGAACACCTGGGGAAACAATAAGGGAACGAGGAACACCTGGGGTAACAACAAGGGAATGAGGAACACCTGAGGTAACAATAAGGCAATGAGGAACACCTGGGGTAACAATCAGGGAATGAGGAACACCTGGGGTAACAATCAGGGAATTAGGAACACCTGGGGAAACAATCAGGGAGAACCAATCGTGAAATAAAACTACAAAAGGACTACAAAAAAAACAGGAAACAGGAAAGTGGGAACTAATCAATAATTTCAACATAAAAGCACAAAAACAGGAATACGTGACACAGACTCAAGTTCATCTACTCAAATATTGTTCTTAATACTTACAATAATACTTATTATTATTATTTATTACCCTAGCACAAAGTTTTTTGAAAAAACTTTCAAGGTCAACGTTCAGAGGAGGAAGAGGGTGTTAAACTGTGCATATAGAGATTTTTGTTTGGTTCCTTCATAACATCTGAAAGAAATGAGGAAAAACACTGTCACATTTTACATTTATTGCTGAATTTTGAACCAGTAATATCCTACAAATTCACACCTTGTTTAAAAGGCCAACTATTTGTGTATTATAAAGCTGAAATCACATGTTGTAATGTAAACAAGGCACAGAACGTCATAGATTAGGTGTTTCACTGTATCACACTCATTAATATTTTTATAGGAATTATAAAACAATGATATGGAAAGAAAAGCGCAGCTTCCATTGAGAACATATGCGGTGGCATTAACACAAAGGCATATAAAACATTTTCACAGCATGTGAATAACTACTGACTGAATTACACAGAACTAATCTAAGTTTAGTGCTCTGATAAACATGAATTGAGCTGTGATGTGGGCAAAGTGAGATTGATTCTAGTTCAAATCATATCTCGATCCTGTTCACCCTCTCTTCTAACCATAATTTTCTTTTGTCTCTTGACTGTAATATAAATAATGACCCCCCCCCCTACACAAATAACTAAACTCATTAGTTGAGTCATTGGTTGTCATGTGGGCAGCTGTGGCTCAGTTGGTGTAGAGGGGTTGTCCACCAATTGCAAGGTTGGTGGTTCGATTCCCGGCCCACAGGACTCCACATGCCGAAGTGTCCTTGGGCAAGACACAAGTTGCTCCCAATGGCAGGCTAGCACCTTGCATGGCAGCTCTACCATAATTGGTGTGTGAATGGGTGAATGAGATGCAGTGTAAAGCGCTTTGAATACCGCTAAGGTTAAAAAGGCACTATATAAGTGCAGACCATTTACCATTTGATTGCAAGACTAGAAAGTGTAAAATCATTGCATTGGCCAGAGCTTTGAGAGAGTATGCTGCATTGTCATTGGTTGCCGCTGTCAGATAGATGATATGATTGGCTGCAGTATTATACAGAGTGTGCTGCCATTCTCTCTGGTCCAAAATCTAGTGACCTGCCTTGCCTTTTGTGACAGCATCTTAACCATTATTGAACCTTGCAACTGTGGGATAGATCGGTTGCACTTTTGAGAGAATACAACATGTCGTCAGTGGTTGTAGCTGTGGGGTGAATGTCCCTGAGTGACAGCTTGCATGGCTTGTTCAGGAATCAGAATGGGGTCTGACAGAATCGACGTGGAGGTGCTGAGCAGACGAAGTGAACTCAAAATGGCTAGAAACAGAGAGACAAAACTATTTTTTAACAATACTGACCAACTTCTCTATGCAATGGGATTTAAGCATTTTTAAGTATATTGAACTTGCAAATGAACATTGGGATAAAATCAGAATTGTGTACAAGCTACAAACACAATAATACGATATGAAAGATTAGGAAGTTCAGTATAAATAGATGTTTAGTGAAAGATGTTCTGGTTCACTCACTGGGTCTGAGCACGGGCAGAGAGCAGTGTTGGTCCAGCCAGGAGAGAGTGGTGCGACACAGATCCTCTACACTGGCTGTGGACACCATACCGTTGTACGATTCAAACAGGGGCTCAATAATGACGCTGAACTAAAAGAATGGCTTCAGTTCAGGAAAATATGGGAAACTAGAAAACATGCATTTAAACAAAATGTATTTGCATGTACAGTGTTTTGGAAGTTGGTGTCCATAAAAGGCTTCTTAATCAGTTTAACCAGCAAGACTATATTGGTCAACAACCATGTAAATATTATTGCTATAATGATTTACAAGCTAAAACAGCACTAACCACCATAAACCTACCAGGAATTTCATGTCTGCACAAACCATAGTTAAAAAAAAATAAAAATCAAACCACAATGATATAAAACAAAACCACAAAACCCCAAAACAAAACAAACTGAAAATAAAATACATCCAAAATCAAAATAAAATAAAACAAAATAAAAAAATCCGAAACAAAAACAAACAAAACCTAAACAAAAAACAAACCAAACTACAAAAACTGAAAAGGGAAAACAACAAAACAAACTAAAAAACAAAATCAAACCACAAAAACAAAAACAAAACAAAGTGAAAAGAAAAATTCCAACTAAACAAAATAAAATACAAACCGAAACAAAAACAAACAAAACCTAAACAACCCCCCCCCCCCAAAAAACAAAATAACGAAAAAAAAAAAAGGAAAAAACCACAAAAAAAAAACAAACTGAAAAGAAAAAACAAGGAAACAAAACAAAAACTACAAAAAATGAAACAAAATGAAAAGAAAAGAAATATCACAACTAAACAAAATAAAATAAAAATACAAACCGAAACAAAAAACAAACAAAACCTAAACAAACCACACCCCCCCCCCCCCCACCCCAAATAACAAAAAAGAAAACAACACTAAAATATAGATGCAAGCAGCGATACCGGGGTCAAGCCAATAATTAGCACCATGAGCAGCAAAAGAAGCACTGTGACATGTTTTCGGTTAGAGTCCGTTGAACAGTGTATGAAGAGTCAGAAAAAGCAAACTTTCAATCATAAAAAACCCCATTGATTTTCAGAATAACTAAACATTGCTATTTCACTTTTGTCCAGTATGTGGCACTGTTCTGAAACTGCTGAGGTACTATCTGGGCATGATGGTTATCATGCAAGGAAGCGTTCAAGAGATATATGCCAAAATAGCTATTTTACAATCTCCATACCAGTGGGGGACAGTGTGCCAAAACGCTGCAGGTAACCTAGGGACTTAATGGTGATAACACGTACAAAATCTTAGAATTCATTGAAGCGTCATTCGAAAACGGTATCCTTTATCAAAATTTTGTGAATAACTATTTGTCGTGAGTGCCTCTAGATAATGCAGGCCAATTTTTGTGCAAATCAGACAAATAGTCTGGGAGTAGCTCGAAAAAGTATGTTTTCAAAACATTTAAAAATGGCGGACAGGAAGTTTACTCGATCATGACATAATTGGTTTCATTGTTCTCGGTATGAACCACGGAATCTATCAAGACCAGTCTCATGACAGTAGGCAAAAGCAATCAATAGCTATTAGCATTTTTAGGAAATAGCATTATAATTTTTGACCACAAGGTGGTGCTGTCCCGAAACTTTGTGAGTCCCTACAGAGCATGGTGCCAAAGACACATACCGAGTTTCGTAATGATACGCCAAGTCATTCGTAAAATACAGCATTTTATGTCTAAATTCAAAATGGCCGACGTCCAAAATTGCCGACATAGGAATTTTTCATATCGTTAGACTCGCTATGCCCTACTGAATCTAATGAGACCAATTTGATGATTATGACAAACTGTTCAGAAGTTATAAGCAAAAATTTGCTTTTTTCATATCTTGTGACCAGTAGGGGGCAGTGCAAAAAAATGCTGCAGATAACCTCAGAGCCTAATGGTGATGACATGTACCAGGTTTCGTTCCAATCACTCAAAGCATTACGGAGATACAGCCTCTCAAGTTTTGCACGTTCTTCGTCGAATTCGTTGAAGCGCCATTCGACAACGGTACGGTTTATCAAAATTCTGTGAATAACTTATTGTCATGACTGCCTCTAGATGATTCAGGCCATTTTTCGTGCAAATCGGACAAACGGCCTAGGACGAGTTCGAAAAAGTAGGTTTTTCAGAAAATTCAAAATGGCGGAAATGTTTTAAGACGGAAAATGACGTCATATGGTCTCGATCGAAACGTCTTGAGCCATGGAATCAGACGAAAACATACATTTTGTTTCTAGGACTCACGGTTCAAAAGTTATTGACATAAACGTGAGTGCAAGTTTGGGCAGTTGGTGGCGCTAGAGGGTTTGAGCTAGAGATGCCAATTTTGCTATGGTGATACATCAGACTGTCCTCTACCTGTGTGCCAAATTTCACAACTTTCCCGCAAGCGGTTCTATGGGCTGCCATTGACTCAAGAGCTGAATAATAATAATAATAATAATAATAATAAGAAAACTAACAGAAACAATAGGGGTCTTTCGCCCCTTCGGGGCTTGACCATTAATAACCAAAAAAAAAATGAAACAAGTCGAAAAGAAAATGAAACAAAAAAAACCTCTTGAAACAAAGACAACAACAATACAGTAAAAACAGCACTAAATGTACGAGTTTAATTTCACTGGATTCAGGTTTTGAGATGAAGAATCGAAGGATACAATCCAGAACTTCCAGTTCTGCAGCGTCTGAGCTCTCACATACTCTCTGAACTTCTCCCTCATCAGGTCAAATCGCTGCCGTGTTATTGGGACGCCCGTCGCAGGAAGCTGCTGCTGACTCACACTAGACAAGAGCGAGAACACACAATTCAAATATACTCACTCCCTCCGTCACACACAATGCCCAGCACATCATCAAGTTCCTCGGAATAAAGTGCATACATGGAATATAAACTCTACAACACTCACTTGATGGCCGAGTTGAGGGCTAGAATCTCATCTCGGAGTCTCTGAGCTTCCTCGTGAAGTTGAGCTCTCTCCTGCTGCATCTTACCAATGTACTCCGCTGTCTTCTGCAGTGTGGTGGCCTTACTGATCTGAGACACACAATAACCAGAGACAGGAACAGAGAGAAGAGATATCCCTCCATCTATCAGTTGTGTAACTGATTCATCTGAAGGCTGCGAATGCATCACTATTGTCTGTGCATCTGTTGTTATTGTGACTGATATAATGAAACCAGCATTACCTTTATACTAGGCTGTGAGCTGAGAGTGCTCACCAGACTGTGTAACGTGTCAAACCCAAGCTTGATGTTAAAGCGTCTCTTCTGTTCAGCAGAGATGTGTGTGATCCGCCGTGTATCAGTCTGCAAGACAACACACCATGAGGACAACAATACAAACTGTGTAGTTGCAAATTGAATGTTTGTGGTGGTTGTATTTGTGCTTTTACTCGTGTGGAATCCATCTTGGCTTGTCCGGGTAAGAAGTGTGATGACTCTGGGTTTTTCTCCGGTGGATTTGTCGGGGACGTCTGTCCAACACTTCTTGAAAAACTCACTGAAAATACATTGGCACGTCATTACCTTTGACTTCGATATAAAGCAACACGCTTTATGATGAGGTGCCTTAAAAGTTCAAATCATACTTTTTATAATTGTATGTTTCCCCCTAAGGTCCACGTATAATCTAATTCAAGTTTTTAGCTAAATCTTTTAGATTTTCATTATTATCCCCCTATATAAAATGAAATTTGATGCTGTATCTTTAAGACCCTAATCCTAACCAAAAGATGTCACTATATGACCCCATTCAAATCCAATCTCAGCACACCTGCTAAACTGGTCCTCTCTGTAGTGTGCACTTGCACAGGGGAGAGTTTCTCTGTTTTGGGTGTCAGGAGTGGCATTTGTTGCATGAGGAGAGAGGAGATGGCACTTCCCTGTGTTGTGCCACTGTGGGTGTGACCTGACACGGCCGTCTGACAGTGTAGCGCTGACAGTGATGTAGAAGCCCAGGGGGGATTGTGGGAAATCTGTGACCCCCCTTGACTGCTACCGGTTGGCTGTTATTGAGAAATAAAGTGTCATATGAGAGTGATATAAGAGATCTGGTGTTTTGGATGATGCTCAAGTTGCTCAAAGCCATTTTAAAAATGCAATTCACAAAATACAATTACTTGAATTCAACTCTACTATAATTATCAGGTTTTCAGTTATAGAGTTCAAAGTCATTTTTGGGGGGGTGGGGGGGGGGGCTTTAAGTAAAAAATAAGTGGTGTAAGCATCCGGAGACAGAAAAAAAAATAAGTAAATGTTTCAATAAAAGCTAAAACTCTTGAAAAAAGAAAGGCATAAGTACTTATGGATCTATTTATATTTTTTAATTAAAGTTGTGGAAAATATCAGATTTATTTTCTTTCTTTTCACCAAATCAAAATCAGACGGTGTAGCCAACATGCATGTCACCATTTTGTTTTCATGTGACAAAAACCCCCCCAAAAAAACAGCAAGAACCCCTTTAGACACTCATAACTATGTTTGAAAGTTATAAAAATATCAGATATTTTGACATTTTTATAAAAAAAACACATTTAGATAGACAAATTGAGTAACCCCAAGAAAACTTCTTATATGACTCAAACATTCATGTATGTACAGTACAGTAGTGTATATATATTTATATATTTAGATTTAACATGTTAATTTAGTGTGATTAATTATATAAAATATAACGTAAAGAAATGTACACAATTAATCATATATATATATATTAATCATATATATATATATACAGTGAGGAAAATAAGTATTTGAACACCCTGCTATTTTGCAAGTTCTCCCACTTAGAAATCATGGAGGGGTCTGAAATTGTCATCGTAGGTGCATGTCCACTGTGAGAGACATAATCTAAAAAAAAAATCCAGAAATCACAATATATATGATTTTTTAACTATTTATTTGTATGGTACAGCTGCAAATAAGTATTTGAACACCTGTCTATCAGCTAGAATTCTGACCCTCAAAGACCTGTTAGTCTGCCTTTAAAATGTCCACCTCCACTCCATTTATTATCCTAAATTAGATGCACCTGTTTGAGGTCGTTAGCTGCATAAAGACACCTGTCCACCCCATACAATCAGTAAGAATCCAACTACTAACATGGCCAAGACCAAAGAGCTGTCCAAAGACACTAGAGACAAAATTGTACACCTCCACAAGGCTGGAAAGGGCTACGGGGAAATTGCCAAGCAGCTTGGTGAAAAAAGGTCCACTGTTGGAGCAATCATTAGAAAATGGAAGAAGCTAAACATGACTGTCAATCTCCCTCGGACTGGGGCTCCATGCAAGATCTCACCTCGTGGGGTCTCAATGATCCTAAGAAAGGTGAGAAATCAGCCCAGAACTACACGGGAGGAGCTGGTCAATGACCTGAAAAGAGCTGGGACCACCGTTTCCAAGGTTACTGTTGGTAATACACCAAGACGTCATGGTTTGAAATCATGCATGGCACGGAAGGTTCCCCTGCTTAAACCAGCACATGTCAAGGCCCGTCTTAAGTTTGCCAATGACCATTTGGATGATCCAGAGGAGTCATGGGAGAAAGTCATGTGGTCAGATGAGACCAAAATAGAACTTTTTGGTCATAATTCCACTAACCGTGTTTGGAGGAAGAAGAATGATGAGTACCATCCCAAGAACACCATCCCTACTGTGAAGCATGGGGGTGGTAGCATCATGCTTTGTGGGTGTTTTTCTGCACATGGGACAGGGCGACTGCACTGTATTAAGGAGAGGATGACCGGGGCCATGTATTGCGAGATTTTGGGGAACAACCTCCTTCCCTCAGTTAGAGCATTGAAGATGGGTCGAGGCTGGGTCTTCCAACATGACAATGACCCGAAGCACACAGCCAGGATAACCAAGGAGTGGCTCTGTAAGAAGCATATCAAGGTTCTGGCGTGGCCTAGCCAGTCTCCAGACCTAAACCCAATAGAGAATCTTTGGAGGGAGCTCAAACTCCGTGTTTCTCAGCGACAGCCCAGAAACCTGACTGATCTAGAGAAGATCTGTGTGGAGGAGTGGGCCAAAATCCCTCCTGCAGTGTGTGCAAACCTGGTGAAAAACTACAGGAAACGTTTGACCTCTGTAATTGCAAACAAAGGCTACTGTACCAAATATTAACATTGATTTTCTCAGGTGTTCAAATACTTATTTGCAGCTGTATCATACAAATACATAGTTAAAAAATCATACATTGTGATTTCTGGATTTTTTTTTTAGATTATGTCTCTCACAGTGGACATGCACCTACGATGACAATTTCAGACCCCTCCATGATTTCTAAGTGGGAGAACTTGCAAAATAGCAGGGTGTTCAAATACTTATTTTCCTCACTGTATATATATATATATATATATATATATATATATATATATATATATATATATATATATATATATATATTAATTAATCATATATATATATATTAGGACTATTGATTAACGCATTAATTCAGTGTGATTAATTATATAAAAAAGAACATACATTTTTATGAACAGAAATGTTTTGTAAACATTGTTTATTTTTGCAGTTCCATTCGGTGCCGTTAGTGTCACAGAAATGACATACTTCAGCTTTAAGACTGTCCTGGAAAAACCTTTCACGTACAAACGCTTAATTTGACAATAACACTTACAGAAGAAATAGGCGACGCTGCCCTGTGGCCCTTTGACCCAGTTATAGAAGAGCCAATATTCAATGAAGGTTTTCCTAATGACAAAAGATTTAAAAAACGTGTTAACCACTCAGACATTCATTTGCAATAAATGGATGAAACTAAGCAGGAAAAGCAACAAACAAATCAATATACTCAACATCTACAGTACATACGCTCTTGAGATCTAGAAGAGAGCAGATTGGCCAGGTGGCTTGTCTGTGTGGGCGGAGCTGTTTTTGACTTCATCACCGTGCCGACTAATTGGACTCTTTCAGACTTTTGTTTGTGCTTCCCCCGGGCTGTTGCCACGCCCATCTGCTGCGGCACGGAGAAGCAGTGAGAGAGGCCGTGCGAGGGCTGGTATCCTAAAGAGTTTACAGGAGGAAACATCTCTGCCATGCTGGAGTATCCGAGCCCGTGCTGGGCGTCCAATGGCAGAGCGGTCACAGCAGAACCCGTGTGGGTGATAACGGTGGACGTGGCGGCTGTGCTGGTCCGTGATTGGCTGAATGGATGTCTGTGTCTAAGGCAGGCTGTTGGGTACGAGTAAGGAGTATCCTGTGCCATGGCGCCTGGCATCTCTGTGCTTGCCACGCCAGCGGCGTGGTCGCTGAAAGACACGTGCTGTCCGTAAGAAGTTATGCCAGACAAAGGGTTCAGAGAGTGATGGAATTCACTGATACACTCTGAGTGACCTTTGAACTTGGGTTCTGAGGTTTCAGCACTGGGGTCAAAGGTCAGGTCAGGGTTCTGGTGGGGGTAACTGGGTCCAGATTGATTTACAGATGAAGAGGGTTGAGGTAAACTTTCATCTGAGAGAGTGGGCTGAAAATGAAAACAAATGTCAAACTTTCTAAAGATCTCATGAGATAAATGAATGAATGAATTTCCACATGGCTCTGTCTTTCAACGTCCCATCTGATGTTCATTCATGTGTTTTTCGTGCTGTAATTTTGTAGTTGAGAGGAGTTTTGGACCAGAATGCAAGTTTTTTTTTTTAATAACTGACCATTGAAACTTAAGACTTGTTTTGATGGAGCACGTCACATGTGTGTGTTCACACCCCCTTTTCAAACTCTCCACGTCCCCAGCTTGAGAACCACTGGCTCAACCAATGGCATTAGTTTGGGGCTGGACTAACATTTTCATTGCTCAATGAAAGATGGGGGTGTTTGGAAAACCTATAGGGCTGTGGCTCAGGTGGTAGAGCAGGTTGGCGGTTCGATTCCTGCATAGCAGCTCTGCCATCATTGGTGTGTGTGTGTGTGTGTGTGTGTGTGTGTGTGTGTGTGAGAATGGGACACAGTATAAAGCTCTTTGGTAACCTCTAAGGTTAAAAAAGGTGCTATATAAGTGCAGACCATTTCTTCTTCTATCATGATATATGAAAATAGTGTATTACTGCCATCTACTGTTACATCAGGCAGCTCATTACGGCTCACTTGGATAAGACGAGCCAATAATTTTTTTAATGACTATTTTAAACTATTCCAGGAATGGTTTTAGTTGACAAAACTCACCAAATCCAATCAGGCTTCATTAGGGTC
>JAVLUX010000215.1:21165000-21225000 GCA_032164185.1 Moxostoma hubbsi | reverse complement strand
ATATTACATTATATTATTTTATATCATATTACATTATATTATACTATATCTTATTATATTATACTACAGTATATTATAGTATATCATATTACATTATATTATACTATATCATATTATATTATACTACAGTATATTATAGTATATCATATTACATTATATTATACTATATATATTATATTATATCATATTACATTATATTATACTATATCATATTATATTATACTACAGTATATTATAGTATATCATATTACATTATATTATACTATATCATATTATATTATATCATATTACATTATATTATACTATATATATTATATTATATCATATTACATTATATTATACTATATCATATTATATTATATCATATTATATTATACTACAGTATATTATAGTATATCATATTACATTATATTATACTATATCATATTATATTATACTACAGTATATTATAGTATATCATATTACATTATATTATACTATATCATATTATATTATATCATATTACATTATATTATACTATATCATATTATATTATACTACAGTATATTATAGTATATCATATTACATTATATTATACTATATCATATTATATTATACTACAGTATATTATAGTATATCATATTACATTATATTATTTTATATCATATTATATTATACTACAGTATATTATAGTATATCATATTACATTATATTATACTATATCATATTATATTATACTACAGTATATTATAGTATATCATATTACATTATATTATACTATATCATATTATATTATACTACAGTATATTATAGTATATCATATTACATTATATTATACTATATCATATTATATTATACTACAGTATATTATAGTATATCATATTACATTATATTATACTATATCATATTATATTATACTACAGTATATTATAGTATATCATATTACATTATATTATACTATATATATTATATTATATCATATTACATTATATTATACTATATCATATTATATTATATCATATTATATTATACTACAGTATATTATAGTATATCATATTACATTATATTATACTATATCATATTATATTATACTACAGTATATTATAGTATATCATATTACATTATATTATACTATATCATATTATATTATACTACAGTATATTATAGTATATCATATTACATTATATTATACTATATCATATTATATTATATCATATTACATTATATTATACTACAGTATATTATAGTATATCATATTACATTATATTATACTATATCATATTATATTATACTACAGTATATTATAGTATATCATATTACATTATATTATACTATATCATATTATATTATATCATATTACATTATATTATACTATATCATATTATATTATACTACAGTATATTATAGTATATCATATTACATTATATTATACTATATATATTATATTATATCATATTACATTATATTATACTATATCATATTATATTATACTACAGTATATTATAGTATATCATATTACATTATATTATACTATATCATATTATATTATATCATATTACATTATATTATACTATATATATTATATTATATCATATTACATTATATTATACTATATCATATTATATTATATCATATTATATTATACTACAGTATATTATAGTATATCATATTACATTATATTATACTATATCATATTATATTATACTACAGTATATTATAGTATATCATATTACATTATATTATACTATATCATATTATATTATATCATATTACATTATATTATACTATATCATATTATATTATACTACAGTATATTATAGTATATCATATTACATTATATTATACTATATCATATTATATTATACTACAGTATATTATAGTATATCATATTACATTATATTATTTTATATCATATTATATTATACTACAGTATATTATAGTATATCATATTACATTATATTATACTATATCATATTATATTATACTACAGTATATTATAGTATATCATATTACATTATATTATACTATATCATATTATATTATACTACAGTATATTATAGTATATCATATTACATTATATTATACTATATCATATTATATTATACTACAGTATATTATAGTATATCATATTACATTATATTATACTATATATATTATATTATATCATATTACATTATATTATACTATATCATATTATATTATATCATATTATATTATACTACAGTATATTATAGTATATCATATTACATTATATTATACTATATCATATTATATTATACTACAGTATATTATAGTATATCATATTACATTATATTATACTATATCATATTATATTATACTACAGTATATTATAGTATATCATATTACATTATATTATACTATATCATATTATATTATACTACAGTATATTATAGTATATCATATTACATTATATTATACTATATCATATTATATTATACTACAGTATATTATAGTATATCATATTACATTATATTATACTATATCATATTATATTATACTACAGTATATTATAGTATATCATATTACATTATATTATTTTATATCATATTATATTATACTACAGTATATTATAGTATATCATATTACATTAATACTACAGTATATTATAGTATATCATATTACATTATATTATACTATATATATATTATATTATACTACAGTATATTATAGTATATCATATTACATTATACTACAGTATATTATAGTATATCATATTACATTATATTATACTATATATATATTATATTAGGGGCGGCACGGTGGTGCAGTGGTTAGCACTGTCGCCTCACAGCAAGAAGGTCATGGGTTCAAACCCCGGTTGCCCCGGCCTTTCTGTGTGGAGTTTGCATGTTCTCCCCGTGTCTGCGTGGGTTCTCTCCGGGTGCTCCGGCTTCCTCCCACCATCCAAAGACATGCAGGCTAGGTTAATTGGTGTCTCCAAAAATTGCCCTAGGTGTGGATGTGAGTATGAGTGTGTGTCTGTATATGTGTGGCCCTGCGATGGACTGGCGACCTGTCCAGGGTGTACCCCGCCTTTCGCCCAATGTTAGCTGGGATAGGCTCCAGCCCCCCGTGACCCTGTACAGGATAAGCGGTTGAAGATGAATGAATGAATGAATATATTATATTATACTACAGTATATTATAGTATATCATATTACATTATATTATACTACATATATTATATTATACTACAGTATATTATAGTATATCATATTACATTATATTATACTATATCATATTATATTATAGTACAGTATATTATAGTATATCATATTACATTATATTATACTATATCATATTATATTATATCATATTACATTATATTATACTATATCATATTATATTATACTACAGTATATTATAGTATATCATATTACATTATATTATACTATATATATATTATATTATACTACAGTATACTATACAATGCAATACTATATTATGTTATACTACAGTATATTATACTATATCATTTTACATTATATTATACTACAGTATATTATATAATACATTACATTACGATATTATATTATATTATATTATATTATAGTGAAATATATTCAGTATGTACTAACTTCTTTACTTTCACATGTTATTTTAAGGCTCTCGGATGAAACCAACGAGACCTTATTTCACATGAAGAAAAACCTTTTGAGATTCTTTGTTTAACACTGTGTGTATGAACCCCAATGACCAAGAACATTTGCCATTACACAAACTGTAATCGAATGTGAAACCGGAGCACTACCAAAATCATCGTTTACATTTAGCTGCGAACCTCCACTGATCATGCGCGCATCGGAGCCTTTTATAAGCGGTTAATCTCTTCTGTTCAGTTGGATAAGACACACAAATGCACCATTCATGACATTTATCTACAGTATATTATATATACAATAATTATGATTATCTCAAATGACCGTGGTTAGAGCAAATACTTGGATGAGACGATTATTTAACAATCGTGACAGGCCAAGGAAAGCCTGTCTGAAAATAGTCATTTTTTCTCCCAAATCTGCACTTTCATCAGTGTGGTACCTGTGTCATCAGAGGTCCAGTATGCATCAGTGATGTGGTGACCGCAGGGGCAGGAGTTGAAGGAAACGCAGCACTAGATGAACTCTCAAAGAAGCCACAGTCAAAATAACCAACGTGGTCTGTCGACTGCCCACGGTAACTCATGAAGATGTCTGGAAAATATACATTAGACATTACAGCATGATTTTATATGTTGTATTTCATTTTACGGCAATTATTATTTTGCAAGCCCGTTCATGCAAATCAAGAAGCTTGTTGAGGAGAGGTGTGCTATTACTAAGGGGTCTATCAGATTTTCACCTGGTGGACACAAAGATGGGCAAAAAAATCATCTACACTTGCATTGAAGCAGGAATTCGAGCCATAGAGGCCAGAATATAATAGAGACTTACAGATGGACACTTTCGACCTGGGATTGGTAAAACTGACCACCTAAAAACCACAAAGGACAGCGTAGAAACCACCTAGCACATTAAGTGGCAAAACAACTCTTATGCAGGGCAGTAAAATCATGTCTGCATGCTATGCAAACCTTTAGTCATTGTTGTGTTTGCATGTGTAATTAGTTCTTATGTACAATTATTATCTTTTATTTGTTTGGAGATGTTTTTGGACACTATGATCAATTATATTTGTAATGTTGGAACTTTTGATCGCTTTGTTGTATCAACACAAAATTTGTCTCAGATACAGTTGACATGATTGGGAACAAAACAAAAGCAGTTTTTCGGGGCCACTTAAATACACCCAGAGATACATAATGTCAAATAAAAAATAAGAACAAAATGTACATTTTTGGCAAAAAAAAAAATTTCCAGCAGTTTCTTAGGCTGAGAGTCATCTATATCATTAAAAATGTGAAACGTGTTCTTTACAATGATATCAAACACTTGTTTGTTTGTTTAATTTTGGGGATGCCACTGAAACAGGAAATCTTTCAAAATATCTTCAGATCTTAAAGGGTCAATGAAAACGAGGGACCTTTAGAAATTATTATTATTATTATTTTTTTGATATATTCCTTTAATGCAAGACTTAGCTAGTAAGTTGGACATATTGACATTTATTCACACGTTTACACACTCATATGTGGAATTGATACACATCTAATATATGGGTGTAGCTCACAAACATGTTCGGGTCATGCACCTCAAAATCAAAACCAAATAAAACAACTAAAAGTTAGATTTTTGCATTACTGCCTTGAATGTATGCTGATTTTATGTATTTGTTTTTAATTTCAGGACAGGATGATTTTGAGTATTATAGTATAATGAGAATTTAATGCGAATCACTATCAAGGAAAATGAGAATTACAAACAAAAGTAGCAAAATGAGCGTTGTTAATATTAAATTAATATAATGTTACATATACGTCTTAATGGTCCTATATATAGATATATATGTAATCGTACTTCACCTAAAACAAATGTTTTGCATAAAGAAAACTAATTTTAAGGTTCACAAAAGCTTTTTTTTGCATTGTAAGATTATTTTCATGATAATTGAGTACATTTTATTAATGCAAAATATAATCAGTTTACCTCAAAATTAAAACAAAAAGACAAAAAAAGACAAATATATATTTTGCATAAAGAAAACCAATTTTTAGGATAATTTGTATGAATGAAAGTAGATCTTTTTTGCTCTCTGACAATCAAAACATTAAATTCACCATCGATTTATTTTTTATCTTTAGGGACACATTAACCTGAATGTACTTTCCTTCCAAAAGAGCTGCGGAAGTACCAGTACAGTGATTGTACCATAGAACCAAACTATAGTACTATTATTCTCTCTCTCTCTCTCTCTCTCTCTCTCTCTCTCTCTCTCTCTCCCATTTTCTCCCCAATGTGGAACGCCCAATTCCCAATGCGCTTTAAGTCCTCGTGGTGGCGTAGTGACTCTGCTCAATCCGGGTGGTGGAGGACGAATCTCAGTTGCCTCCGTGTCTGAGACAAGTCAATCCGCGCATCTCATCACGTGGCTCGTTGAGCGCGTTACCGTGGAGACGTAGCGTACGTGGTGGCTTCACACTATTCTCTGCGGCATCCACGCACAACACACCACACGCCCCACTGAGAGAAAGAACCACATTATAGCAACCACAAGGAGGTTACCCCATGTGACTCTACCCTCCCTAGCATCCGGGCCAATTTGGTTGCTTAGGAGACCTGGCTGGAGTCACTCAGCACGCCCTGGGATTCAAACTCACGACTCCAGGTGTTAGTCAGCGACAATACTCGCTGAGCAACCCAGGTCCACACCAAACAATAGTACTTTAATACATACCATGGTACTGAATGATTACAATATTCATGCACCAATTGAAAAAAAGACTACTGTGGTACTATAGGAGTACATAACATAAAAAAAAAAAACAACAATGGTATTACTTTTTGATATTGCTTGATTGCTTTTTTGTTATTGTAAAAATGATGCGTTACATTTTCAAGGGATCATCCAATTATAAATCATTTGGATGTCATCATCCAACATTTTGATAACTGCTGAAATTTTAAGATACAAATATATGAGATTAATTTTGAGTAATTATTTTAACAATATAAATATAATAAAATAAAGATTAATTTAATAATATTATGTATTATAATTATATTTATGCATTATTTTTTATACGTATTAATTCGAAAAATATTATTTATATTATTATAGTAAAAAAAATCATTAGAAAAAGCATTACAATTTAAAGGGATCATCCAAATATATATAATTTAAATATTTAAGATTGAAATATTTAGATAAAAAATATGAGAATAGTTGTGATTATTTTAATAATATAAATAAATAAAAATACATATTAATAAACAATCTAATCAAATCAATTATAAGAAAATATGATTTTAATTATTTAATAATATAAATATATATGAATAAATGCTTTCATAATATTTATTGTTATAATTAAATATACTTATTATGTTTTAAAAGTATCATTAAAAACAATTATATTATTATACAGTAATATTATTAATATTATTATAGTTAAAAAAGACACGGTGCTACTTTCTTGTTATTGTAAAAAAAAAAAAAAAAAACATTTAAAATGGATCATCCAAATATATATCATCTGGATATATCATCCAACATTCAAGATTTTGAGATTAAAAATATCAGATTCATTGTGCGTAATCATTTGAATCCTATAAAAAAAATACAATAAATATTTATAAATAATTTAGTAATATTAATTATTAGACTTAAATGTACTTATTATTTATACAAGTATTAATTAAAATTAAATCATACATGCTTTATTATTTAGATTATTGTATTTATTTTTATTATATTCAATAAAGGTTAATATCACTTTTCTTACATTTCTTCCTCTATTTTGATTGTTCACATCACACTGGTTTACCTGAGGTACCCAGAACAGAGAGCAAAGCGATGCACAACATGTAAAACAATGAGCTGTAAGGATGTTGTCATTATGACAAAGGCTGCCATGAAGAAATCATTGCACAGATGGAGGAAGACTGACTCACCTGGTATGTCCATCAGGTCATCTACGTTGGGCTGCAGTGGTGTCAAACCGGGCTGGATCATGTCTGCATTACTGGTGTAAGCTGAGGTGAGACATTTTGCGAGGATGAGTGCATTTAACACCGCTATGTTTGTGCATATATTCATGTAAAGTGTCTTATTTACTGTATAAACTCATTTATGAAATCCACACTTTGATATTGTATCTAATGCCATGACATTCAGCTTTTTTGGAGCTCACTGTTTTGGTGTTCTCCACTCCAAGGGCTGGGCTTCTGGGTCATGGTGAACAACGTGTCTGAGATTTCCGACAGGAAGCAGTCCAAGTCAAACATGTGCACTTCCTCTGATGCTGCCTCAGGCTCTGGATAAATCTGATTGGTCCATTTCTCCAGCCCTGTCCTGCAGATAGGCCTCTGTTGAAAACGGAGAAACCCAAATAGTAAAAACCTACCCAACAGACTTACAGAAATAAATAGTCACTGTATGTAATTGACCCCCTAGTAACCTTTCAGTACATCCTATCATCATAAAGTTAACTTTTGTACAAGCAACCACCTCTTAAATCTGAAAATCTAGTGATATAATACAAAAGAAGTAGCATAATTGCCTCAGTTCATGTATTTACTAGTTATGAAAGGAATAAGTACAAAGATACAAATGAGAGTTTTACACATGCCCCTAAAAGCCTTTAACCTCTTCAACTTTGAAGCATTTTTGGGCTGATTTTTCACACTCGATTTTAATAGCTCATCATTTATATGTACTGTGGACTAACTGTCAAAGATTGGTCTAATAATATATATATATAGTTGTTGTCCTAACTTAAGCATGCAATTCTGGTTCTGTTCACTCTGTCTTCCTCCAAATAGTCTTATTTTATTCCACTCGATGACAGCAAGTACTAGAAAAAATTATTTTTCATCCATCACAAAATGCCGATCTGAAATGTAGGTGGCGCTATAATGCATTTTAATCCTCACAGATGTGTTCGTCCATAGACATTCAGTCTAATGTTCAGTTCAAGCACCTCCCTTATTGTTTCATTGAATATCTCGGCCTCTGAGTGGACTACAAGCTCAATCTAGGGGTCATTAGAGAGCTGAGATCCTCCCCTTTTATGATGATGTGTGACATCAACAACATAATAACCATGAGGATAACCATAAATTGTTGGTACACACTTCAATTGTTGTCAACCTTCCCTGGCACAGCTGAGGGTAACTAAGTTGCTAACACCATCTGTAGAAAAAGTTGTATAAAAATTAAATAAAAATAATAAAATAGAATAATTAAATGAAAGAAAGACAAAAGCAAAATGATTTCCCTTCAGGACCATGGGCATTGTAGTGTCGTTGAAAAAACACACACTATAAACCCTAATGCTCTACTTAGCAAGCAGCCTATAAGTATCACATTGGCAACTGCCTAGCCACACCCTAGCAACCATCCAGTGCACCCTAGCAGCCATATGGCAACGTGCTCTGGCCATATCTCAAAATCAGAATATCGGACAGACATGAAGGTTGGCTATTTTGACACGGGCTGTAAAGCAGCCTTTGTAGTATTACCCTGGTAACAGTCTAGCAACCACATAGAACACCCTAGCAACCATATTTCAACATCCATATCTCAGCAACAGAACATCGCTGAGACATGTGGGTGGGCACTTTTGACTCAGGCTAGAAAGCACCCTTTTTAGTATCACCATGGTAACCATCCATAACACCCTAGTAACCACTAAGAACCCCCTAGCAACCACCTAGCAATGCCTTAGTGACCACCCAGAACACCCTACCAACTGACAGTCAACACCCTAGCGACCACCCAGAACACCCTAGAAAACACTTTGCAACCACCTAGCAATGCCTTAGCGACCATCCAGAACACACTAGCAACCACCTAATGAGGCCCTAGCAGCCATCCAGAGCACCTGATTGGGTGAAGTTACACATTTCTCAAAAAAGCTTTGGTTTGCTTTAAAAATGATGTAGGCTATTGGGCATTCGACAGGAAAAGTAAATGTTAAAATTAAGTGTTATATAATGTGTCTTTGTGCAAGATGAATATAAAGGGGGGAATCTTGTTAGTGTTTAATGTATTGTTGTGTTATTTAGAGGAGTGCCTGTTGTACTTTAAGTTTTGGGGGTTACCATTATGGTGAATAGTGGAGTTGAGCTTAGGTTGAGGACAGGTAAACTAAGGTAAGATTATTTTTAATTGCGTTACACATTGAGCAATTGCTATGCTAATCAATACGTACAATTTGCATGCATCCAACATGTTAGCATTAGCTTTACAAGCTAGTTCTGGCTAGTACCACCTACCAAGTTAGGTTTGAGTACATTGAGAATTTAAATTGAGATTACAAGTAATTTTAAGTTCACCCAAATAGTTAAATTGAATGTTAAATGTCATCGAAATGTACGAGTTAGCTAACTCAGTATTTCAGGTTAAGAGCAATTAACATGCATGTGCACAGAATCAAAACTTGAACTTGTTTCAAATATGTACTGCTTTGGAATAATGCAAATGTATGAATCTTGCAAAATAAGACCAGAATATATGTATTATGAAGCAACATTTTGACGTTAACACACAATTTCAGTTAAACACACAAACATACATACGAAGACAAAGGAAGATTTGACATTCTACTCACAGCGTTTATTGGAAAAATCTCTGCCTATTATTTCTGGAGAGCTCCAGTCTTGCTGCTTTCTCTATTCTACAAAGACTAACACTCTGCACGGGCCTCATTTTTATAGGGATACCCAGAATCAGACAGAAGTTGCAATGATTACGTCTTTCCTGTAAATGATCCACATTGTTTTGCTTTTTATTCTAATCGCACAAAGGTGATAAATAATAGCACTGGTGCTGGAGTGTGTTTGTAGTGAATTTGTGTACGCAGGACTCCATGCTTACGTGTGAGCTCTTAATGACAGCAGTTTAACTGAAATGTGTAAAAGGCAGAAACCCCTGTGTGACCCTATTATGTTTTCATTTAGCACTTTCACAGTGAAGGCGGCTGGCTCTTTTGTTCCTGACCCAGTTCCTGTGGTCAAACTCACGTGTGGCGTCTGAGAGCAGACATATTGCCTGCTACTGGCACAATGACACGCTGCACTCTACAGGGCAAACCGATTGGACACATTTACATATTCCAATCAATTCAACAATCAATTATTTGAGGTATCATACTGCAAAATGTGCAGGAGTTATGTTAGGGTTAACTGAATCGACCAATGGCATGAGTTGGGGCAGGACTATCTGTTTTACTTTTTTGAAAGAAATGTAATAACACTTCTTTTGGCTGCTCCTGTTAGGGTTCACCACAGCGGACCATCCGTGATCCACATATTTGACTTACGCCAGATGCCCATCCTGACGCAACCCTCGGTGGCTGGGTGACTCTCACTCACACCTACGGGGAAATTTAGAGTCTCCAATTCACTTAACCTCCATGTTTTTGGACTTGTGGGGGAAACCGGAGCACCAAGAGGAAACGCATGCAAAAAAGAAACAATTACATGACTTGAAAATCATGTTATGAGAAAAATAATCAGTATATGGCTGCAGAGATCCACTAATTCATTCC
The DNA here is from genome assembly GCA_032164185.1 of Moxostoma hubbsi. Classification (NCBI taxonomy): domain Eukaryota; kingdom Metazoa; phylum Chordata; class Actinopteri; order Cypriniformes; family Catostomidae; genus Moxostoma; species Moxostoma hubbsi. The sequence goes on along the minus strand of JAVLUX010000215.1, from coordinate 21,213,851 downwards.
TGGTTGTAACAAGAGTGTGTGTATGTATGTATGTATGTATGTGTGTGTGTGTGTGTGTGTGTGTGTGTGTCCTGCATTGTGGCTAAATTATTGCTTTTATTTGACAAATCCCAACAAAAAATTGCTCTGTGTTATAGTCTCACCCATTCATCTTGTATGTGTGTGTGTGTGTGTGTGTGTTCTGCATTGTGGCTAAACTATTGATTTTATTTGACAAATCCCAACAAAAAAATTGTTCTGTGTTATAGTCTTGTTCCTGTGGTCGGTCATCACAAATGTCACTTTTTTGTCACACAGACAAATCCAGACAATTTTATTTACTTTTTTTTTTTTTTAGATCAGATGGCAAAAGTAAAGTAAGTAAAGCCTCAAGCCACTCAAATGAAGAATACCATTTTTATCAAAGAAACAAAATTGATTTCGGTCAAAAATGGCCGAACAGCGGATAAGGGTTAAATCACTAACCCTCATTATAAGCAATGGTAATAGTAATGTTTACCAAACACAACTAATTAAACACATACATAAAAATAAAAAAAAAATACAGTAGCAATTTCATTTGATTTAGCCAAAGTATTCGAAGATTCGAATTTTTATTGTTTGCAAAACATATCACGGTTATAATATGCAAATACTGTGGTAGAAGAAGATGGCCATTGTGATAAATGCTATATACCTTAAATGGTATTTATATATCATAGTGGAATTGTCTTCGTACTTGCTACTTTCCATGATTTTAATGAATGTGTAACGGAAATGAGAATCACCCAATATGGGACCACCACAGTACTTTTTTGTAAGGGGGGGGGCATCACATCAGTCAATAAAATTCACATTCACAAATCAGAACAGGCAGAAAGATGCCTTCTGACAAAAACAAAATGTGCTGTGGCTGCACATCTCGCAGTATGTGGGTCAGATTTGATTAAACGACATTAAACTCTGAATGTGCGTCTTTGACCACCTCACAGAACAGAAGGGAAGATTAGCACTTTTATCGCTAAAGCCAATCAAATGACTTTTCTCACCAATATGAGCGGCTGTGACGCCAATGAACCCACGCATCTATGTTTTCTCACGTTTTTCTTACACTGTCAGTTTTTGTTTTTTATGGCCATCAGGGAAAATCAAACCTGAGGGAGGACTATTAATAGAAATGCAGTTGAGCTGTGTAAACGTGACCTGTACCGCTAACTTACTAAAGTAAACACTACTCTACAAGATGAATGATTTACACAAGGACATCAGCAGAGCTGCGTTAGATGAAAGAGGCCTTCAAAAATGTCAAATCATCATCAGTCCCCAACAGAGACAACGCTGCCTCACTTTGGTTAACAGCCAAAACACATTACTCTCCCTCACATCTCTAAAAATTGGATTTATCAAAGTCTTGAATTCACAATTTGTACTTTACTTAAAAACCCCTTAAACTCTGGTGCATTTGTGAGCTGTCACCCACAATTTTTACACACTCACATTTAAAAGCTCAGCATTCACACATACTGTGGACAAAAATACTAAATAATTGTCTCAATTTTTCAGAAACCCCTTCAAATAAAAATAAAAACTCAAATTATTCATCAATAATATTGTGTTTATAATCTTATGATAAACCAAAAAAAATGTTTGTCCTAACTTTGTAAGCATGTAATTCTGGTTCTGTTCACTCTCTCTCTCACTTTGAAAAGTCTCATTTTATTCCACTAGATGACAGAAAGCACTAGAAAAATATGTCTTTCTCATTCACATTGCATCACAATACACAGATGTGAACTGTAGGGGGCGCTCTAACACATTTGACCCCTCACAGATGTGCTCGTCCATAGACATTCAGTCTAATGTTCAGTTCATGCACCACCCTCATTATTTCATTGAATATATCGGCCTCTGAGTGGACTACAAGCTCAATCGAAGTGTCATTACAAAGCTAAAACCTTCCTCGTTGCAATGATACTGTATATAACATTTTGTCATCATATATTGAAAACATATATTATATTTCTCTGATTATTTGTTCAGCATGCTTTTCCTGCTGGATGGCAGGTAAGATATAGCATTAGACCATTTACACAAGCAAGATCACAGACAAATATAACATGGCTCATTTTTTATAAGGTAAAAGCTGATATAACATAAATGAGGCGTTTGCATTTGATGACTTACAGAAATCATATTTCACTTTGTGATTCTTTTGAAAATATTTTGCACTGTGGCATTTGGGCAACGCAATAAACTAAGTCGCATTTCTGGGATATTCATTTGATATATGACTTATCCATTTAGATGCTACGTGAAGGACTTTTATTTTCCTATACAATTTCTACCCCATTGCCTCTAGAGGGTGCTAATTTTCGACACAAATGATTTGAGGCCTTATTTTGTTGTTTTAAGTAACATAAATGCAAAAGTGATGGTTATCCTCCAAAAGGGCAGATTTTAAGCTTTCTAATGATATCTCATATTCCTGACTTACGTATACAGATATTTTAACGTTTTAAGCATAAACTTGTTTTCGGGATACAGCGCCCCCCCCCCCCCCCCCCTTTGGACCTACCTACGGGTCAATAGAGTTTAAAGGGTTTTAATGTCAAAAATCATAATTCACCCAATTTATTTATCTTACTGCTCTTATTCTTTCAAAAGAAATACATGTTTGTTTTTGACAAGGTAGCTCAGCTGATAAGGCTCTGAGTTACTGACCAAAAGGTCGGGGGTTCAAGCCCCAGCACCGTCAAGATACCACTGTTGGGCCCTTGAGCAAGGCCCTTGACCCTTAGTTGGGATATGCGAAAAGAACTCCATTTCATTGGCTCTGTACATGTACACTGCACAATGACAATAAAGTTGAATCTTAATCTTAATTAATGTCAGCAAATAATTACAGATTTGAAAAACTAGATATACAGTACGTGGACATGCTGTGGAGGGTGAACCTGATCTCACATTTCTGATGGATAAAAAAAATCAAATCCCGTCCTACTTCCGTAAGAGATATATTTCAAAATGTATTGTCGATTAACTTGTGAATACGTCACTTAACAAAAGCAAAATGGGTTCCTAATGCTGTTTTATGGGGCCTGGGTATCTCAGCGATTATTGACGCTGACCATCACCCCTGGAGACGTGAGTTTTAATCCAGGGCGTGCTGAGTGACTCCTGCCAGGTCTCCTAAGCAACCAAATTGGCCCGGTTGCTAGGGAGGGTAGAGTCACATGGGGTAACCAAATTGGCCCGGTTGCTAGGGAGGGTAGAGTCACATGGGGTAACCAAATTGGCCCGGTTGCTAGGGAGGGTAGAGTCACATGGGGTAACCAAATTGTCCCGGTTGCTAGGGAGGGTAGAGTCACATGGGGTAACCAAATTGGCCCAGTTGCTAGGGAGGGTAGAGTCACATGGGGTAACCAAATTGGCCCGGTTGCTAGGGAGGGTAGAGTCACATGGGGTAACCAAATTGTCCCGGTTGCTAGGGAGGGTAGAGTCACATGGGGTAACCAAATTGTCCCGGTTGCTAGGGAGGGTAGAGTCACATGGGGTAACCTCCTCGTGGTGGTGATTAGTGGTTCTCTCAATGGGGCGTGTGGTGAGTTGTGTGTGGATCGTGGAGAGTAGCATGAGCCTCCACATGCTGTGAGTCTCCGCGGTGTCATGCACAACGAGTCACGTGATCAGATGCGCGGATTGACGGTCTCAGAAGCGACTGAGACTTGTCCTTCACCACCCGGATTGAGGTGAGTAACCGAGCCACCACGAGGACCTACTAAGTAGTGGGAACTGGGCATTCAAAATTGGGGAGAAAAAGGGATAGATAGATAAAGAAATAAAGAAATAAACGAATGCTGTTTTATGTTCACTGTAATGTATTCTTCCTAATGCATCTTTCAATCTAAGGCTCATGACGATCCATGAACAAATTCTTCTATAAATCACATTTGCATGTCTTACCTTTTGCAGCATGGAAAGCAGGTCTTTGTTCTTCTGAAGCTAAAAAATACAAAATACAAATTTTGAATTTAATGAGCTGGTGCCTTTTAATGAATATTAAAAATCAGAAAGGATCTGACTTTACCATAATGAAAAAGCAGCATATCTTTATTGGGACGAGGATCTGAGAATTTACTCACTCTTTTCTTATAGTAAATTCTCCATTTGTGATATTCTTTAATGACCACTTCTATCCGTCTCTTCCAGTAGCTTCCCTCCAGAACAATCGCCTGAGAACAGCACATGTAAACACATTCATGTTAAACAACTACATGTAACCAATACTAAAAGCTACTGTTGAGACTGAAACATGCACTTATAGGATCTGCTGGTGTCACGTCCCGTACATGTGTCTGTGTTTTGGTTTGTTGTTGTGTTGTCTCTCTCTCTCTCTCTCTCTCCCCCGTCTCCTCCTATCATGCTCACAGACACTTGCTATTGGCTCATCGAAGCGTCACTCATTGTTACCAGTCTGATGTCATCACCCTACCTCCGCCAATCCGCCGCCACTCTGACTGTTTAAAAGCCCGTGCAAAACGAAATGCCGCCAATCTGTTGTTGGTTTCGTTTTCTACCAGGTACTGTAAGTATGTCACGTGACTTACATGGTTACATCATTTGTATTAGAAACACTAGTTAAGGAGTGCGTGCCGCCCCTTGTAAGTTTTTGTTTGTGCTAGGCAGAGCAGATCAGTAAGGGCATCTTGACGCTGAAGATTGGCATTGAGTTTCACATTTTCGTTTCTTGGTCAGTCTAGAGGGATTGGGGTTAGGTTAGCACATGGTTTTTGTCTTGTTTTGTTCTTTGATTTGGCACCGCTTATGTCCTCTTTTCCCTCTCTGTGGTTTCTATAGGTACTGCAAATATTGTACTTCAAATTCTCACCTGTTGCACATTACTCGCTATTCCCGGCATCTACCATTTGTATATAAATGATCCACTTTGTTTGGGAATATAGCTCTGTTGTCTTGATCTTTTATGTACCCTGTATCCACAACAATAACTTAGCCTCAATGTCACACCCTTTATACCCTTAAGCATATTGGGGGTCACAACAGCCGTATATATATATATATATATATATATATATATGTATGCACACATCTATGAAAAGCTATCAGGTCTGAATATCAGATTCACCTCAGGTTTGCCGTGGGCATCCGCCTCCGAACCCTCCAATGGCGTGACAAACCCACACACGGGGTTCTTCCTTTTTTCCACATCTAAAACAATTTAACAGCATATTTAATTCATTTAGTTCATTATGCATTTCTTTAATCAGTGATCAGGTACAAGAACCAAGAATAAAGTGTCTTTCAGACGATAGCCTTTGCTAACAAATATGTACCATGGAATTATTATGGTTTCCTGCACATTATAATGTGGTAATACCATGTATTTTTAAACATGAACCATGTTAATATCATGTTTTTGGACAAGTACCATGTGATTACCATGGCACTTGTTGAAGTACCTTGGTATTCCCATCTAAAGGTAGACCGATATATCAGTTGTACCGATTAATCGGTGCCGATAGTTGCTGTTTGGAAGTATCTAATTTGGTAAAAATGTCAATATAGAGCATTTAAGTTCATTTAATTTGGTAAGTACTTACTGTAAATCTAGAGAATTGTGTCAAAGTCTCCATAATATCAAAATAAGAGTCCCGGTGTGTTTCGGGCTTGTTCAAAGTCCCGCATTAAGCACCAAATTTTGGTTGAACAATAAATTGCATCTGGGATTTTATTCGTTTTAGACTCTTGCAACTGCTATGCATGTCATAGTAAGATAAGAATAGCACATTTTTTAGTTCAGTTATCAATATAGGCAAAATCCACTATCGGTCGATCACTATTGCCATTTCTGCACCATGGTACCAAAATAGTACTTTTATGTAATGCCAACACAGATCAAATCACTCAATAACTAAATATGTGTTACCGCACTTGTACTTGCTTTGAGAAACACACTAGTATGAGAATTTGAAGTAGTGTGTAAGTAACAAGAGAGTAAGATTAACTAACCAGGGTGAATCAAGACTATAAAGAGCAGGAGACTCACACTGAATGAACCAAGCCCTCCAGATACCGTTATTCAGCCGGATTTTATCCCTCCACAACAGCCTCAAGCCTTTGAAAGACTTCCACTTTGGTGACACAATTTTCCCACTGAGAAGAAACACAAAAAAAAAGCTTACATCAATTCAGTTCATTACAAAAAAAAAGCAATGGACCAACCTGGTGATCCTCGACGCATATGTATTAAATACCATATTTAAAGGTGCTGTAAGTGATTTCAGCTGTTCTTCTTCGACGAGACTGAGCCGAGGCTGAGATACCAAAATAGCACCCTCAACTGACAACTGTTATGAACAACATGGCATTAAAATGCATTATGCCTTAATAATTCACAGCAACTGCAATACAATGAAAATGTGCAAAATGATTGACAGGCAGAAAGCGTCAGAGATCGTGGCCCGCGGACACATTTTTGTGAGAAATCTCACAGCACTTATTGCATTCATATCTTTCAGGGAGTAGGACAATTTTTTGCATACCTTTCCATGGCAAATTCACTTACAGCAACTTTAAAACAGAATTATGTTACTGTTTATATATATATATATATATATATATAATATATATATAAACACAAACAAGCAATATGCCATTTTGGCATCTATAACATCACCAAACTTAATTAAAAAAATAAGGACTGATTTCAAACATGTTTTCTTAATATTTGCACCAAATGATAGTACCACAGAGCCACAAAGTTTATGTGATTTGGAGGAATCAATCTACAAATGGGTCACATTTACATTTCACTCTGAATATTCAGCTGACATATGAGAAAGTATTTGAACTAGTGTATCGCCTGCCCATATTTATTGGCCAATTTATCAGAGGGTTTGCAAAAACTCTGCGAATATTATTTTTTTGTTCTCATATTAACCATGTAAATCCTGACACATGAAAGAATTGTCAGAATATTCAACATTTTTTGACATTAAACTGTTTTAGTCCCATTAGAAAAACTATAAAAAGAAATTCAAATTTTTTTATTTTTTTTATTTATCATATTTGATCCATTAGTCTTTAAAGGTCATTATCTGCTTGAGGCCCAGCAATACATTTTTGTGCAGGACATTTGTTATTTAAATTTTTCTTAGCCCATATATGCTACCTTGGCAAATCTTGGGGTATTATCAGAGGACTCCCTGGGCTTTTCGGAGATACCAAATGTTTGAGAGTTTGGCCATGACTACTTATTTTCCTTGCTCTATAAATATGGATTGAAAGTATCACAGTTCAATTGAGCACATCAAATACAATCTGAAAAAAAAAAAAAAAAAAAAATTTATTATATGTATTTTATGCACCAAACACTGTTGACATTTGAAAAGGGAAATTGTAAAACATTTATCACTGAGTTTCAGGAACTTTTTTTCTGTGGCATATATAAAAATACACAGACATATTACATTTAGCAGACGCTTTTATCCAAAGTGACTTACAGTGCACTTATTACAGGGACAATCCCCCCGGAGCAACCTGGAGTTAAGTGCCTTACTCAAGGACACAATGGTGGTGGCCGTGGGGTTTGAACCAGCAACCTTCTGATTAGCAGCCCTGTGCTCTAGCCACTACGCCACCACCTCATATATTAGTTCAGAGAGATATTCCTTAAAAGCCTGATGCATCATTTTTGAAGGATTTCAACATGTATTTCCAATCAAATAATATGCAAAATTTTAACCAAGCACACATTGCTTATTTTCAACAAATACTCATTTTTAAATATCAGTAACACTATAATCATTAGTCACTCTGACTTTATTCAAATAATCTGTAATTTATCCCAACATAAGTGCCACTTTACGTGCAAGCATGCAGCCATTTTAAATATATCGATATAAACATTGAAACTACTTTTTTCTTTCAAAAATAACCACTAGATGGTGCCATAAACATGTGAAACTTACATACCATAGGTTGTTTATCAGCTTTAAGTGTAACAGGAGCCGTCAAACGCTGTGTATCATATTTGATACACACCCGCTGTAGGGTTAATGCGGAAAAAACGACATAAATGGACATGACAGTTGTGAAAATGCTTTGAAACCTGCAGATTTTGACTTCTGATATATCTTTATGAAATCCATTAATGCTGCACGATTGATTGAAATAAGACTGAAATTGCAATATGGCCTTGATCGATTGCTAAACCTTAAAGCAGACGTATGTATCTTTTCAGTGTTAAAATACTTTCTTCAATTCCAGTTTAATATGCAGAAACAACTATAAGTAAGCCATTCATAGGTTAATTTGCTCTAAAACTGCATACACTGTGTCTCTGTGGCACTTTAAATTTACTGTGTTTGTTTTGTTTTGACTGGACCGCTTAGACCCCACCCAACAACGATACTTAACCAAAGGCATGAGTTGGGGGCGGAGCTATCTCTTTGTTGGACCAATGGCAGGTGAAGGCTGTTTTCAGAAAATGGTTTATTTTTGCAATTCCATTCTGTGGCACTAGTTTAACAGAAAGTACATCAGCTTTAAAAGGCTTTGTTTCTGCATTCAGCAATGCGTGAGCAAGCGGCACCCTCTAGCGGTTTGGATGCCATTATCCATTTTACCACTTTAATACAGAATTTAAAAGGGGGTTTTGTTCCTTTGGTTTAAACTTTTTATTTTTCCATGATATGTTTGACATTTCTGTGGAACATTTGCATAGAATTAATTTGTAATGTTCTATCATATATTCAGGGTTGGGAGGGGTTACTTCTGAAATGTATTCGACTAGAGATTACAGAATACATGCTGGAAAATGTCATTTGTAATGTAGTCCGTAACGTTACTTAAGGTCACTAATGTAATCTAAATACTCTGGATTACTTCTTCAGCACTGGTAGATGTTTTCTATAAAAACTCTGCCAGTACAGTAAGACAAAATACACGTGTTAAAATACATTCTCTGAAAAAAACGAAATATCTTGTGCAGTGTTCTTTCTAAAACAAGATAAATCAAACTGATCATGATTTTTAGATATATCTACAGGAAAACAATACAAAAATTATGATCAAGAGTACAATTTTTGCCCTAATATCAAAGATCTTATTAAAAAAAAAAGAAATTATGATCCAACTTGAATTTTATTGATAAATAAATATGATCGTGTCTGGTCACATGTGCATGTAAAATGGCTAGAAATAGCATTTTAGCTTAGCATAAAGCTAACAATTTACACAAGGTTTATTTCTATTTCTTCTGCTCCAAACTGACTTCAAAGGTACTTCTCTGTCTGCTCGTATGAATGTAACACATCATGAGAAAGTGTTCAAATGCACTTTGGATCATTTATATGGATGCATGTTTTCCATCTGAAAGAACTAAATATTAAATGATACAAATGACAATAAAATGCAAAGTAATCTCTTCAGTAACTTTTTGAATGTAACTGTATTCTAATTACCAAAGATTTAAACTGTAACTGTAGTGGAATACAGTTACTAATATTTTGTATTTTAAATATGTAATCCCGTTACATGTAGCTGTTACTCCCCAACACTGCATATATTGTACATTACATTTCTGCTGTTTTAAATTGAAAAATAAAAGTGCACAAATGTTTCAGAAGTACAAAATTACCTTTTTTCTTTTTATCTTTCACTGTGACTCAAAATTACAAAATTGTCCAGATCCAATCCATGTTCAATGGAAATGATTAATTGTTAGAACAGTATAAAAGCTTTTGTATGTCTTTGTTAATTTTTAAAGCATAGTTCCACAGTAAAACAGCGATTTAATGACAAAATAAGGTAAGTGGCAAAATATCAGTATTGGCATCGGCCTATGGCTATTTGTTAAAATCGGTATCGGTATAGGTCAAACATTTTCAATATCGCATCCTTAATTTTAACACTAAAAAAATCTACATCATCTTTATATTAAAATCAAAGAAAATAGTCTAACACATATTGGGTCTTGTGGACACAGCAGACAAATTGTGAAATATTCCCTTTGCACCCAAAACTTTTTTTTCCCTTTCTTTTCTTCATCCAACGTCAGTAATGTGACAGGCACTTTGAACCGTGTTTGCAATCAGATTCATGTCATCAGTCGAATGCTGCGACACAGCTGCCCATCTGCCAACATACTGACAGCACTTTCCACCATGTACCGACCACTCTTGTGCACTTAACCTCAAAAAACACGAGACAAGTGAGCAGAGAGTGTCGTGTTCGCTCTGTTGCTAAGAGCCAGTTGAGAATGATTGTTAAAATGTTGGAAATGGCTTGAAATGACACCAAACAGTGTCGGGAAACCAACACTGAGAGTACGGCATTGATCTCAAAATATAAGTAAATTGTCCGCTCCTCTTTCCTGCATACTGTCAACAAGAACAGCTCTTAAGAAAATAGTGCAGGGTGAATTATGAGCCAACGATTATAACTTTGAGTAAGAGGTTTGTTCAAATCACAAACCATAAGCATATGCGAGCAACAGCAATAATGTTTCTTGCCTTAGCAAACAATTTAATTAGTATAGTATAACATTTCCATTTCCATTTATGCATTTGGCAGACGCTTTTATCCAAAGTGTCTTACAGTGCACTTATTATGGTACACAATGGTGGTGGCTGTGGGGATCGAACCAGCAACCTTCTGATTACCAGTTATGTGCTTTAGCCCACTACACCACCACCAAAGCGACTTACAGTGCACTTATTACAGGGACAATCCCCCCCGGAGCAACCTGGAGTTAAGTGCCTTGCTCAAGGACACAATGGTGGTGACTGTGGGGGTCGAACCAGCAACCTTCTGATTACAATCTCTGTGCTATAGCCCACTACGCCACCACCATCACCACTCCACAAAGTATAACTTTTCAAATGAGCTCAAAAGCTTTACTATCACACATTTTTGATTTGTCAACAGGATTGTCTTTGAACATCGCATTTTTGGTTTATACGTGTCTTATTAGTTTCACGGGTTTCAAACTGAGTTTCAAGCTGAATCAATGACCACATTTACATGCACTTAAGAAACGGTTTATTCCAGGGTTTTAGCAGAAAGAGGCGTTCTGAAACATCAAGTAAATGAGAATCCCAATTTCCTTAGTCTTTTTAAGGGATTAAGAGAAAGAGGTTTAACACACCCAACTTTCTTCCAAAAACAGCCGTTTATGTGGTCATGTGAACACATTTGCGGCGTTCTTACAAGTTTGTAAGGATTGCACATATGCGTGAACAGACCAGATATTTAACATTTCTAGGAGTACAGTGGGAAAAGCACATACACTACACACTATACTCATTTATACACATCAGTTTAAAATATTGACTACTGTGACTTATGGTAGGGCTGGGCGATGTGGCCAAAATTGTTATCACGACAATCGTTTTTATATTGTTCGATATCGATGTTTATCACAATATACATTTACACGTTGCACTTTCTTTTTTTATTTCAAAGTTGACGGAAGAAAAGAAGAAAAAATTAATTCTAAACAGTCAAAATAGTCTCTACAAAACTGCACAGGGGGTCCAGAGACGGGCAGTGGGGTCTGCGGGATCTTTCACCAATTTTACCGTCTTTTACCGTTTATCAATTGGAAATGAATGTTAAAGATCATCTGTTTGTTCTGAAGCACAGTGACAGCAGTCCAGGATTTGTTGGAATATTTTTACATTCAAATGAAATATTTTTGATAACGTTATGGTTTAAAAGGTGCTTTGAAACCACGTTAACTCATGCGGCGCTTCATGTCTACACACATGCAGGGAAAAGAGGCGACGCGTGCGGAGCGGGACGGGGCAGAAATGATGCATGTTTGGTGCTAGAGGACAATATTCAAGATTACAGAAAGATCAGAGCTGTTGTCCACATCACTGTTGTTCTGTCGCGCTCTTCACTAGAGACGATGAGAGGACGCAACCGTTGTCATGAAGTCTTGGGGTGCGGATGGAATCAATCCGGTGCCTGACGTAGACTAATTGTTAGCAAGGCAGCTAGCATTAGCAAGTTCATCCAGTCTGACTTGATGTTACCACTGGCGCGTTGTGAGCGAAGCCGAGAGCGTTTTCAATTCATTCCTATGAAAGCCGAGCGTCATGCTCGCAAGGTGGATCGTAGGATTGGCAGCGGTGCGGAGCGAGATCTCTCCTAGCGCTGTGAGCGCCTTTGAGCGGGTTTCGTCCACCCCAGTGGAAACAGCCTGAGAAAGCCGAACTGCTAGTGTTTTAGCAACACGCATTGATTTTAGCGACACACGTGGATTTTCTTTATCGCGATATATATCGATATCGTTTATCGCCCAGCCCCACCTTATGTCTACGTATATGTGTTCAAGTGCACCGGGGGAATCCCAGAGTCTTAGGTGAGAGGGTAACCCCACTATTGCAGCACAATTACACTCCAGGTCACGATAGAAAGAGAGATAGATATTTGCACTCCTGATATCCCAAGCTCGATACAAATAAAATTAGAAAAGTGTGTTCATGTAAATGCATTAAACACTGTTTCTTTATCGGTGTAAGGTCATAAAGAGCATTAGAATAAACTGATCAACACAGGTCATGTTGCATTTAAACACCTTTACTGGCATCCTTAGCGGCTTATCCAATGTGCGCAAGTGTTGTGACATTCGTCTTCACGGTTAATAATGTGATTATTTACAGATCTCATGTAAACGTGGATTTCTTCCTTTGACTATTTTAGTCAAAAATACCTTAAAATAAAATAAGTTTTGAGAGTAATCAGCATATTGGTGTGCATGCAAACGTGCAAGAAAGAAAAAAGGAACAAGTAATACAAAGTTTAATATACGATTACCTAAATAAATGACTCAATTGAACACTAATGTATTAAAGGAGACTTTTACAAGTGGAGAAGAACATATCAGTCAGGGGTGAGACGGCTAACAAAATACGTGTTGCAATATTCCCAGTTTAAAAACCATTAGTTCTGTGAAAGTGGCACGGGTTACTCTGTAACTTTCACCTCGTCTGTCTTCCAACTCCTGTCAAAGTCCAGCTGGGTTTTTTCACAGCTGTTTTGAAAGGAAATGCTGAATTTAACCTACTTTCTCTGTACCTTACTCAGCCAGCCTATGGAATTAATAACGCTTTACATAAAAAAATTTGATATTTTTATATTGATCTGTTCAGCATTATGTAATCATAAATAATCATTACTTGGAAGTACTGAAGGAAAATAAAACACATTGTTGTAGCACAGGCTTGGCAAAATATTTGCAATTACCAATAACTGATTAAAAGTGGATTAAAACAAATTATAATTGTCATATAGTTCAGGCAGATTTAAACAAATCAACAAAAACATACAGAACCAAATGCAATATGTCGAATTAAATAAAACTCCATGCAACAAAAAAAGTGTCGCGTTCCCTCGCAATAAGTGTCGCCTTCCCTCGCATTAAGTGTCGCCTTCCCTCGCAATAACTGTCGCCTTCCCTCGCATTAAGTGTCGCCTTCCCTCGCATTAAGTGTCGCCTTCCCTCGCATTAAGTGTCGCGTTCCCTCGCAATAAGTGTCGCCTTCCCTCGCAATAAGTGTCGCCTTCCCTCGCAATAAGTGTCACCTTCCCTCGCAATAAGTGTCGCGTTCCCTCGCATTAAGTGTCGCCTTCCCTCGCAATAAGTGTCGCCTTCCCTCGCATTAAGTGTCGCCTTCCCTCGCATTAAGTGTCGCGTTCCCTCGCATTAAGTGTCGCCTTCCCTCGCATTAAGTGTCGCGTTCCCTCGCAATAAGTGTCGCCTTCCCTCGCATTAAGTGTCGCCTTCCCTCGCAATAAGTGTCGCCTTCCCTCGCATTAAGTGTCGCCTTCCCTCGCATTAAGTGTCGCGTTCCCTCGCAATAAGTGTCGCGTTCCCTCGCATTAAGTGTCGCCTTCCCTCGCAATAAGTGTCGCCTTCCCTCGCATTAAGTGTCGCCTTCCCTCGCATTAAGTGTCGCGTTCCCTCGCAATAAGTTTTGCGTTCCCTCGCATTAAGTGTTGCGTTCCCTCGCAATAAGTTTTGCGTTCCCTCGCAACAGTTTCCGTTCCTTCGCTATAAGTTTTGCATTCCCTCTCATTCAATTTTGCATTACCTCGCAATAGTTTGCGCTCCCTCTCAATGAGTTTTGCGTTCCCTCACTATAACTTTGCGTTTTGTGTTCCCTCTAAATAATATGATGGCATTTCTGTGCCACGTTTTTTAAAAAAATCTAAGATTTCGGGAATAAAGTATTAATATTTTGACAATAAAGATAAAATTACGAGAATAAAGTTGTAATATTTCGAGAATACAGTCATAATTACGATAATCAAGTCGTAGCCTTATGGGATCATGATACTGAATTATTATATTTAAATAAATTATTATTTTAATATCATAACATTTTATTTTATTTTATTTAAAAAACTATATTTTTTCAAACATGGCACTCAAACACTGTTGTGGTAGTAAATCATAGTTTTCGCAACAAAACAAAAAAATATGGTTATCCTACAACATAAAATACTCACGTGTCCTTAATAGTTATATACTGTATTTAAACATTGCAGTGAGATGAGTTTGAGTTGTTACCTGTAGGCCAGTGTCATGCATTCAAACAGGCGGGTGAGAGAGGGGTCAATGCTGAGGCGTCTGGAGCTTAATGGACCGAAACTGTAGATTTGGCAGCCCGGTTTATTAACTGTACCGAAATCACACACGCTTCTCCTTCTCACGGAGTCACTGTGCGGCGAGGAGACCATAAAGTGCCCGCTGTGGATCACCTGAGTCCGGCGGACTACTCCGGATCCCGCTGCTGCATCCACACTAGGCAAATGGTCATCCGGATCCGAATCAGACTCTGAATCCGGTCCGATCTGGTTCGGTTCCGCAGTCTCAGTGTGTTCCGCTTTAGCCATGGCAGCTGGTCTAATGTTACTCTCTCCTCTCCAGCAGTTCAAATGCGGATCTCTGAGAGAAATGCCATCTGAGGAGTAAGACAGACCACACCTCATCTCAACAGTGCGCAGTCTGCAAAGCTGCAGGTCAAAGATCAAACGTGTCCAGATGATATAACGATAAAAACTCGCTGATTAAAACAGCAGCAGTGAGTTGTCAGAGAGTTGAGCATAATGGCGGCCTAAACTCGCACACATGATGTAAGAGTTGATCTCTGTCCCAACTATTGATCCGCAGAAACATGTTGTGCAGCTATTTTTAGTCAAGCGCTATTTGATCAGTAAATATTTCGCTGTTGCTTTAAATTCTGACCTATTGTAGAGTAAATTTGCACTTTGAATGCAAGGGTGTTTTTAATGCGTACGACATAGGATAGACAAAAGCTTTTCTAATGTTTAAAGTAAAAAAAAACGTTAAAATTTTAAATGTGTTGCTAATATGATTTTTATTTATTTATTAATGTATTAAAATATACTTATATTATATTTATCTTTTAATATTATATAGATATATTCTATATATATATATATATATATATATATATATATATATATATATATATATATATATATATATATATATTATTTATTTATTTATTTATTTATTTATTTTTCCAGGACAAATACATGCGCCAAGCATCAAAAACATTGAAGGAAAAAAAAAATTTAAATAATAAAATAAAATAAAAACTACACGCAGATTTTTAACCTATTCTATATATTATCGTATACATGTCATTTATTTACGATTTATACAAAAAATTTTAGTTTACATTACAAGTTAGACATTACTTCTTCATATAATGTCTAATGAATTATCATGTCTTAATTTAATTTACATTTAATTAATTAATTTCTAAAATCAAAAAGAGAACAAAAATCTTCTAAACATGTTACGGTAGAACAGTTTTTAAGAAATTGCAATCTACTTACACATTTACTTAAACTTTGTTTTTTTATTTAAAATAATACTTCAATTTTATATTTTTCCAATCTATTTAATTAATTAATATTTAATAAATATCCTTTCCATGCAAAGGAATATATGTAAATGTAATCCAATAAATATTTGGTTTCCAAACTTGCAAAGTAATATATATATATATATATATATATATATATATATATATATATATATATATATATGTATATATATATATATATATATATGTATATATATATATATATGTATATATATATATATATGTATATATATATATATATATATGTGTATATATATATATATATATGTATATATATATATATGTATGTATATATATATGTATATATATATATATATATATATATATATATATATATATATATATATATATATATATATATATATATATATATATATTCAATGTTTAGAAACAATATATATATTGGAATACAATTTAGAAAATGTATTAAATAAAATTCGATTTTAATAATAAATATGTCATCAAAATTTTTTGTCCAGAGTGTTTTTTTTTTATTTATTTTGATACCTATATTTATTTTAAATTATATTATTAAATTATCCACACAAAGTACAGGTTTAGAAGCAATTAACAACAATACAATGCATATCAAATATAATGCATACAATAAAATTAATTAATCTGAATTAAATAAATGGACTCCTAAAAAGTAAACTTAACAAAAAATAACATGAACATACAATAAATTAAATAAAAAATTAACCTAAATAAATAAGATTTAAAACTACAAAACGTTTTTGAGTTCGGCTGAAGTGCTTCTGGACTACAAATCCCTTGAGCCCCGAAATAATGTCGCGATGTTCTGACGTCGGCGGAAGGTTAAAAATGGCTGATTGCTGAACAGCTGCATGTTTATATTTGTTTTCAGGGATTGAATTTCGCTGCATGGGTTTTTAGATTTTAATTAATCTTTTCTAATCATGGACGCGGTTCAGAGACACAGATCGATGTACAAAGGCACGACTCCACCATGGAAAGAAACATACAGGAAGGTAAATATCATGTGTTGTCACTATTTCGTAAATGGAGGCGATTTCTTCTTTAAGGGTGATATATAATACCCCTAAATAAAACTATTTACCAGCAAGGACAAGACCAAACTCTCAATTTAGACCTGTCATTTCAGTAAACGCTCATACAAATTGTGACTGTAACAGTAAATCCGCGTGTTTTGTGATCTGCTGGTTTGTTTACACTTGAAATCGGTTATACTGACAATACTTAAATATGCATAACGGGTTGACTTTACTCTTCTGAATTTAAGTATGATCTTACGTTTAACATTTTAATATAGGAGCAATATTGTGATGTTAGAAGTCTGTTGGAGTTGTTCTGGTTTAATATGATGTTGTGACATTAATGTGTTGGCTCAAGACCTGCAACCAGAGGGTTGCAGGTTCGAGTCCATTATGGAGTGATCCATGAACCGCATCCATTGTGTCCTCAAAGACACTCCAGTAGACTCGGTCAAGTCACTTAGTCTGTTTTAAATTAAAACAAATCTGTATTATGTGTGTCCTCAGCGCTGTGTGGAGCGGTTAAAAAACAGCCGGTCGAAGTTACTGGAGAGGTTCAGACAGATTGAAGATGGTACAGGTGAATCTAGGAGCTCGCTGCTTGTCCAGGAGGTGATGGAGGAGGAATGGAGCGCCTTGCAGTCGTCTAACCAAAGTCTCCCATCACTGTGGAATGGAAGCGGTATCAGAGATGTGCGGATCCTGTGTTTGTGCTTGCATTGATATTTTCTTTTTAATTGAGTCAATCTCATGTCATTCCAAATTTATATGATGGACTGACATTTGTAGAACCCAAAATGAGAAATTTAGCAGAATGTTCACACTGCTCTTATCATATGAAGAAAATATACAATATACAAAACAGGGGCTTTCAAGCTAAAAAAAAATAAATAATCAACAAATATTAAAGTAGCGAAGTCTTCTGAAATTATACAGTAGCTTTGTGTGAGGAATAGACCTAATTTAAATCAATATAGCACAAAAGAAATTGAGGTGCATGTGCACCCCCCTCAAAATGTCTGTGCACATCCCTGGTGATATGTCTTCTGAAGATATATGACAGGTGTGGGTGTAAAACAGATCAATATCATAATTGTTTTTACTATAAATTCTCCCTGCCCAGTAGGCGGCGATATGCATGAAGAATGTCAATTGCCAAAAACAGAAGAATGTGAAGGTGGAGATCTGTAGTAAAAAAGGACTTAAATATTGATCTGGATCTCATCCACACCTATCATATCACTTCTGAAGACATGGATTAAACAAATGGAGTCTTATGGATTACTTTTATGCTACTTTTATGTGCTTTATTCAGCTTCAAAGTTTTGGACCCTGTTGCCTTGCATTGTGAGACCTACATGGCTGATGTCAAGAGTGTCGCTAGACTTCAGTGTTATCTGGGGATTAGCCCACAGGCCATATTATAATATAATAATAAGAAGAATCCTTCCTACCATGACTTGCAGAATGACCACCCACCTGTCAAATGATAATTATGTGAAGCGCAACACTGACACCGTTTCAGAACGTTATTTAAGCAAACGTCAGGCGCACAATAAACGGATGATACAAGTTTTTAATTTAAATTTCAGAGGATTGTCGACTCATTGTGCAGAAACTAACGCTAACAATAAAATCATAGCAATTTAACAATTTAAACTGCAATTGTATTTATCCTAATATATTTTGAGAATAAAGTAAAAATAATGAGAAGTTGAAGCATTATGGAAAGTAACCGAGTGATCTGGGTCGATCCCCAATAACCACGGAGAATTTGTGTGAAGTTTTTGCGAGCTCTCTGTTCATGAATGAGGTGTGCATTATTAGTTTTCAACATGTGGGCGTCTCTCAAGGGAGGCGCAAGATACAGGCACACACTCATGTGAAGCGAAAAATAATTGAAACGACTGAATTATATAAGTCCATATCAAGATATTGTATATGATAACTTTCCCTCAGTTACAGTATTGTTTAGAGGAAAACCCAAAAACGGCACCAGTAAAACGCTATCTTGGGATCACAGAGTAAAGTTACAAAAATAATTTTAATTGGGGGTCTGGGTACCTCGGCGAGTAAAGACTATCACACCTGGAGTCGTGAGTTTGAATCCCAGGGTGTGCTGAATGACTCCAGCCAGGTCTCCTAAGCAACCAAACTGGCCCGGTTGCTAGGGAGAGTAAAATCACATTGGGTAACCTCCTCGTGGTCACTATAATGTAAGGCTTCACGCTATTCTCCATGACATCCACGCACAACTCACAACGCGCCCCACCAAGAGCGAACCACATTATAGCGACCTCGGAGTTGTGCGTGGATGCCGCGGAGAATAGCGTGAAGCCTCCACGCGCGCTACGTCTCCACGGTTACGCACTCAGCAAGTCACGTGATAAGATGTGCGGATTGATGGTCTCAGACGTGGAGGCAACTGAGATTCGTCCTCCGCCACCCGGATTGAGGCGAGTCACTACACCACCACGAGGACTTGGAGCGCATTGGGAATTGGGCGTTACACATACATGCTTGATAAACGGTAAGAGTGTTTGATCATATTTGTTTTACTTTGATGTGAGATTTTATAATTTTAAGGCCTATGTTTTGTGCTATTTACGCTGCTAGCGCACTGTGCTGCTATTTTGAGTTGCGTCTGAGGAAATTCCATTGCAATAAACATTCTTTATTCCCACGTACCGACTCCCGACTAAACCCAAACGTTGACTGGTGCATGCATTAAAATCTACTTGGTGTGTTTAAGATGAGAAACGAGGCTTATAGATGATGATATATTTAGAAATAAGGCTTCAGTGCCTCTGAAACGGAAAAGCTGCACCCCCATGAGAGAAAACAGAAAGCTCCCACACGAGACGTTCGTAACCTGTCTGATGAAGTTGAGCATGAAGTGTCAATTAATGCAAGTTGGACTCGCTGATCTGAATTCATTTCCATTGTAAGCCAGAATTGAAGCCTAACCTGTTGCTTTTGTACCCTCATTAACATAAATTCTTACTTTTTCACCAAAAACATTTGGGACTATTAACAAAAGCTCCGGGGCTTCAGCCCCATCAGCCAATACCTCTGGCTGAGGTGTTCTTCTAAAAATCTTCATTTGTGTTCTGCAGAAGAAAGTCAGACACATCTGGGATGGCACGAGGGAGAGTAAATGATGAGCGAATTTTCCTTTTGGTTGAACTATCCCATTAACGGTGTACTTTTACTTTACAGGTCTATACGGCCCAGCACGAATTCGATGAACTGGCAGCGTTTGAAGAAATTCAGCAGGAACTCGTAGCGCAAGGTTAGTGCATTTATTCAATGCACACGTCCAGATGTAGATATCAAATAATAAAATATGGATATGTGGTTTAATTTTAAGGCTTTACAAACTTGTGAATGACATGAAAAATAAAGTTTTAAAGATCAAAATATTGCTAAATACTTACAATATGTCTCTCTTTTTGGTCAACTTTAGTTTTGGTAAATTTCACATGTACATTGTTGTTTTTGGAACTCTTATTTTATATAATTATTTTCTTATTTTTTTTTAATAAAAATAAAATATTTTTAATATATTAATATTATGGAATAGTAAAATATTTCCATCCTAATGTCTTCACTTGCACACGTTATTTTAATGCTCTTTGATTAAACTCACAAGCCCTTATTTCTCATTAAGCAAAACCTTTGAGATTTAGTTTATCATCATTTTATCACTCCGCAGAAATAAATAAGAGTCTTCCTCTGTGTCACTGCGTGTCTTTAACGGCGCGTGTATGTACCCGCTATATGACCAGGAACATTTGCTATTACACAGTCATTTAAAGTGAAGCTGAAGCGTTAATTGGCGTTATTGACAATAAAAATTGACGACAAAAAATGTCTTTGTGGAATAGTCGTTTGGTCTCATTTCGCGTACCATGAGATCACATTAAACTCTAATGATGATGAAGAGGAGACTGTAAGGAGAGGAAGAGTTGCACAGATCTAAACTTTCCAAACAGCTTCAGGTCCCGCTCGTCCCTCGAGCTTGCACGCTCGCAGCAGCCAGATTATAACGTGATTGCTCTCGACTTAATCATCATATATGCGTCACTGTGCATTTCTTATCACTGTGCATTTCTTATCTTGAAGAAAATTGGCAATACACAGCTTTATTAATAAGAGGGAGTTTGTTTTTTGTTGGTTAAAGATGGATTAAAGTGAACAGAAAGGTGAGAGAGGAAGTCTTCGCCCCATTATACACGGCAACAAAATGTGTTTTTGATTTGTTTTTGTTTTGGCTTGTTTTCCCATATAAATATCTAAAACTCCTTTTTAAAACAATGTACATTTACTTTAGGAACTATACTGCAGAAGAAACAACTGTTATCTGAAAATGTTGAATATAATATTAAAAATGCAAATAATTAAAATATTGAAAAATCCTTAAAAAAAATGCATTGACCTGAGAAGCAGCATATGAGATATTTCCACTTGTTTTTAGAGAACAGATCTTGAATGGTATGTTATTTTATATTTAAGATACATTCTCTTAAAGCAAGTCTAAATATTATATGTTGCTTCTCAAGAAAATGTATCTTGTTTTAAGGATTTTTAGACAATTTAAACGTGACAAAAACACTTGATAACAATAGGAGTGAATTTCTTTACTGAAGTATTTTTCTCCCATTAATTCAGTGAATGTCGTTTAGAGATATTTTTAAAAGATGATTTTGTCCTCTTGTTAGTGAGCACGTTTAATATAAGATTTTAAGCCAATGATTAATCGTTGCGATAATCGCAGAATAATCGTTTGATTAACTGATTAACAAAATAATCAGTTTAATCAATTAGTTGCATTCCTACAATTCACTATCAAAGTTTATCAAAGTTTGTTTGTTCATATTTTCGTAGGAATTTGGCGCTTCATGCGCTCTTCCGGACAGGAGTTGATCTGATTGACATCCGCGGTGCGGCTCAGGTGACCCTCTGAGTTCAGCTAAATGACACACAAACGCACCGTTTATGGCATTTACAGTATATATTCGCTTAAAACGCCCTTATTTGGGCATTAAATTGTGTTCGCAATTTCAAGTACACAATAATCGCGGTTATCCGTCGTTAGAGCAAACAACCGCGAACAGACAATTA
The DNA here is from genome assembly GCA_032164185.1 of Moxostoma hubbsi. NCBI lineage: Eukaryota > Metazoa > Chordata > Actinopteri > Cypriniformes > Catostomidae > Moxostoma > Moxostoma hubbsi. The sequence continues at coordinate 21,191,785 of JAVLUX010000215.1, read as the reverse complement.
TTTAATAATAGTGACGGGCCTACACGCGTCTTTAATCTTTTATTATATCAGGGTAATCGCGATCAGGGACTCTGGAGAAGTCATTAAAATTAACTACATTTTGACATTTCTATAGTAAATATTCAGTTTTCTTGTAATGTTCTGGTTGAATCATTTCATTGGTGGAAATTTGCTCTTTTGTGTGGAGTAAAAGTTGGTTCTTTTCAGTCAAACTTATTCACAAATCAGTCTGAGTTATTTATTAGTAAATTGGTCTGAATCCAAATGATTTTAAAATCCTTATCCAGTAGACAAGAATTATTGGAAATTCGCTGGCCGAAAGGTTTGGAAACCCTGTTCAATGCAACCCAAAATAGCAGAGACACTTCTACTTCTTTCTATTTGTGCTTTGCTCTTTTCTTCCTCAGAGCTCTTGATTCTCGAGGAATATCAGAACAGCATGCAGTATGAAGAACAGTATTTAAATTCAATGCTGGAGGGAATGGAGCAGTGTGGAGAGATCATATGTCCTATATGTCACGCGTAAGCGCTCAGGCTTGTTAGAAAAACTTATTAGGGGTTCAAGCACAAAGTACAGTATCAAGTAAATCGCACAATTTGTGACATAACTGCTGAACCTTATGTCACGCAAAACGTACAGTTGATGTCAGGAGTTTACATGCACTTAAAGTCATTAAAATTAGATTTTAATGAGCTTTAGCTTTGATTACTGCGTGCATTCACCGTATGCAACGTCACATTTATTTCCATCCAGACGTGCATTAATATTTGTCCGAGATCTTGTACTGATGACAGGAGAGTCGAACCTCTCTGTAAAGTCTTCTCCAGCACGTCCCAAAGACTTTCAGTGAGGTTAAGGTCAGGACTCTGTGGAGGCCAATTCATGTGTGAAAATAATTCCTCATGCTCCCTGAACTACTCTTTCACAATTTGAGCCTGATGAATCTTGGCGTTGTCTTCCTGGAAAATGCCCGTACTATCAGGGAAGAAAAAATCCATTGTTGGGATAACCTGGTCATTGAGTACATAGTCAGATGACGTTTTATTGCTGCATAAAGTTGCTGAGCCTCGACCTGACCAACTGAAGCAACCCCAGATCACAACACTTCCTCCAGAGGCTTGTACAGCGGGCACTATGCATGACAGGTGCATCGCTTCAAGTGTTTCCCTTCTTGCCCTGATGTGCCCATCGCTTTGGAATAGGGTAAATCTGGACTCATCAGACCAACAATTGTTTATAGACCGATTGCTTCACCTTTAGTTGACTACATCACAATTCCAATAGGTCAGAAGTTGACGCATTCATTCTCCGAGATGAACGTAGTTTGGTTTGAAAAGTGCAAATCAATCCCAGAACAACAGCAAAGGACCTTGTGAAGATGCTGGAGGAAACAGGTAGACAAGTATCTATATCCACAGTAAAACGAGTCCTATATGGACATCACCTGAAAGGCTGCTCAGCAAGGAAGAAGCCGCTGCTCCAAAACCACCATAAAGAAGCCAGAATACAGTTTGCAAGTGCACATGGGGACAAAGATCTTACTGGAGAAATGTCCTCTGATCTGATGAAACAATAATTTAACTGTTTGGCCACAACGACCATCGTTATGTTTGGAGGAAAAATGGTGAGGCTTGCCAGCTGAAGAACACCATCCCAACCGTGAAGCATGGGGGTGCAGCATTATGTTGTGGGGGTGCTTTGCTGCAGGAGGAACTGGTGCACTTCACAAAATAGATGACATCATGAGGAAGGAAAATTATGTGGATATATTGAAGCAACATCTCAGGACATCAGCCATGTTAATAGCCAGTTAATGTGTCTTCCAATTGGACTATAACCCCAAACACACCTCCCAATGTTGTGGCAAAATGGCTCAAGATCAACAAGGTCAAGATATTGGAGTGACCATCACAAAGCCCCGACCTCAATCTGGCAGAACTGAAGCATGTGCGAGCAAGGAGTCCTACAAACCTGACTCAGTTATTCCAGTTCTGTCTGGAGGAATGGGACAATATTCCAGCAACTTATTTTGGAAGCTTGTGGAAGGATCCCCAAAACATTTGACCCAAGTTAAACAATTTAAAAGCAATATTACCAAATACTAACAAAGTGTGTGTAAACTTCTGACCCACTGGGAATGTGATGAAAGAAATAAAAGCTGAAATAAATCATTCTCTCGACTATTATTCTGACATTTCACACTCTTAAAATACAGGTCCTTCTCAAAAAATTAGCATATTGTGATAGTTCATTATTTTCCATAATGTAATGATAAAAATTAAACTTACATATATTTTAGATTCATTGCACACCAACTGAAATATTTCAGGTCTTTTATTGTTTTAATACTGATGATTTTGGCATACAGCTCATGAAAACCCAAAATTCCTATCTCAAAAAATTAGCATATTTCATCCGACCAAATAAAAGAAGTGTTTTTAATACAAAAAAAAAGTCAACCTTCAAATAATTATGTTCAGTTATGCACTCAATACTTGGTCGGGAATCCGTTTGCAGAAATGACTGCTTCAATGCGGCGTGGCATGGAGGCAATCAGCCTGTGGCACTGCTGAGGTGTTATGGAGGCCCAGGATGCTTCGATAGCGGCCTTCAGCTCATCCAGAGTGTTGGGTCTTGCGTCTCAACTTTCTCTTCACAATATCCCACAGATTCTCTATGGGGTTCAGGTCAGGAGAGTTGGCAGGCCAATTGAGCACAGTAATACCATGGTCAGTAAACCATTTACCAGTGGTTTTGGCACTGTGAGCAGGTGCCAGGTCGTGCTGAAAAATGAAATCTTCATCTCCATAAAGCTTTTCAGCAGATGGAAGCATGAAGTGCTCCAAAATCTCCTGATAGCTAGCTGCATTGACCCTGCCCTTGATAAAACACAGTGGACCAACACCAGCAGCTGACATGGCACCCCAGACCATCACTGACTGTGGGTACTTGACACTGGACTTCAGGCATTTTGGCATTTCCTTCTCCCCAGTCTTCCTCCAGACTCTGGCACCTTGATTTCCGAATGACATGCAAAATTTGCTTTCATCCGAAAAAAGTACTTTGGACCACTGAGCAACAGTCCAGTGCTGCTTCTCTGTAGCCCAGGTCAGGCGCTTCTGTGGCTGTTTCTGGTTCAAAAGTGGCTTGACCTGGGGAATGCGGCACCTGTAGCCCATTTCCTGCACACGCCTGTGCACGGTGGCTCTGGATGTTTCTACTCCAGACTCAGTCCACTGCTTCCGCAGGTCATCCAAGGTCTGGAATCGGTCCTTCTCCACAATCTTCCTCAGGGTCCGGTCACCTCTTGTCGTTGTGCAGCGTTTTTTGCCACACTTTTTCCTTCCCACAGACTTCCCACTGAGGTGCCTTGATACAGCACTCTGGGAACAGCCTATTTGTTCAGAAATTTCTTTCTGTGTCTTACCCTCTTGCTTGAGGGTGTCAATGATGGCCTTCTGGACAGCAGTCAGGTCGGCAGTCTTACCCATGATTGCGGTTTTGAGTAATGAAACAGGCTGGGAGTTTTTAAAAGCCTCAGGAATATTTTGCAGGTGTTTAGAGTTAATTAGTTGATTCAGATGATTATGTTAATAGCTCGTTTAGAGACCCTTTTCATGATATGCTAATTTTTTGAGATAGGAATTTTGGGTTTTCATGAGCTGTATGCCAAAATCATCAGTATTAAAACAATAAAAGACCTGAAATATTTCAGTTGGTGTGCAATGAATCTAAAATATATGTAAGTTTAATTTTTATCATTACATTATGGAAAATAATGAACTTTATCACAATATGCTAATTTTTTGAGAAGGACCTGTATAGTGATCCGAACTGACCCAAGACAGGGAATGTTTTCTACGATTAAATGTCAGGAATGGTTAAAGTTTAAATGTATTTGGCTAAAGTGTATGTAAACCTCTGACTTAAAATGTATATCTCTAATTTAATAAAAATGTGATTATTATTACACCATACCGTGTGTGTGGCCACTTTCACTTAAAAGGCTGTAACTCTTGAACCGAATGAGATATTTTTACCAAATTTGGGATACTTGTGTACGGGCTCAATCTAAGGCCCCATTAAAGAAATTGTGCACCTCTGCCACTTGGTGCCACTATACCAATGACAAACATAAAAGTAGCTCAAGCTATGGAATCATTTGTTCAATTGACTTTGTTCAATTTTGCACGCATTTGTCTTTGCCCAAGGTGCCATCAAAGTTTGAGGACAGTCGCATATCTTGAAAAACATGGCTGCCGTTGACCAATTCAATTTCAGCAGCTATTTGACAAAGGCTGATTGGAATAAAACATGGTGGGCCTATTTGACTCTTGGCCCAAGAGATAATGAAGAACCCTACTTGGGTGAACTAGTCATAATAATACAGTATATTGATCTTTTGGGCCTGGCCTAGTTTACACACAAGCTTATAACTCCTAATCAACATCTGATTTTCATTCAATTTGGGACACAGATGTGACACGTGATTCTGAAGAAGTTTCCCAAATTTGGTGTAGATCAGACCGCAGGTGATGCTATAAAGTCAGGAATGTTAAAAAGGCTATATCTCGTAATTAATATCTTTAATCGCATGCACCTAAAGGCCCTAGAATGCTTGAACCCCGTTAATTGCTGCTTGCAGATATATTGATGTTTTTGATAAGTTCTCATTGTGGTTTTCTCAATTTTGCAGGAATAATCTGACCGTAAACAGCCATTTTACATCATGTCCATGTGGACTTTACATCAACACAATTGTGAGTTATTACAGCACAAAAGGAGATGTTTAGGGAAAGTGTTAACTTCAGTCACCATTCACTTTTATTGTACCTTTTTTGCAATGAAAGCGAATGGTGACTGACGCTAACATTGTGCCTAACATAAGCTCTTGTATTCCACAAAAGAAAGTCATACGGGTTTGAAACAACAATGTGTAATAGTAGCCTGGCCTGTTAAACTACAATAGTTTAAACTGAGATTCAGTTTCCATGTCTCCGCAGGGTAGGAACGTCACATCGGAGGTTTTGCAGAATCTCCTTGAAAGATGCGTCACGGAGCACCTGGAGGACTGTCTTCACAACCCCACGTTCTCAATGTCCTTTAGCACTAACGGGTCACCAAACCTCATGATCAGCTGCACGGTATTAATAGTTCAGTTATTTTCACTAGTTTGGCCAAAGTTAGATTCATGTGTTCATTGTAAATTAATCTTTGGATTATCTTTCTGATTTAGGTGTGTGACTATCTGTCTGTTGTCCTGTGAGTGGTTCATCTGCGCTACAGAGTCCGAGCGGACATTTTTAGGTGTTTTGAATATTTAATTTCCTTGAAATAATAAAGGCTTATTTTTAATCTTTAGGATTCACTACCTTTTGTTTGAGGATGATGCTATAGAGGTACTGAATGACAAACTCTGAGTGCCAGCTGGGGGCACTGATTTGTTTGTTTCTAAGCAAACTGTAAATAAAAATGGCTTTAATCATGTAACTGTTATTAAATTGAACTTTTCTTTATTTCTCTTGTATTGTTTTGGATCAGTTAATGAGCTTGTGTGTTAAAACTATGGAGCCTCTGAGAGGACAGGGCGGGAATGTTTTCTTTTATTTTTTTGCGTGCACAAGCAATAAATGTACCATGGTTCTACTACAGTAACCGTATTTTAACCGTAATATTCATAGTAAAACCATAGTAGTAATAATACAGGAAAATAAACTATGGTAATACATCTTTGTGGTTATGGTTAAGCTTAACATGCCGCCGTATTTGTAGTAAAACCATAGTAACCACAAGATTAACCATGGTTAATCTACAGTAAAACCATGGTGACTGGATATAGTATACTGTATTAAAACCATAGTTCCGGCCAAAAAAAAGAAAACGGAACCGTCGTAGTTACTATAGTAACGCCGTGGTTTTACCACAGTAACCATAATTATACTATGGTGTTTGTATAGTAAAACCATAGCCACAAAGTTATTTTTATTATCACTATGGTTTCACTACGAATATTATGGTTAAAATATTGTTATTGTAGTAAAACCATGGCAAATTTATTGCGCGGGAACGCAAAAAAATAAAATACCGCCTTGTCCTCTAAGGGACTCCGTAGTTTCGGGTAGATTTAAAATACACTAGCTCATTAGCCGTATTACTGTATCGCGAATATATATAAATATATATATAAATTTAAATGTTTTTTTTATTGTATCTGCCTTTATGCAGATTTAAGTAATTGAATTACAGTATTGTTTTAATCAAAATAATGGCGCAATCAAATGTAGCCCCCCCAGAAATGTTTTGTATTAAAAGTCGATTTTCTTTTTCTTCTGGTTGTCTACTGAAGTTGCCCATTTAATTATTATTATTATTTTTTTTTTTTAAGTGTGTGGATGGTGTGCACATACACTTGTTTATTTGATCAGATGTGCAGGAGAGCACAATATTTATACAGTATCATCATGCCAATGGACGTTTGTGTTTTTTTGTGAAATTCACGGTTACACAGAAGCAAATCATAGTTTTTTTTTCACATTGTCTAATGCCTCAGACACACACCCACATGGTCACTCAGTTTAATTTAAGGTCAAGTGTGTAATTTCACCACTTCTTGCTGCAACAAACAAACTACACACAATGTATCATACAAAACTGGAATCATGATATTTCTGAATAAATGGATGCAACATTTGAGTAACTTTTCAATGGCTTTTATTAGAAAGACTTTCATTAAATGTGAAGTAAAGCAGGACAAACATCAATATACATGTGATGTTTTCCTATTAATTTGACAGTGATAATGTGACTCAGTTCTGGAAAATGTTCAGTTAGGAAGAGCGCTATAAATTTCCTGACTGTGTCAAGACCCGAAAACTGAACTAACGGCCTGGTGCATATCCTGCGCTAATATAACATGAAAAATTAAATATGTTTATATGTCTATGTCTTTTTCATTTAGTCATCACATTAGAGACACACATGAACCAGATGCATCACAAAGTTTGGGATAAATCTAGACTGTACAAAAACGACGGCGATTATTTGCATTTGACGAAGCTGCTGAGATCTTCCAGGAACTTGATGTACTCCTGATGCTCCAGTGATGTGCTCAACTCAATCAGCTCATCAGCAAATGTGTTGTCAACGCCACGGTCAGCCAGAAAGTCCATCAGATGGTCATACAATGCCTATGGGAGTCAAAGGGGTCAGAGGTCGTTGCAGTGTTCGGAGCACACGCTATATAAATGATGCACATCAAGTATTCCTTTAATTTCAGGAATTCCGATGAAGTCATCAGATCCAGGAATGCTAATGTGTTTATAGCCAGTTAGCACATATTGTGATGTGGATTATCTAATGATCTATGCATCCGATTACTTTGTGTGTGGGCTCGTTTGAAAGATAATCACCTCCTCTAAATAATATGTGCGATATTTGATGTTCTGTTTATTTTTTGTGATGCCATAAGTGAAAACGCAGCTTATAAGTAAAACCTGTTTACATGTAACATGTATGTCAAAGACATATACTTAGCTGTTACTCGCTATATTTGTGTCTGTGAGTAAAACAAATAGGCTGGTTGTATTCTACTCATTAAGAGCTTTCCAACAACATATAACTAAGTGAGAAAGGTCTTACCCAGTCCAGAGAGTCTGTGTTGAGTGTGTAACTGGTTTCCTTCCACTCTGCGTCTCCCTCCGGCTGAAAACTGACCTCACGGATGGCAAAGATATCACTCTCCTCCTCACCCTCAACGTGACTGGTCTGCTCAGACACAAAGCACTTTGGATATTATGTCCAATGCTTGAGTGACACTTTATAATGAGACTATAATACACAAACTGTTTGCTGGACACATGGTCAAACCACACACACACACGCAACAATCAGGTAAAGTATCCTGCGGTAACTCACCTCGTCTTCAGGAAAGTGACAGTCAAACACTAGTGAATTAGTTGCTCCCTGTTTCATCACCTCTACCACAAAGTTTGGTGTTGAGACAATGTCAGGCTAAAACACAAACAATAAAAACATTAAAATGACAAAGAAACAGACAGAGCTAGTCATTATTCTAATGTGACTTTGTGTACTCAGATATAAAGTAAACAACATATCAGTCTACAAACGACATGAATTTACAAATTTGCTCCACTTTTAAAGGGGCACTCACAATAAAATGTGTTAAAACATTATCTATTATGCATTTATAATTAATTTTATGAAACAGAAGCACTGGAGCATGACATCATATCCTGTTGCTCATTAAAGTTGCAGTGTCTGAAATCATTTTGCATGTTTATAGTATAGTGTGAGTATAAACAACACTTCTGTGCTCAAAACTAGACAAAAGTTTCATGCAGTCATCTCCGAATCGTATTTTCCACCAGTGAATCGGTGATACCTCGTTCTCCTGTCCCTTCTGTGTCTGTTCAGGCTCTTCCTCCAGTTGTGGTGGGATACTGTTGTTCACGTTGAAAGTGACGGTGACTCTAACGACACAAAACAACATTTTAATGTTATTCATTACAAGGTACCATAATAATTACTGATTTTTTTTAAATTAATATACGATTCAGATTGTCTGTAATTCATCCTTACTTTTCTCCAGCGATTGAGCGGTTAAGTTTGGCTTCCGTGCCGTTCAGTTCAAGCTCCCACCCGCCAGACATTTTAGGAAGTGTCTTGCTCTTTTGAATCTTCTTTTCTTCTTTGAGTTCGTCCGTGAGGAACTCTGCAAATGCTTTATCACCTGAAGAATAAAGACAGAATCAACATACATTAAAAACAACATTACAATGTAAAACACAGCAGCTTTACCAACAACAAGATACTAGTACTGGAACACTTCAAATTCTATCATTAAAGAAAACAGGTGTGCAAAAAATGCACAAAGAGAAAAAAAAAAAAGTACACATTTACATTTACATTTCTGCATTTGTCAGACGCTTTTACCCAAAGCGGATTACAGAGCCCTTATTACAGGGACAATCCCCCCCCGGAGCAACCTGGAGTTAAGTGCCTTACTCAAGGACACAATGGTGGTGACTGTGGGGACCAAACCAGCAACCTTCTGCTTACCAGTTATGTGCTTTAGCCCACTATGCCACCACCACCACTCCACAGGACACCACACAGGAAGTTGTCAACATAGTGTAAATTCAATTAAAATCTCATTTATTTAAAATAACCCAATGTTCAAAAAATAATATTATTAAATAAGAAAACTGCAAAATACTTCTTGCCAACGTAGGAAATTTTTTTTTTTGTATTTAAACCAAGTCAGTCATATGACAAGTTATATACATTAAACAAGTTATATAGAAATAAATATCTAAAATTAGTGTAAATCAAACAGTTTGTATGTATAATCACAAACCCCTGCAGATAGTCCAGACATCAGAAAACATTCAGTCTAGAAATGAGGAAATGAACTTGCTTCATGGATTTGGAAAAAGGAACAAAACAAAATGCCATAAAAACAGCAGACATCAATATGGTATTCATTAAAGGGTAAGTTTAGACAAAATTTAAAATTATCCCATAATTTAGCCATCCTAGCTGTATGTGACTTTCTTCTTTCAGCAAAACACAATCTGCGTTATATTAAAACATATCCTGCTCTTCCAAGCTTTATAATGGGAGTGAATGGTACCTTAGATTTTGAAGCCCAAAAAAGCGCATCCATCCATCAAAAAAGTAATCCATACGGCTCCAGGGGGTTCATAAACTCCTTCTGAAGTGAATCGATGCGTTTGTGTAAGAAAAATATCCACATTTATAACTTCATAAACTATAATAACTGGCTTCCAATAATGTCCATCCGCGCGTTCACAAGAGAGTGGAGTTCCTGGGTGTGACGTAGGCGCAGCGTAAGCTCCGGTGAGAAGTGATGAACGTGGATGTGCATGTTGTTTATAGCAAAGGAAAATGGCGAAAAGAAGGGAGTTGTTTTAGCTATACTGTAGATTTGTATTAGTCTTAAAATGGTGCATTCGTGCATCTATCCAGTCATTCCAATCGTCCATTCATGGCAGCAAACACTCACAGCCTCTGTTGGCATTTCCTGCATGAGCACCGGCACGTGTCCCGTACTCTCCATCCATCAGATTCGTTTGTTTGTGCCACTGCTTCAGCCTCCTCCATCTCCCGGAGTTCCTGCTCGGTGTACTCCAGATCAAGCAAATAGGGCTGGTATGGATTACTTTTATGATGGATGGATGTGCTTTATTGGGCTCCAAAATCTAAGGTACCATTCACTCCCATTATAAAGCTTGGAAGAGCAGGACATGTTTTAATATAACTCCGATTGTGTTTGGCTAAAATAAGAAAGTCACATACAGCTAGGATGGCTTGAGGGTGAGTAAATTATAGGACGATTTAAATTTTTACCCTTTCATTTAACCCTTTAAGACTGCATGATTTATTAAATTAAGTTTGAAATTATGGCGGCACGGTGGTGCAGCGGTTAGCACTGTCGCCTCACAGCAAGAAGGTCGTGGGTTCAAACCCCGGTTGCCCCGGCCATTCTGTGTGGAGTTTGCATGTTCTCCCCGTGTCTGCGTGGGTTCTCTCCGGGTTCTCCGGCTTCCTCCCACCATCCAAAGACATGCAGGTTAGGTTAATTGGTGTCTCCAAAAAAAAAATTGCCCTAGGTGTGAATGTGAGTGTGAGTGTGTGTCTGTATATGTGTGGCCCTGCGATGGACTGGCGACCTGTCCAGGGTGTACCCTGCCTTTCGCCCAATGTTAGCTGGGATAGGCTCCAGCCCCCCGCGACCCTGTACGCAGGATAAGCGGTTGACGATGGATGGATGAAGTTTGAAATTGCAATATGGGTTTGCGTGGTTACTAAACAGTAAAAGGCTGCATTTTAAAATCTGATAATCCGCTTTCACCATTTCAGTCAGCGCTGTGTGAGCACGCGGCGCCCTCTAGCGTGTTTTTGCGGTACACCCTGAGCAGCGCAGCAAATTCAAACGACAATTATTACAATTCAACTCGCAAAGTTTGTCAAAATGATCACTTCCCAAATGTTGGCAATATTTTGCAGTACACTTAAAACACGTCACAGGTCAAAGCAATAATTAGCGATCTATCTAAATCAATGTAAAAGGAGCGTTGGATGTTTGATTCTCACATTTATAGCCTATCCATATGATTTTATATGAAGCACCAGTAACTGTCACGTGAATTATGAGTTATTATTATGAGAATTTAAAGAAAAGGAGCCAATTATGTTCATCAACATGCAGCCGGTCTATACATGCATTATAAACGAAGGTGAGCTAAAATCAACAATCGCATCCGTATCATTGGACTGTGGCATTGTTATTCATATTTTGGACGAAAAATGCTAATTGCAAGTGGGGTGGCCAATAGGGTGGCCAGGCTTCAGCTTCATGACCCACGGTCACCCTCTAGCTCCACCCCAGCCAACATGGCAGCTTTTAAAAGGTTACTGATATGACTGGAGTGTTCATCTCATGTAAGTGTGCATGACTTTACACATGCGCTTAAAACTTACAATTCATGTCTTTAAAAGCAAAACTTTTTAAATGAGGAAACAGCATACGGATATGAATATAATTTATAACAGAGCAATTCCTCGCTGATGAAGTACTTCAGACCTGTGCAATACTAGAGGAATTAAAATGCATTACAAAAAAAAAAAATTATATAACTTTTAATTTTCTATTAATTTACGTCTTACGGCCTGGAAATGACACGGTACCACGGTACAGTGACGGTACTTGGATCTGTACCGTGCTTCTGAATAATTACATGTAGTATTTACAGTAGTACAGCCATTGTACTGTTTTGTTTGCGATAAACACTAAGTTGGCTCATGAAAAATAAAAAAACTAATAATAATACAGTTGTGTTTACCATCTGTGTGGAGACCTCCACAGCCGCAGGACGCTGAAGGAAGAAGCCCCTTAGAAGTGAGCAGCTTCGGCCTGTTCCCTGATGCCGCTCCGTTAGAACACATGCTCCAGATGGACCTGGTGAAGGGTCTGCTGCTGGGATTTAACGCGGATCTGATGATGGGAGTAACGGGAACAGACGCGCTTCTGCTGGAGAAACGGGCTGCGAGGTGTGCGGCGCGGCTCAGAGACTTCAGCATGACTGCGGGTCGAGTCGGTTCACAGTCACGGCAACAGATAGACAGAGAGCGGCTCTTCCCGAATGATCGCGGATTACACTGACAAACACGTGGGGAAGGACACTGTAACCTCGGCACTTTCACCCGGAAGCATTCGACAAAGAGAACCGGAAATGGGTTAAAAGTCCCTCACGTTGTCAACGTCGTAACCATGTGGTCCGCTCGAGTTTAATGTCGGTTAAAACGAGCAGATTAATATCGACTTTGTTTTATGTTTCTGATTATAGATTTTTTTAATGATCAGTCATGCAGCTTTGTGGAGTTTGTAGCGAGCAGGTTCCAAAATACAGATGTCCTGCGTGCAGAATAAGATAGTAAGTTATGTATTGGGTCATTCTTACATTTTTATGCCTTTTCGATTTTGATGTTTTTTTTTAAAAAAACAAACCTTTATAAGTATCGTTATGTTTCCTAAAGGGACATGTTCAAAATTGTATACGTCTAAACGACGTAAAATTGTGTGGGGAAAAAAAAATCAGAAACGCCTTAAATGTTAAACTGCTTCTGTGACTAAACAAATATATTTATTGATATTTTAAAATTGTCATTATATCTTATCATAACAGGGTGGACTTGTTATGCTTGACCACATATGACTAACATTATAAAATAAAGGAGACATAAATAAAACAGAAGATTTAAAGGCGCACTCAGTATTTATTTCCTTATTTAAAAAGTTTTACGTCTATAGAAATTAATTGATATTTTGAAACATGAATAAACTCGTAAGCACTCCAATGATATCAATAACCTTATAAAAGTTGTTTTATTGTACATGGAGAGGGTCCACACATGGGGGCGGCCATGTTAGAATCACATGACCAGCTGAATACTACTTGCTTAATATCAATAACCATCCTGTTATTTGACCCTTTCACTCAGGGATTAAATTAATCATGACTGACTGTGGATTGGGAATTTATACGGTGACATCTGAAACTGAAAACGATTTATTTTAAATTATGCTTTATCCAAGCTGCTAAGTGTCCGTGTTAGCTCAAAATAACATAAAAAAAATGACTGAGTGCACCTTTAATTGGTGGTCACTTCCTGTCATGACATAACAATGTGGACAATTTAAAGAAATTCAGTGCTGACACGAAATGCTTATTTTGTTTATTTATTTTGCTTACTCTTGTTTTCCATTTGCCATTCCATTAGTATGTTTATTACAAATAATATCTTGCAATAAAGTACATTTTTAATGCATTTCAAGAATATTATCTTTTGGTATTTTGTGTCAGATCCCACAAAAGAAAGATATTGATTAATTATAAACTTAATGCTATTTTTGTTGTGTTTGTCCAAGAATCCTCTTGCTGCAATGCAGGTCTTTGACATTTAGAAGCTGCTAGTTTAGGACCTGTGAGGAGTTGTTTGTGTATCTGGAAACGTGTTTTTTTCACCTATTTTTAAAGCCAAAATTTGACTTGCAAGTACTCAATACCTCAGCAAAACTGTATTGTGATTTCTGTATGGTAACGCAACCATTTTCAATCGATTTCATATGATTTTCTTGAGTACCAAATTAGCACTTTAGATTGCTTTTGTAAGGACTAGATGACACCGTATATGTTTGCCATTACGGGTAAAGAAAAAATGGAACAAATACAACTTAAATCTATTTTATCAAACCGTAACAATAATTTGCAATTAATGATTTTGGCAGTATTTTTAATCAATTTAATGCATCCTTGGTGAAAGGAAGCATCTATTTCTTTCCAGAACAAAAATGTCTTTGTGTTATAAAAATGGAAGCGTATATTCTATGTATAATATAATTTTCATAAAGTAACGTGTAATTACTTGAATAGTTTTTTTGTCTATTTATACGACTTATTTACTCTTACTTGAGTCATAATATTTCTCAGTACTTCTACTTGTACTCAAGTGAATTATTTCTTCATTAGCAGTACTTTTACTTAAAGAGATCTATTACGCCCCTTTTTACAAGATGTAACATAAGTCTCAGGTGTCCCCAGAATGTGTCTGAAGTTTAATCTCAAAATACCCCACGGATCATTTATTATATCATGTTATAAATGCCTCTTTTTGGGTGGAATCAAAAACACGCTGATTTCGTGTGTGTCTCTTTAAATGCAAATGAGCTGCTGCTGCTCCCCGCCCCCTTTCCGGAAGTGGGCTGTGCCTTTACAGCTCGTGCTGGTGGGTGTGTTCGCTGTTCTTCTATGCATATCGCGGCGCTGTTTTGTGCAGATTAATTGTAAAATGTAGAAATATACATGTAAAAGAAATTAGACATTACAAATGCCATAACTTGCGCTGGGGACTTAAAAGGCATCAACAATGTAGAAATGACACTATTAATGTAATGGTGGTTTAATGGCAGTCAATTGTGTCCCTTTAGTGAGTCGTAGTACTACAGGCCTTATCAGATCACCTGGATTTGTCAGCAAATACTAATTGTTTTTCTTTTTCTTGCAGTTGTTCATTGAGTTGCTTTAGGAGACATAAAGATGACGGTAAGACTTGTTTGTTGCAACATTGTATTGATAAACATGTGTTATTGTTTACATTATAAACAAATAGTTTTTGTTTATCCTGCCTGTCAGATTCATGTCACCCATTTAAAGAAACAGCACCACCTGTCGGCACCCCAACACCTGTGAGCCATGGTTAGTTATGTTTTATAAGTATGTAATAATGCATAAATATAATATTATTAGCTGCAGCTCAGTGTTCACTTGTTTAACCGTGTGTCAGCTGAACAGCCGTGGACTGTTGATGATCTCCTTGATGAAGACAGTCAAAGTGACAAAGTGCCATTACAGAAACTTCAGCAACTAGGTGAGTGAACGCGAGGAAATCTTTATTTCGAATAATGGTCAGCTGATATGGGTTTTCAATGGCAGATTCATCCGTCCAATCTCTGGTTAAAACTTTAACGTTTCATAGATTTTATTTATTTCCTTTTAACTCAGGTGAGTCGGAGGCGCTGACGTCTCTCTTGTGTAATCCACATCTCCGGCAGTTGATGATGTCAGTGGACTCGGCTGAAGATAAAGCCAAAGCTGTGAAGAATGCCATGCAGGAGCCGCTGTTTGTGGAGTTTGCTGATCAGTGCTTGAAAATTATTGAACCAGCACAAATGGAAGATGATGATGATGATGATGATGATGATGTATAATATGCTTACTGTCACATATGGACTGATTGTGAGCACGGACTAAACCACATGCAAGTTGGGTGCTGTTTTTAGTTTGATGTTGGAATTTTTAACAATTCCTGTGTCTTTCAAATAGTGCAAGATGTCTATTTTTTTTTATTAAACAAGTGTGTTGTACAGAAGCCCTGAACTGCATGGTGAAGAGAAAAAAAGAAAATGGTGAAAAAAAAAGTCTCTCAGTTCCTTCCTGAGCCTAAATTTTAAAATGTTTTCTCTCTTTAAAAAAAAAAAAAAAAATTTCTCTTAATTTTTTTATTTTTACTCAAAAAAAAAATGCATGTAATACCAACTTTGGCCACCAGGCGCCACTATCAGTAAACATGTGATCTTATGCTTTCTCTGTTGCTGTGTGTCATATTGCAGACTTTCATGGTGAAATTTAATTATAATAATATATTTTAATATAACAAGTTGTCTTTTGAAACACACGGTCTACCCCTCACCAGTTTGCTTTGGATGAGCATTTTACATCGGCGTAACGGTCTAGCTCATGTTTCGACAGACCAACAATATTTGGATATTTATTTGACGGTCTTCATCTGGAACTCTTCACTTCTGCAGTAGAGTGTCTTTCAAAAGCATTGACAACTTGTTATATTAAAAACATTATTATAATTCAATTTCACCATGAAAGTCTGCACATGACATGTAGCAACAGAGAAAGCATTAAAAGCATAAGATTGCATGTTTACTGATAGTGGCACCTGGTGGCCAAGGTTGGTACTGCATGTATTTTTTTGAAGAGGAAATAAAAAATAAAAAAAACTTTGAAAAGAGAAAATTATTTAGAGAATTAAAAAAAAAATTTAAGAGAGGAAAAAAAAGGAACTTTTTTTTTTTTCACCTTCCGTAGTTTTGAATGCAAAGTTGTAGTGAGAGTACGAAGTTAAACGTTACAGTTATTCTGAAATGATTTTTGGCCGCTTTACTCGCATTGTTCTGTACAGCAGTAGGTCATTGCATGCCATCACACACTTTATGCATTTTATTTCTAAAAGAAAACCCATGACCAGAGAACATGCATATACTGATCTTTATTGCCATATTCAAACACAACAGTTTGACAAATTCATAATTTAATTGTTTGCTTGTTTTTAACTCGTTACCGTTTATAGTAGCTGTTTCCAGACTAATAAGCAGATCTGTTTTGAGGTCTCAAATTTTGTGGTGAACACCCTGAGATTATAAATATATAGAGGTACATGTTGCTTTTGGTCATAAATGCACATCTTGCACATGTAATTAAATGTTTCATAACCAAAAAGACATGGTAGCGGAGGAATATAAGGAGGTGGGTGTCCTTATAATTCCAGCTTTTCTTAAAATAAATGTTAGTGTTGTTCTGGACAATATCAAATTATAGTTTGAAGCAAAGTAGTGTATTCTGACAATATATATATTAGGAAGCACTGATACAAGTTATTGAACACCTTTCCCTTGTATTTTAATACAAATTAGTGTTTCATGTTGTACATTGTGTAAGGAATAATAATAATAATAATTAAAAAACACTATATAAAAGATATAAACCATTGGTAATGATATACTGTAGTCATATCAATAATATATAGATATTCTCCTTTATCTCTACGGATTATAAATACATCTTGCAATGTTTTAAAACCCATTACTTTATTCATAAAATGATATTGAAAATCCCCCAATTTGGGTTATATCAGATGCACATTAACAAGTAAATTGGGGAAAAACTAAATTATCCTCAAACATCACTTTCATCACTCGATCACTGATCCTGCAGGAATAACGGAGTATGTTTTCATTATAAATGGTGTAAAATACACGTTTTGATCACGCTCCATAATAAAAGGCACTTGTGCTTTACCATGCCGAGACCTGAGAGAGTATAAAGAATGAACTGCTGTATTACACTATAAGACAACAACAATAAGGCAGCTAAATTATTAATATCACTTGTTTTTTCCCAAGTTTCTGAGGGTATTAAGGTGCATTGATTTGATGAAAGCTTGTAGTGTCATGAAATCTCAGTTTCTCTCCAGCAAGATCTGGTTGAGTCCAGTCACCACCTCAGTCTGGTGTGTTGGATGCATGTCAGCGTAGAGCAGTGGAGACCTCTGCAGATGCATCTTAACAGACCCCTATAAGAAACAACAATCAGTCACCTTCCTGTGCTCGTCGGTCATTTTTGACCAATCAATGTGTTAGATGGAATAAAAATGGTTTCCTTCATCTTAGCGGTACAATACTTGGTGACTTCCTTCACTTGCCATGTGCACACACACAACTGTTTGATCATGTCTAAATTAGGGTTGCGTGGTATACTGGTACTAACCAAATGTCATGGTACCAAAAAATTTAAAACGGTACATTATTATCTTTTTGCAAATTTTGGTACCGTGCTACATGTGATATTTTTTTTTAGATTAAATCAAATGACAATTTAATTAAAATCTTGATTTGGCTAAGTGTAACCATTAAACAGCGGATCACATTTAATTAATATTATGCGGTCTACACGCTTCTGAATGAACGAAAGGTGCCACTCTGCTCTCTGTCACGAACACACACACACACACAGTGAGATCGCACATAATGTGGCGTGTTTAATGTATGAGCGGCTATTAACACTCACACGAACCCCTCCAGTGCTGATCTGAGATCTCAGCTTGCAACTGTCATGAGTATTTCGGGATTTCATTTAGGATGCGGACATTATTAAAAAATGACCACACTTAAATGCCCGTCAAAATAAAAGCTTTTATTAAAAGTATTAAAGGTATTTATAGAGTATTGACGCTGACGGTCACACCTGGAGACGTGAGTTTGAATCTCAGGGTGTGCTGAGTGACTCCAGTCAGGTCTCCTTAGCAACCAAATTGACCCGGTTGCTAGGGAGGGTAGAGTCACATGTGGTAACCTCCTCGTGGTCGCTATAATGTGGTTCTCGCTCTCGGTGTGGCGAGTTGTGCGTGGATGCCGCGGGGAATAGCGAGAAGGCTCCACACGCGCTACATCTCAAGTCACGTGATAAGATGCGCGGATTGACGGTCTCAGACGCGGAGGCCACTGAGATTCGTCCTCCACCACCACAAGGACTTTGAGTGCATTGGGAATTCCAAATTGGGGAAAAAAAATCCCCCAAAAAAGTTTTATTATAGGTATTGTGACAAAAATATTACTATTGTATACAAAAACATAATTTTCAAAGTAATAGCAATAATATTACTAATTTCAATAATTTAATACTAAGAAATTGTTTTATTATTATCATTATTATTACATTTAAGCAATATCACAAAAACGAGTGTACTGGGAAAATCAGCACACTGTGATTTAGCCGTAGCAGCCTTCGATAATCCAATTATTTTCATTACAAGCTCTGAGGTGCATCCTTTTATTTGACCAAGCAAATTGCTATTTTTCATAGAAAATGTATTATTCTATATTCATTTGATCAAACACTGTTTTGATCATTCAAATTAAAACATAAAACATGGAATCGAGAAAATGTTAATTGGAAAATGCAGATTTTGCAACTGCAAGACTTTATGCCGTTCTTTTAATCAAGTCATTTTCTGTGTGATTTAATCAAGTAATCTGAGGCCATTTATTTGTTGCTGAAGTATCAACTTGGTATCAATACCGAGGTACCAGGGCAGGTATTATACAGAGCCAAAATGTTGGTTTCGGAGCAACCCTAGCCTAAATATATACATCCAAATGCATAACTTGTGCTCAAATGTTTAATTTGGCCTAAAACACAGAACACTACAGCCACCTACTGGCTATTATTGTCATAACATGATTTTCAAGTCATGTTATTTTTCTCTTTTCACCAGATTGCAGCATTTTGCCCCAATACATGAGACGTTCTCATATTTACTAAGTTTTTACTGTAGTAAAGTTACATAAATTTGCTTATTTGCATATGCAAATGAATGGAGCTTGAATTGACTATTGAATGAATCTATTAGGATTAACTGTAGTATTTCAAGCATCTCTTACCCATGGTTGGGCTCTGATGGATGCCACACCCTGGTCAAACTGGTTGGTCTTTACTTTGTATTCGCCGTTCCTGAAAGGGATCTTCAGACAGGACATCATGGACATGACCCTTTGGAAACCAGTGGCGGTCAGAGACACAGTGACGGTGGGAGCTGAAGCCATTGCCAGCCCGATGGGCCAACCTCTGACCAAGACCGGTTCCTGGATGCTGGAGAGCTGCACTGAGCCTCGCTCCTTCAGCAGAGGATCCAGCTTGGGCAACACAGATGCTTTCTCCTCCACAAAATCCTCAGCATCATCCAGCTCTGCCTCAGCTAGTGCATCCATCCACGCCTGGATATCAAGGAGTAATGCAAAAAGAGAAAAGACAGAGGCATCACACACATGTAACGGAGTCTGAAAGTAAAATGAAGTATTATATCAATGCGTTTCAAATCCATAAAGAGTGCTCACTCTCCAGCGCCTCCATCTGGTCTGGATGATGGATGCAGCTTTGTGCCATTTCTCCACCTTTCTTCTGAGCAGCCAGCATCTCACGCCTGTGATGGACAGATCACAAGTATTAAAGGAATATTTTAAGTTCAAAACAAATTGTGTGCAATTATTTTAAGTACCTCACTGCAACCCAGATTTTTGCTTTATATAAAGAAAAGTTTTTTTTTTTTTTTCAACCGTTGTCTCATTTAAAAAAGAAGAAAAAAAACAACAACAACATATTATATAAAAACAGGTTCAAAATATTCCAATAGCAACTTTTTAAGAGCTTGGATATGTTGGATAGGTGATCATGGTCAGAGTAAAAAATTTGCACCAAACAAACAAACGTGACACTGTATTTTCAAGTTACTAATAAAATCCTGTGTGTGATTTACAGCTTACAGCCAAGAGCAGGTGCTCAAAAGGTCATGTCACTTCCTGTTTGCGTGACAACCCAAGAATAAATACAGATAAACAGTCTGTAATCAATACACCTCTTCATGGTGAATATCCCGATGAATTGTCACAGTCTCTCTTTGATTTACACATGATTAAATATGTAAAAGAAACACTTATTTCTTTAGATCAAAATGTGACTCGGTAAAGTTATATACAGAACTCTGATCTCAGTACAGCTGCTGTTTGGCTCAGGTGAGCGAGATCTGTTCTGTATTTAAAGGATAAGCAGGTGTGAGGTGACCACATGCACAGTGTCTAGACAGGTGGCAGATGTCACATCTTTTAGCCGAGCAGAGGAGAGAGGGGTGGATGGTGACTGCCAGGGTTCCCACGCCTTTCGACTAATGACTTGACATTACCGTTTCAGTTGTTTGCAATTATGGGATTAGCATATGTACAAAATACTTTTATTACAATCAAAATTTCAATAGGTTTGCATTGTGATATTTCATGACAACTGAGCACATTTACGATATACATTTTCATTATTGTAATTAGAAGAAAATTAATGAGTATTCCATTTCCAAATATTCATTTAAATGGGCTTAATTTAGCCTCAGTGTTTCTTCATAGTTTGTGAAATTCACCTTAACCCTATAAGCTCTGAGATTTCTTGTTTCAGTGGCATACCTAAATTAAAGGCTTATCTTACTCGACAAAAATAAATAAATGTGTTTGGTATCATTTCACATTTTTTAATGATATAGATTATGATAAATTCTGAGACTCTCAGCTTAAGAAACTGCTGAAAGATCAAAAAATAAATTCTTATTATCTTTCTGATTTGGCATTATATATCTCAGTGGCTCCAAAAACTACGTTATTTGTTTCCTCCCAATCATGTCACCATCATGTTAACAGTGTAAAAGTTTGTATTGATATGACAAAGCAATCAAAATGTATAGCATTACAAAAATAATTGATCCTAGCGTCCAAAAACATCTCCAAACAATTAAAACATAATAATTGTTCATAAGAATGTTTTACACATGCAAATACAACAATAACTAATTATGCTCGCTCTCCAAAGCATGCATGCATGAGTAACAAGATCTCATTCAGTTCCATTCTGTGTCATTTGAGGCATCATTGAGTCTGATTCATGCACTTGGCACCATCTCCTGGTGGCCATATGTAATTACAGCGACCGATCCTCTCTGCCCATATTTGGATGACTTCCACCTCTTGTTGCAGTGATCTGAATCCTAATACGATTGGTTTAGCATTCAATAATGCTAGACAACATGCTACATCATTTCCGATGATGTCATCTGATCCAGGAAAGCTAACATGTTTTTAGGCAGTTTGCACAATGTGTGTTCAAAGCACTTGTTTAGTTTTGATCATAATACCTACATGCATTGTAAATTAGAGCTTCTAGCTTCTATTTTGTGTTGGTCAAGACACAAGTCAAGATACTTTGCTAATTATTTTTTTCTATGTGGACCCGTGCTTAAAAGGTTAGTATTTAGTGATAAATGTGAAATGCGTATCAATCACACCTGCACTCTACATGCGATGACAAATTAAAAGACCATTAATTCTAACCTGCTTGTATGCGGGTGGCAGCTTGCGTCCTGTGGTTGTGGAGACGCCGCTGGTACCTGCGCCAGCAGCACTGAATACAGAATGCCTTTTGTGAATGCACCCGGTCCCTGTGCTGCTCCAACATCTCCAACTGAAACAACCACACATTACGTTAACTTTACTGGCATGAAGTGAACTCACTGAAAATTAAGCGCAAAGACAAAGTGCAAAAGAGACACTACGTACAGACTGTATAGTACTTTTGACAAATCGGGTTTCAATGATGCACACTCATATGAGATGAAGACTTTGGTCTTATTATTGGTCTAGAAAATGCTGCTTTATTCAACATAAAGGTCATGGTGAATACTAGTCCTCTTGGTAACCCTCCTATTATTAGACACTTTCAGTTGCAGAAAAAATTAGTCATTGGTAACCACAGTATGCCTGTTAATAGAGTACATTTTAAAGAATAATAATAAAAAAGTTAAACACATTCTGCAGCATTTTAAAACAGTACAAAGTCATCAGAGTGGTGGCTTTACCAGGGAGTGTGTGAGAAAGACTTTGGTCCTTCCACAATGCGCCATGCTTTTGTTGTCATCATGGCTTACGGTGGAGTTGAGTGTTTGTTTTCTGAGGACCACACTGAGTACACTCTTCACAGCAGATCCCAGAACAGCCTGATCACACAACTCGATATCTGTGCGAGAGAGATGAGCTTCAGAAACAAGATATTGATCATCCATGGAGGGCCAGTGGTGGCTCAGCGGTTAAGGCTCTGGGTTACTGACCGAAAGGTCGGGGGTTCAAGCCCCAGCACTGCCCCAGCACTGTCAAGATACCACTGTTGGGCCCTTGAGCAAGGCCCTTGTGACCCTATCTGCTCCAGGGGCACTTTATCATGGCTGACCCTGCGCACTGACCCCAGCTTAGTTTGGATATGCGAAAATGCATTTCATTGGCTCTGTACCTGTACTCTGCACAATGACAATAAAGTTGAATCAATCAATTCAAGATCTTAAATGTTATTGTAAAGGTGCACCAAGGTGGGAATTCTTCAATAACGTAACCAGAATAATTGATTGAATTTTTGTTCTGTTAACAGTTCTTAAACATGCATACTTCCATCGATGTGGTTGGGATTAGTGATAGACCGATATATCAGGCAGGCCGATTAATCGGACAATATTTGGTCATTTTGCAATTATCAGCAACGACCGATAACGGTGTTCGCTTTACTGATTAAGTGTTAACTTTCCCTTGTGTCCATTCCAAAATCTACAGATAGATTCATCAATGGATATATAACACTTTCTGTTTTCAAGTTTATGCATATTTGAGTTAATATTGCATACAATGATTGTGTTTGTTTGACTTTTGGTTTGATTTGTTGTTGTTAAAATGTATTGTTTATAGCCATTTATACCTGCCAACCTGCTCTCTAGATATCGGTATCGGCCATTGAAAAACCCATTTTGGGTGACAACTGGATTGGACACGGTGCTAAAATAACCACATAATTCTATCAACTTTAAAACTCTAATGTACCATTCAGCAGCCCAGCAAAACTGCTATTGAATCGGCCATTTGCTATTGAAGAACTGTATTTCTTATGTCAAAATATTTATTCCTCCAAAATACTAAAATAATCATTTATGTAACCATTAAGGAATCGGAATCATAAAAATTATTTTTTTTTTTAAAAAAAGCTCATTTTGTCCCTGGATGTGTTGAGGTATTAGAGAATATTAGCTCAATCCTACTTTTCTAAATCCAACTTCCTCCAGAGTTAACTTTCAACCCTGTTTAAAGTGTCATGAATCCCCCTAGTTTTCACCAATCGCTCATAACACATGACTGCAAAAAAGTCTCATGGAATGGGTCAGAAAATATGTAAAAATGTGGATGGGGAAATATGTGGGATGGGAGGGGGTCAAGAGCTACTGGAAAATTTTGCACAATGTAAAAGATACATAAGTGACAGTTTTCGGTTTTCTTCCTTTTGTTCTGTTTTTAAACAAGCTGCCATGATATCCTGTACATAACACGTGGAGGAGAGGCAATGGACTCAGCGCTCCGTGTAAACAACAGCCTCTCCACATACACAGCGGCTTCAAGTCGGCAGCTTCACGCTCGCATCGGTTCGATTAACGATTGTCGCCTATTCTGACGAGTGATTTCAATCTCATAAATAGTATGTCAAAAACAGCATGCCAATGGATCAGTATATCCGAATCCTCAGTATACATAAAACACGAAGCGAGAAAACCCCGGATGACCTAGTATTTCCAGCAAGTTTCTGAAGTGTGGATCGACTGGACACTTCACGATCCCATTATCCCTCGGCCCACCATGGCATGGACTCTACAAGACCCCTGAAGGTGTCCTGTGGTATCTGGCACCAAGACATTAGCAGCAGATCCAGTCCAGTAAGTTGCGAGGTGGAACAGCCATGGACTGGATTTGTTAGTCCAGCACATCCCACAGATGCTCAATCGGATTATCTGGGGAATTTGGAGGCCAGGGCAACACCTTGAACTCTTCATCTTGTTCCTCAAACCATTCTGGAACACTGTGTGCAGTGTAGCAGGGCGCATTATCCTGCTGAATGAGGCCACTGCCATCAGGGAATAACAATGCCATGAATGGGTGTACCGGGTCTGCAACTATGTTTAGGTAGGTAGCACGTGTCAAATTGACATCCATACAAACTTTGTACAGAGCATCACATTCCCTCCTTGTCGTCTACCCACAGTGCATTCTGGTGCCATCACTTCCACAGGTGACCTCAGTTATGCCACAGTAGACCTTCTGTCGGTTTTGGACCAGACGGAATAGCCTTCGTTGCCCTCGCGCTTCGATGAGCCTTGGGCGCCCAACACCCTCTCGGCGGTTTGTGGTTTGTCCCTACTCTGACAACTGTCGGTAGGTACTCACATCTGCTGACCGGGAGCACCCCACAAGCCTTGCCGTTTCAGAGATGCTTGTCAAAGTTCCTCAATTCTTTACTCCTGCCCATTTCTCCTGGATTCACTATGAGAGCTGATTGTTCGCTTACCATCAAATCTACCCAGACCTTGACATGTGGCCTTGTTAGGAGATCAACATTATGTTTATAATGTTTTTGGCTCATCAGTGTATTCCTTGTGCTTAAATGGTGTGTTTATTAAGATTATATTTGCGGTTGTTGTTATTACATCATATATTCAGGTCAAGGGTCAATACCCACCTCCCCGGATGAAATATGACCGGAAACTATTCATACTATTTGCATGCATACCTAAAGAACGTACTGTTTTACCGGCCAAGAAGTGAGACCTTCATCAAACACAGTACATACTTTGACAGTACGTGATTCCAGATGCATGGACAGTGTTTAGAGTAAAAGTCTGCTCGGAAAAAAAATACAAAAATAAAAATGAAAAAAATGACACTTATTCTGTTGTTTATGCAACTAATGAGATAATCATTGAAAGTAGAACAAGAACAAGTCTTTGCGACACTTTACACACCAAATGAAACCACATGCGCAAATATTGTGATAAGACGTCGATAAGAGAATAGTAAGATTAAGCAGAGATTTTATCCAAAACATACGGAGGGAAGAACAAGAGGCAAACAGGCACAACTCTGCATGCAAAACACTGCGAGACAAGCATGCAGTTATTCACCAGAAAAATCCAGATTTACAGTCAACTTACAAATGGCATTATTTTAAGCACTGTGCTCATAAAAGATTGGAGGAAATGGGAAAAGATACTGAAAGACAAAAGGACACGAAACAGCAATTAAAGAAGAGAATAGGAAAAAAGTAGCTACATTATGTCCACTTCACTTCCACTTACTGTCTTCTCCGATCATTTGAGATGCTAATTTGGTGTTTGTGATCAGTCCATATCGCTGGAGGAAACTGCCAAATGGGATCCTGCACAAACAATAACAAAAATAACTGGTTTTTATTTCCAAGTTTAAACACTGAAAATCTGCAATTATCCATCTAAACGA
Organism: Moxostoma hubbsi; assembly: GCA_032164185.1. Lineage (NCBI taxonomy): Eukaryota > Metazoa > Chordata > Actinopteri > Cypriniformes > Catostomidae > Moxostoma > Moxostoma hubbsi. The sequence goes on along the minus strand of JAVLUX010000215.1, from coordinate 21,165,980 downwards.
GTGATGGAAACGTATCTTTCCTCTGAAATACTTAAATAAGTAACGTATTTATTGTTAAATGCAGAGATTGTAAGGTAAGACGCGTGTATGTATGAAGTGTTACCTGATGGGAAATCCTGCCGCGCTGATGTTTATAGTCTCCACTATCCCACAAGCCTCGAGTTGAGTGATAACCTGAACACAAACCAACATGAGAGTCAACATGCCCGTCTGAGAACTATGAACACATATCAACACAGTGTATGCAGCGCCATTCAAGCACATGATTCAATGCAAGAGCAAACTCATATTAAAAGTGAACAGACAGAACAGTAGACAGAAATCACCTCCTCCTTTTTGAAGGTGAGAGGTCTGCAGTCAGGGTTGGGTTTGATGCAACGTGTGTAGTGTGGAGTGGTGCTGTGCAAAATCTTCATCAGACTTTCAAGTGAGTTCTGCATATTCGTGACAAAAAGAAATCATAGTAAACACAAAGGCAGGTCAATGTAAAAGCAATCCGAGTAAAGGCCTGTTCACACCAAATGAGTGAGGATTTAGACAAACTTCCGACGAAACTTCTGTTCACACAGAGACCGTAAACAATTTCACCCCTGTATAGTAGGCGGCGCGGTTGCTGTTTTACAAACATTTATACTTGTTTTCAGCCCGGATCCTTCAGCATTCACTGGTCAATGCTAAAGATTAATCTAATGAATACTGTTAAAGCATTTATTTACCCAAGTTGGCATAACTGTTTCATTATGTTCTTTCCATGGTGTTGATGCATTTTGAGGAGTATATAATCTGTGTTTTTATGCGAGTGAGATGAGTAAATAAATCTCGCTGTTGGATAAATAAATAAACGCACATATTTTGCTACGAGTATATTCCAAACGAAGTCCCGAACCCAACTTCTGGATTAATGCCTGGATAATATAACACAAGGTACAGTGAAATAAATGCACGTGGAATTATGTACATTAAAAATAACAGGTATAGTA